>JARHVA010004103.1:775000-1110000 GCA_037957365.1 Torreya grandis
AATGCCATGATTAAAACCCTTAGGGTTTAATTGATAAATTCTAGTAATGATCGAGAGTAAAGATAAATAATTTATTGGATCATTTCTCTATATCTAAACCTATGGACCATATATATGATATGTTCTTTAAAAACCCATAACATATCTTTTATCAATTTATCTACAAACATCTAGAAATAGTCTCTATAAAAGTATGACAATATTGTAACTTGAAAAATTATAAAACATGCTCTTGTCTCCATCAATCTTGTCTAATCCTCTAACATCTATAACATCCATAATGCTAACTATCTCCCTTTTGTCATCAATGACAATCATATTTCCAACACCATTTCTAGCAAGGAATAAGCACATGGAAAAGGAATAATTTGAATTGTAAAGTGAAGCCAAATAGAATTGATAATATAAAGTCTTAGCTTGGATAAATAAATAATATAATTTAAAATAAGTCATGTCCCCTTCTAATTAAGTTATCACAATTTTAAGCCAAATATTTATAAAATAAAAAAATGTCTATCAAGACATAGACTTTAGTAGACTTGCAAATTAATGCCAATGTATCTATTAATGGGGACTAAATACATAATTTATAGAAATAAATGGGTACATATTTTAAATTTTTAAAATGGGTTATGTTGGTCACAACAAATTATGACTCAATAGGGAAATAATCATGATTATTTGAGAACCGATAACTTTGGTTTTAATACCATAAAATTTTTAAACCTTGTAAGAAATAAATAAATAAAATGGAGAACTAAAAGAGGCTTAAACATTATCATGTAACATACTAACCCCTTTCTCATTTTTTATATCATGTGTGGTTATGTGAAGATTATTTCCTTTATTGTGAGGGTTTTAAAAAAATTAGACATAAATTTGAGGTCTCTTTACCTTACATATTTCTACTTTATTTAAGATTTTAAGAACAAGTTTGTGGAAATTCAAGAATTACTCTGCTGCTAACCACGAATCCATAAACCTGATAGAGATACATTTGATTTCATTCTAAGCATCACTGTATTTATATCCATGCCTCTATATAGATATTAATTTAACAATTGTTAATTGTTATTCCATCTAAGAGTTATTATTATTATTATTATTATTATTAATATTAATATTATTATTATTATTATTATTATTATTATTGTTTGAATAAAAGGGTTGGGAACCACCATTGACTAGGTATACAGGAATAAACTTCATTTTAAATAAAAAATTTCACTCATGTTTTATCTTTAACAGTGTTTAATATCTCTTAAACAAGTCCTCAGCATGTAAATGTGCAATTGATATTTTAAAATTAAAAGTCTTTTTAAAATTTACATGAAAATATAAAAGTAATTTTCATCAATATGATGAGCTTATTTAATTCAAATAAAAAATTACACTTAATTATGAAGTGTACCTAGATCCCAAGATTCAAATAGATCATGATCAACCCATGAATTCTCCATAAGCATGAACAATTATCTTCTATGTGAAATATTAGGAAAGTTAAATGGTTCTAGTGACCTTATTTTGAAATCTAATCTAAGAAAGGAGGAAATATGATCCATAAAATTAGTAAATATAATCGAGGCAAGTAAGAAATGTAATTTAAGATAGCAAGAAATATAAACTAGGAAAGTAGGAAATATAATCCACACAAACTAAAAATCTAGTTATTTCAAGATGATCTCAGTTAGGACATCTATAAAATAATGCTTTAGGTACTTCCCATTTATTGGAAAAGTTAAAACATTATTTTGAAGATCCATTAATCAAAAAGTG
Source organism: Torreya grandis (assembly GCA_037957365.1). Lineage (NCBI taxonomy): Eukaryota > Viridiplantae > Streptophyta > Pinopsida > Cupressales > Taxaceae > Torreya > Torreya grandis. The sequence continues at coordinate 776,777 of JARHVA010004103.1, forward strand.
TTGTTATCTAAGAATTTAGAGATTTGATATAGTCCAATCCATAATGGAGCTAACTCTTCATGGTGTCCTTTATTCTCATGTTCCTTGTCCCATAAGAAGATCAAATCTAAAATTATAAAATATTTGATTTTGATCTTTTTTCAAACCATCTCTTGATAATATCTTCATGTCTTCTAAATTATACAAGGCTTATATTTGTACATCCTCCATTTGGATAATGTATGTAAATATAAACTAAATCCTATCATCATCCTCCATATACTCTTAAATGAGTTGATATGTTGGTAAATTGAGATCAATGGGGAAAATAAGTTGTTTCCTATATACTAAAAGAAAAAGTAAGGCTTTTAGGTCTTGTTTATGCCTAGTCATGTATTCCCATTATGCATATGTTATCAATAAATATAATTCTCTTGGTTTGTTTGTTTTAAACTTATTTATATAATCATTAATATTATTATTGGTGGAATCAATAAATCCATTTTATTTTGGATAATATTTTAAAGAAAACTTGATAGTGATGTGCTTGTTATACACCCATTCGATGAATTATTTTAATTTAAAATTAGGACCACTATCACAAGGTAGGTAGATTAGTGTCCTAAACCTAATTATAATGTTTTATTCAAGGAGTTTAATTACATATAATGCTATGTAATTCTTTGTATGAATATATCCATTCTATCTAGTGCAATAATTTGTTGATTTTTTTATGAGCTTATGTCTTATTGATGAATTGGCATTAATGACACCTATAAAATCTAGACTCCATTATAGAAAAGGGCATCCTTAAACCATAGGTTATAGAGGCATAACTTCATGAACCTCCATCTCTCCAAATACCATTTATTGAGGACTAATTCTTACATGAGCGTGTGCATCCTTGAAAATGGTAGGCCAATAATATCCCAGTATTATAATCTTGTGGGTTATGGCATTTTTTGAAGGATGTCCACTTCCTACCTTTTCATGAAAACTATTAAGGATTTCTTAAGTTTATTCTTTAGAAACACACATAAAATAGATACCTTTATAATTATCTTGATATATTACTCATTATTTTATCATATAATATGTCATTTGAGCCTAATCACTCTACTTTATTCTCTATTTAGTTTAGGGGGACATGTGCTAGTAAGTAGGTAATGAATATTCTAATTATACATGTTACATAATGATTTCTCTCTAGAATTAATAACATATTGATTAGTGGATTTTATGGTTATTATTTGGATATTTCTATTTTGGATTAAATTAGATATTATATAGCAATGTATGTATAATTATATTTAGCTTATTTGCATGATATTTAACTAATTGAGTTAGATGTATTTGTATGTTATGTACATGATGATCATGTTTATTTAGTTTATTACATTATTATGTTATGGATTTTATATTTATTTAGGCTAACTACCTCTACTATTTTGAATTGGATGAAAGATAGATCCATCCCTCAAACTATGATGGAGGGAGGGAATCATCAAAGACGGTGAATTAGATGTAGGTGTTGGGGGATGATATAATGAAAACTAAGAACAATAGACACACAAATAATAGTAGAATATGATTTTATATTCATTTATTTATTTGATAGCTTATAGTCACTTTTATTTATATTCATGTTTTCTACACTTGAGTATGGTTGTGTTTTTGAAATTATGTTGTCTTACTTAGTTTGCATCGCATGATGATGTTTCATTAATGTGTGCTTTGGGATCCTTAATTATCCTTTTTATTGTCATTGGTATTTGTGTGAATGATTTTACAAATGATATTTTTTCCTTAAATGACTATAGATAAGTGAGTGTGAATGTTTTTAGAAAAATCAATATCTTGTTTATAAGATACATTGATATGGAGATATGTAATTTAATTTTTTATGTTGGTTGATTGTTAACTTTAATAATTGTCTAAGTGTGGTTATTGATTATGTTTAAATGATTAGTTTTGCTAAGTCAATTTTATAATATTAAAATAATTATTAATTTTATTAAGCACAACATTTTGGTGGTTATTGGGAAGTCAATATTGTTGTAGAATAATTGTTAATTTCAATATGTATAATGCATAAAAGGATTATTTTTGTTAAATAGAATGTTCACAAAGTTAGGTTTTATATTATCATTGACTTGAGTTATTTGGGCATCATGAAAAATAAAACACTATTGTTTTGGGTTTCATGGACTCTCTTCACCGAGATTACTTTCATTTTAGTTGAGGAATTTTGGAGGTTTGTTAGCATGCATGAGAATAAAATGGGAAGAAGAGATGCTCGGGGGTACACAAAAGATAGAAAGAGAAAGGTGAAGGGATTCAAGCAAGTTTATAAGATGGAAATACAAATTTGGAAAGGCCATGACTTCACCTAATAGGTAGGTTTTTGTGTTTTAAATTCATAGATGTATGATATGAATTAATTTAACAAATCTATTAAAATTCTTATAGGGGTTTTGTTTGTTTTATTAATTTTGTAAATATAGAAAATTAGGGTTATATACCTGGCACTAGGGATAGCTCATCCATCCATATATCTAGGTATATGATTTTAAAACCCTTATTCAAATAGCTAAGTGCCTTAAATTTGTTTCCAAAATATTTAAATTTTCTTTAGTGTGGAAATTATGTGTATTTGTGGAAGTGTTAAATTGAAATGAGATAATATGGGTGAGATATGTAAAAACTTATAAATTATCCTTAGAGAGTGGAAAACCCTATATAATAAGACCTAGATAGATTTAGAGTGGAAGGATTGTTATCTAAGTTATATGAAAGATATGATTTGAAGTTAGGATTAGTTTATTAAATATATTATTGAATCATTTTTATTCAATATACAAATGCTTAGGCTTATTATAAATCAAGCCAAGTTTGTTTTAACCCAAAATAGGGCACGATTGGTATATGAGATTAAAACTCAATATTTAAAAAATAATATAATCCATCCACTCTTTTCTTTATACAAATGTCCATCTTTTTATTATGGTAATTTGGTTCATGTCATTAAACCCACATAGAGCAAGAATGTGTGTATAGGGTTATAATGAATACAATTATGAAGAATTCAGGTAGTTATAACACAAGTTTTATTTTATTTCATTATGAAACTTGTATTTAGGGATAACCAAAATTATATAAATAGACATGGATATATTAATGTAACCTACAAGTCTCTAATTGATGAATCCATGATATGAATATATCAATGTATATATATGTTATACTCAAGACTATTATTATTACACCTGCATATATCATTGTGTTTATATTATGTATTTAAATAATAAAGAATTTTAATGCATGAAAGTTAGTTGATTAAGTAATCATTTTAGTCATATTTTGAGTTAATTATTGGATTTAGGGAAATAATAATGCAGCTATATATTAAGGTTCAATTCTTGATGTTTGTGTAAACCTATTATATATTTCACTTACAATAAGAGATCATGGAAGGGTTATTCCAACTTATAGAAAGAAAAAATTTATAAAAAAACTTTCCTATATTCCAATATGTTAATATTTGTATATATGGCTAAGTTCATTAAAGACTGTGTGTAATTTGACATAAAAGTTGTGGTTTTTGGGGTATATAGGATTATAACACAATCTAAATACTATAGTTTAGTCTTTGCATATAATTGGAAAATATTTTAATAAATATAATTATAAAATGTATATATTTTTGATGATTAAATAATTTATAAATTATACAATGAATTTGTATGTGTCTGTTTGATTAATTGAATTATCAAGACTAAATACATTTTTAAATAATAATTTAAGAGCTATTGGATTTATAGAATCAGCTTTAACATAATATTTAAATCTCTTTTGGGGTATTAGAAGGAATCTAATGTGATTTTTTATTAGCATATGCATAAAAATATATATACATCATAATCTTGCATTATTATTAGAATGATATTCCAATTTGAATATGTCATACGCTCTTATGGATATATTGATGGACAATAAAACATGTTATATGATAAATTATGGATGTATTAAATGCATTTGTTTACTTGATTTAATAATTCTAAACTTAGAAGTGAACTTAAGAATTCAAGGAAATTCTAGTTACGTAGTATTTGATGACATTTAGCTCAATCCAATAATCATTAACTAGTTTTATCAACAATTTAATTATGCAATTAGTAAATGGAAATAAAGTGGTTGTAGACTGAGATATTAATTATTGGCATGATTCTTTAGCTATAAATTATTACCATATGGTTTAATTTATTTGATGTCTAGTATTACCTAAATGGTATGACTATTTTGAAATCTATTTATTATTCTATAATAATTTAGATGTTTAAAATTATTACATTACAATTTATGGATTAAATGCATTTCTTTTAGACTTTCTTCTATTAACATATATTATAACTTTTATAAGGAAAAACTCATTTTAAATCTATTAGTTTTTATATTTTTAAATATATAAATGTAATATGGTATTAAATATCTAAATGAGTCAAATGGATTTCATTTAATTAGCATCACTAATATACAGATAGGGTGTAATCTAATTCAGTGGTGTGTATGAAATTTACTGATCCTTGAGATCAAATAATTATATGAAAAATTTGGACAAAGTAGTGTTTATGGTTAAACATTATCATTCAATATATTTTATTTAGTTTATATGTTTAGTATGATATCATGTTAAAACATATTTCTTTATGATATACTGCATGTAATAATTATCTTATAGCACACAGTTTTTAGTTATTAGTATTAATTCCCTCACCATTAGTATCTACGCATCCATGAAGTAAGGGCCATTCCCTAGTTGGGAGATTGTGTATGGTATAGATGGCCCATGGTTGGTATGAAAAATCACTTAGATGATGCTCTCCCTCCCCTTAATAGTACATCACTAGTGACAACACTCATGATTACTTATGGATATTATGAGTTTAATGAGATTCGTAAGCTCTATGGGGCTTTATATCATTGTATATTATTATTAAGCCTTGTATTATGTTAAAACTATAATATTTTATTAGATGTACCATTATAGAAGTTGGATATAACATTGTATTAGCCTATCTATATTTGTAAATATAATTTTATGAAATAAATGTAGTATTCATTTCTATATTCAACATTATACTTGATATTGTGATCTTGTGATCATTATCTAAATAGATTAGATCTTAACCTTATTTATGATTAGTGTTGACCATTTTTTCCCAATAGGCCAAACTCGGTCACCTTCTTCCCTTGTTATTCGAAGTTAGTCAATTTTAGGTTGCACAAGTTCAATGCCATGGTTCTTCAGCTTGGTTTAATACATTGGTTCAGCCCTTGGTTCAATAGATCACTTGGTTCATCAGCCTAGTTCAATCAGTCAACTCATTATCAAGTTCATTGGCATGCAATGGTTGAACCACTTGAGCCGTTGAACCTTTTTTGGTTCAATGGCTTGGTTTAAGGGTATGCCTAGTTAGCCGAGGGGCAGTCCAAGTTCAAATGCCCTTGTGAAGGGTAGACACATTAAAGGAAAATGATCAAGTAGGTTCAAATTTGTTTAAGTCTGGATTTGTTTAAGTCCTAAATTCATTTGGACTTTTCATTCGAAGGAATTCCTTTAGACAAAAAGTCTGAAGGAATTCAGGCCGCACTTCAAACCAAAGGGCCGGGACCGGGGAGAATTTATGTGGACTTTTTGTCTGAGGGAAAATTTTTGTAGACAAAAGCCCATATAAAATATACAAAGTGTGGACAAACCCAAGAAAATTATCTGCAGACAAAATTCTATAGGAAAATGTCCACAGACAAAAGTCCGTGGGAACCTGGGAAGCATCCGAAGGAACAAAGGACCCGCCGAAGGACCCCAAAGGGTACGTGCCCTTGCAGGGGACTCTCAGCCAAATGTAAAGTGAAATTTCAAAGGCTAGATGGTCACCTTCCCTTTAGAAAAGGTGATAAGAAGAAACAAAGGCACTAAAGTGCCCGCAAAGAGGACTGAGGAAAGCAAAGCAACAAAAAAGCTAGCAAATGACCCGATGACATTTTGACCAGGATGAGGACGTCCCAAAGGCTATCAAAATTAATAAATAAAATTATCCATTGGTTTTCAAACCAATGATAGTTGTGTGAACATCAAAATTAGTGCAATGAAATAGCCATTTGCTTTCAAAGTAAGAGAGCGCTAACCATGAGAGCCCAAAATGTAGTGACCTACCAGAACTTCACCCCTGAGGGCCAAAGGAGCTAGAAGAGACAAAATAAAGAAAAGACAAAGTCCCAAGCATGGAGTATAAAAATGGTCCAAGTGGTGAAGGGAAGCAATGATTTAGGAATTGACTCCAGCAGGTGAAATAGTGCCAACGAATTAAACATTAGAGGATGCAAATAGCTAGCAATGCAACCAATTTTATCCATTTCACATTAATGAGTAGACAAACCATGTAATCACCTTCAAGAATCAACCTTGGTTAATGAGGAAATGGTTTGGCCATGTCAAAAGAGGACTGAAGTCAAAGCCAGGGTTGACACAACATTTACTTCTTTAGACAACCTGCTCTTCCTAATGAGGGGACGCAATAGGTCACTTGTAAAAAAGGGGCACCAAATAAGCCTCCTTTCTTTTCCTATATATTGAAGACTTGTCATTTGATAAATCATCTTTCACATTTTATAAGGCGTAGCCCTGGAAAAATTTTCACCTGAATCAATAAACACATTTTTTACCTCTATCTTGGATAGACATTTTTGAGTATGTCTTGAGTGTTTGTTTGTGTTCAGTCATTATTTCTTAATGCTTTCATAGGTTCAACACCAGCATATATATTATCTACAAGTCACCATCTTTGTAGCTAATAAGAGGAGAGTTCTATCTGGAGGTGCAGAATAAAGGAAACTACTTACAGTGTGCATTTCAAGGCACCTTGGTGAATCTCTATTTTTTTGTATTTTCCATTAAAGCCTCCTTGACAATTTCTTACAGCCTGGTCCTTCTGCCAAGTCTGAAGTGTATGTATTTATTTGTCTGATTTTAAGTGTGGATGTGAAAAGGTTGACTTATTTTGGTACATCACCTCTTTAGAGTAGTTTATTTTCCTGCAACCTTTCTCTCTTTTCATTCCCCCCATTATATTTGTGTGTATATGTGTGTGTGTGTGTGTGTGTGTGTGTGTGTGTGTGTGTGTGTGTGTGTGTGTGTGTGTGTGTGTGTGTGTGTGTGTGTGTGTGTTATCATTTTCTAGAATGAAGATGATGCATTAAAGGGAGCTAGCCCTTATCTAGAGACTCTCCCCTCCAGCTTTACTGGTCCCATAGGTGAGAGGGGAGTTTCCATAGTTGCAAGAAGGTAGGAGCTTAGCCTCCTACCAAGGGTGCAATATCCAACTTCAATAGTTTTGACATGCCCGGTGGGACCAAATTTGACAACTCAATAAAGTCTCAAGATTGATGCTGGTCTTATTACAACAAATCAAATATTTTTAGCATTTGGTGACTCCAAGTTAAATCTACTAGTTAAACAACTTGGTGCCATCAAAAATCACTTTTGTATGTATATTTCTTTTGCACAAAATCATGGGTCTTGTTTTCCTTCATATGATTATGATCATGCTCCAAATATTTATGTAATCCCCTCAAGCAGCTCTCCTAGTTGCCCTGTAATGATAAGGGAAGTGGCCCTAGAATTGGAGATTAAAAAACTAGAAGAGTAGTATAGATATCAGTAAGAGTTGATGTATAAAGAGGAGTGCTTGTTTGGGTAAGCACAAGCCTTGCAATCCATGGAAGAGGAGGTAAAAAAATGGATAAATCCATCTATTCAAGGTAGTCAGCCTTGCACGCCCCTTCCTATCCTAAAGAAGGCACCCTCTTTTACACCAAATCCTTTCTATCAGACAGCACTTTCTCACTCCCGCTCATCAAATGCATCTACTCTCAATCTCGTGTGCCTAACTTTCCAACACTAGAAAACATCAGAACAACCTCCCATGGAGATAAACCTTCTAAACTCCTTAGATCATGAATCTTCCATTGGGGGGAATACCATGAGCTAACACATCCCTCTTCTAGAGACTCTTTCGGTGCATCAACAGTCTCTTCCTAGTGTTCCTCAACCTCCCCAAGTCCTTCAACATGATGTGCAGATTCCAAGTTTGAGGAAGGAATGCTAGGAACCAGCTCAGAGCTTGGAAAGTGATGTTGGTGACCTCCAAAAAGGACTATTTTAGGATAACCTATCCAAATAAATTAAAGATTTAGAGGCTAGGATGAGACTACTTCTTAAAAGAGAGTTTGAGCTTCCAGACCTTGATGAGGAGCCCTAGGGCCTTGGAAAAAACAAAGTTACTACCTATTCACAGGAGCAAATTTCCAATTCTGAGATCTTAAACTGGGGAAAAATAGTATAATCATGGGGCAGGAAGGAGGAGAAGCAAGGTTTTTCTCAAAACCTTGAAGAAGCTGAGGTTGCCCCTACTCATGATGATGTTGGTGACCTCTAGGAAAGGCTTTTCCAAGAAGATCTAGCTAGGAGAATTGTGAAGTTGGAATCCAGAGAGAGATTCCTTAACCAATGTGTAATGGATGGATTAGACCAAATAGCACATTCCATGTCTAAACACACCCCACCTACACATTTCTAAGAGAGATATCAGGCCATACCTGATATTGATGAAGTGCTGACCAAATGGAAAGAGGAGAATCATTCGATTCTAGCTCAAGGACTGCATCCTCTTCCATATGTTTTCTCCACTTCACCCCTTCTCAAGAAGGAAATTGTTCTACAAGAGGTGAGTGAGGAGTAACATAACCAATTTATAGTTCTTCAAGAGGTTTTCATGAGCGACAATGAAGAATAAATCATCATCAATGCTCCTTGTGAAGACCTTATCAACAATGGAGAAGACACAAGTCTTGTATATATGTAGATGTTCCAGCAATATGAAGAGGAACAAATACATGGTAAGCTCTCTTCCCCTCTGTTTGATGAACTTCCTTGCTACTTTGATGAGGAGGATGGCTACACTAAGGATCCTGAGTTAGAGAAGGATCAGGAGGATACCTTTGAACATTTAGAGGTCCTGATTTTTGAGGAGGAAAAGGAGAGGTCTATCTTCCTAGAGGAATGCCTTGAAGAAGAAAGCTTTGAACAAAGAGGTGATGTTCTATGGGATGAGAAATCATTTTGTGAGTCCATTTTAGACATCACCATAGTCACCCTTCTTTAAGAAGGCCAAAAGGATGTAGAGGATGAGTTTGGCAGAGTCTTCAACGAGGCAGAAGGAAACAAGTCAGACCATGATACATTGCAGAGGGAATGTGCAGATCAAAGGGCTTATGGTGATGAGCCAATAGCCATTCATTTCTTGGTGAGGAGCATCGATATGAAGGACCAGCATTTAACAAGATTCCAAGGACAAGTAGAGTACATATATGTCGGAAGCATGTTTAATTTTGATCCACTCATATACAAGCCAACTCAGGTGACAGGCAGGAGGAGCAGGTCACCAGCTCTCCTTTTTGTTCAGCTACTTACCTGGCACCATAACTCTTCTCACTAGGAATGAGATGTTATAAATTTTCCCTTTGATCTAGGAGGGAGGTGAGAATACCCAGTTAGCTATATATAGTAGTTTGTTTTTAGTTTCTTTTCCTACTTTTCCTAAGTGCAGTTTACACAAGTAATGTTTTTTAGCCTTGTGTGTTTCCCTTTGCATGTGGGGTAAGAAGATTCATGTTTTTATTCTTGGATCTTTTGGGGCTGTTTCTAACTCTTTAATAGCTACATTTGACTCCATGCCTAATTTATTGCAAGGCAACTGGTCTTTAAGCATAGTAGGCATGCTTCCCCTGGGAGTCACCAGTTTGTTGACCATTTTTGCCTAATAGGCCAAAATCGATCACCTTATTCCCTTGTTATTCAAAGCCAATCAATTTCAGGTTACACAAGTTCAATTCCATGGTTATTTATCTTGGTTCAATGCATTGGTTCAGCCCCTGGTTCAATAGATCACTTGGTTCATTGGCTTAGTTCAATCAGTTGGCTCATTGGCAAGTTCATTGGCGTGCAATGGTTGAACCACTTGAGCCATTAAACCTTTTTTGGTTCAATGGCTTGGTTCAAGGGTATGCCCAATTGGCCAAGGGGCAGTCCAAGTTCAAATGCCCTAGAAAAGGGTAGGCACTTCAAAGGAAAAGGATCGGGTAGGTTCAAATTTGTTTAAGTCTTGAATTCCTTCAGACTTTTTGTCTGAAGGAATTCCTTTGGACAAAAAGTCTGAAGGAATTCAGGCCACGCTTCAAAGCAAAGGTTTGAGGCCAGGGAGAATTTCCATGAACTTTTTGTCCATGGGAAAATGTCCATAGACAAAAGCCTACAAAAAATATACAAAGTGTGGACAGACCTGGGAAAATTGTCTGCAGATAAAAGTCTGGAGGAAAATGTTTGTGGACAAAAGTCTGCGAGAACTCGGGAAGCATCCGAAGGAACAAAGGACTTGCTGAAGGACCCCAAAGGGTAGGTGCCCTTATGGGGGACTCTTGACCAAATGCAAAGGGCACTTTAAAAGGCTAGAGGGTCACCTTCCCTTCATAAAAGATGCTAAAAATAAACAAGGGCACAAAAGTGCCTGCAGAGAGGGCCGAGGAAAGCAAAACCGCAAAAAAGCCAGCGAAGGACCAAATGACATTTTGACCAAGATGAGGATGTCCCAGAGGCCATGAAAATTAACAAAGAAAATTATTCATTGGTTTTCAAACCAATGATGGCCATGTGAACATCAAAATTAGTTCAACAAAATGGCCATTTGCTTTCAAAGTAAGAGAGCTCTAACCTTGAGAGCCCAAAATGTAGCGACCCACCAGAAGTTCACCCTCGAGGGCCGAAGGAGCTAGAAGAGAAAAAATAGAGAAAATACAAAGTCCCAAGCATGTATTAGGCAAATGGTCCAAGTGGTGAAGGGAAGCACTAATTTAGGAATTGACTCCAGTAGGTGAAACAGTGCTAGTGAATTGACCATTAGAGGACGCAAATAGCTAGCAATGCAACTAGTTTTCTCCATTTCAAATTAATGTGTAGACAAACCATGTAATTTCCTTGAAGAAGTAGCCTCAGTTAATGAGGAAATGATGTAGCCATGTCAAAAGAGGCCTAAAGTTAAAGCCAGGGTCGACATAACATTTACTTATTTAGACAACCTACTCTTCCCAATGAGGGGACGCAATAAGCCACTTGTAAAAAAGGGGCACCAAATAGGCCTCCTTTCTTCTCCTATATATTGAAGACTTGTCATTTGAGAAATCATCTTTCACATTTTGTAAGGCATAGCCCTAGCAAAATTTTCACCTGAATCAATAAATGCATTTTTTACCTCTATCTTGGATAGACATTTCTGAGTATGTCTTGAGTGTTTGTTTGTGTTCAATCATTGTTTCTTGATGCTTTCACAGGTTCAACACCAGCATATCTATTTTCTAAAAGGTGCCATCTTTGTAGCTAATAGGAGGAGAGTTCTATTTAGAGGTGCAGAACAAAGGAAACTACTTATAGTGGGCATTTCATAGCACCTTGGTGAATCTCTATTTTTCTATATTTTCCATTAAAGCCTCCCTACTAGTTTCTTGCAGCCTAGTCCTTCTGCCAAGTCTGAAGTGTATGTATGTATTTGTCTAATTTTAAGTGTGGATGTGAAAAGGTCAACTTATTTTGGTGCATCACCTCTTTAGAGTATTTTATTTTCCTGCAACCTTTCTCCCTTTTCATTCCCCCCCATTATGTGTGTGTGTGTGTGTGTGTGTGTGTGTGTGTTAGCACTTGCTGGAATGAAAATGATGCATCAAAGGGAGCTAGACCTTATTTAGAGACTCTCCCCTCCAGCTTCGTTGGTCCCACAGGTGAGAGGGGAGTTTCCATAGTTGCGAGGAGAAGGCAGGAACTCGACCTCCTACCAAGGGTGCAATCTCCAACATCAACAATTAGATTAAAAACTAATATATTTAATTAAATATCATTGTATTATTTGTTTCATCATGATGAAATATATTTAATGAATTTATGTGAATGTTTTAAAAAATTAAATTATTGTAGTAAAACCTAGTGGGGTTGTTACATTATGGTATCAAAGCTGAGGATCAAAATCTAGGACTTAATGAGTCTACTAACATAAATGTATTCTCTTATTAACTAGGAATAAGAATGGTATGTTCTAGACCTAGAGGTGAGGATACTTCAAACACCAATCCTCCAATGGATCCAAATAAATTCATCACTGAGCAAGCTATAGATTTGTATTAGATCCTTGCGTCCATGTATAAAACTAGGGACTAAATCATGGCCTTAGAATAGGAAGTGCATGGGCATGTTGAGGAGAATGTTCAAAAGAAACTTGAAAGTCATTTTTTTAGTAAGAAAATCCTCAATAGTAGAGGCATGAGGAAGTTCCATAAGATGCGAGAGCTCAAGTAGCTTCAAAGTTGGCACATGATATGGAAAAGATGAATCTACCCAAGTTCAATGGAACCATTTTGGGATATGAAGATAAAGTGTGGCTAAAAAATATGGAAAATTGTTTTGAGATTTGAAATTACTTTAAAGTCACCAAAGCATTTTGGGTAGCATATCAGCTTTTTAGGAAAGTAGCAACATGATGGGATAATAAGAAGCTCAAGATGAACCTAGACTCTACCACTACCACTTGGGAGTAGTTTATGACATTATCTAGGTCATGGTGGATTCCTCAGATATATTTTTATTATAATTTGATAGATTTTTATAACCTTAATCAAGGAGACCTTTTTATGACTGAATATTAGGAGCAATTTACTAAGATCCTAAAGTATGTCCCTCAGTATCAAGCAGATGAGACGTTTTGAATTTAGAATTTCATTATGAGACTAAAACCCAAAATTAGTTTTGAAGTGGATATACATGGGCCATATACCATAGATCAAGTCTTGAAAAAGGTAGTTAAGCAGGAACAAAAGCTAAAATCTCTTGCTCAGGTTAGAGATAAATTCAAGAAGTTTGGAGGTCATAAAATGACTTTAAAAAAGAATAATTTGAAGAGGAGTGGAGACACCAAGGACTAGTTTAAAAGTCAAAATTTTAAGTTCAAAAATAGCTCAAGAAATAGGAAACCTAGAAAGGGTTTTAAGGGAGGTTTTAAGGAGAACCAATAATTTGATAGGGGAGGACCACCTAGAGGTTAATTCATTTGTGGAGGTGATCATTATGCTAGAGAGTTTACTCAAGGTAAATCAAATGGAAAGAATAAGAGGTTTTATTCACAATATGGAACTTTTGAATAGAGGATTCATATAGCTATTATAAATCATCAAGTTGAGTTCTAAGCTTAAATTAGACTAACTAACATTTTATTCAATCATCTAATTTTAATTTTTATTGACACTAGGGCTACTAAATGTTTTATATTCTTAAAATTCTTAATAAGTTATCTAGAAACTCTAGGATTATGGATAATGCTTGGTTAGTATAGTATGGGAATAAATCAAAGGTTAATGTTGGCAAGTGTCTAGTAGAAGCTAAGATTAGGTTAACTATATTCACTATAATAGTGGATTTGTATGTTTTACCGCTAGGGTCATATGAGGTGATACTAGGAATAAATTGGCTTTTGGAGCATAATATTAAGGTTCATTGTTATCTCAAGAAGGTAGAGTGTCAAGATGATTTTGTAAATTAGACGCAACTTTAGGGTGAAAAAAGAGAGTTGAAGCTTAGGCAAATTTATGAAATTCAACTCAAAAAGGCTTAGAGAAAAGGATTTTAGGCATTTATTATTAAAATAAATGAGAAGGAAGAATATAATGAATTTTTTATTGAGGATTGTCCTTTTCTTGTGATCTTTAAGGATTACCACCCAAACATGAGTTTTATTTCTTGATTGACATAATACCTAGATTTGGACCATAATCCAAGGTACCTTATTGGATGATAACTACATATTTAGTTGAGTTGAAGGCTTAACTTCAAAAGTTGTTATCAAAAAGGTTGATTTGACCAAGTGTATCACTGTGGGGTGTAATATTGGTGTTCATCAAGAATAAGGATAATACTCTTCACCTTTGTATTGATTACAGGATGAATAACAAGGCAAAAATTAAGAATAGGTATTTTTTACCTTGTATTGATGATCTCTTTGATCAAATTTGAGGGGAAAATTTTTTATCCAAGATTGATTTTTGAGTATGGTATCATCAACTAGGAATCTAGGATGAGAATATTCCCAAAATGACATTCATAACTCAATATGAGCACTGTGAATTCATAGTTTTACCTTTTGGGTTAATAAATTATTTGATAGAATTTATGGGTCTCATGAATTATGTGTTCAAGGATTATTTGGACCAATTTGTGTTAGTTTTCCCAGATGATATCCTCATATATTCTAAAAATAAGGCAGAACATCTTTAGCATATAGAACTAGTTTTGTGGTGGTTGTGGAAGCACATATAGTATGGTAAGTTATCCAAATGTGAATTTTTTAGAGGAATGTGTAATATTTGGGACACATTATCTCCATGCATGGAATTTTAGTTGATCTAGTGAAGATAAGGGCGATACTGGAATGGACAACACCTAAAAATGTGCATGAGGTGAGGAGTTTTATGGGATTAATGGTGTATTATGGGAAATTTCTTCCAAATTTATCAAATATAGTTAACCATGTTACCTCTCTTCAATGGAAGAATCAGAGTTTTATTTGGTCAGACAAGTGTAAAAAATCCTTTCAAGAGTTGAAAAGGAGGCTTACTTTAGTGCTTGTGGTAGGAGTTCCTGGTCCTTATGGTCAATTCTTAGTAATCATAGATGCATCTGGGGAGAGACTTGGAGGAATTATTATAAAATATGGTTTAATTTTAGCATATGAGTCTAGAAAGATTAAACCTTATGAGGTGACTTATATAGACATGTAAAACTGGACAAAAATAGATTCCAGCCAAACTTCATACCGATTCTTACCAACCATTGTAAATTAATCATAGGAATCACTGAATGTCCCAAATTTACTTGTACATCATTCATCAAAGTTTAGAATCATGTCGAGGCATCCCTAATTTGGGTATCCTATTGTATGAAAAAATAAACTCTCATAGATTCATCCCAAATCACCTTACGGAATAAAAATAGTCAATTTGGCCTATGAACCTATTAAGTGGGAACTTGCACACTTAAATTAGATCTTTGAATAGCTAAAAATCTACTTATAATAAATTAACAATATACATAAGATTAAATTCCTAGTTTAATTATCTATTTGAAATTAATGAATATCTAAAAATGGAAGTTCAAAAATTCAAAATATCTTAGCCTTTCATCATTGCCTTTATGAGTTGTCAAGCTATTTGAACATATCCTAAAATATCTAATTTTGAGATCCATGTTTATTCATTTAAATCATAATTACTTAATCACCTAGTTTTAGTTTGAACCCATTCCAAGCCTTAATTTAACCCTGACTCACCTTGGGTGCTAGTTAAATCAAAAACTATAAATACAAGGCCATACCTCTTCATTTCTAAGATTGGATATTACAGAGTTACAATGCAATATTTTATAAAATAAACTCATATTAATAGTGTTATAATGCCAAAATCTTAAGCCAATCAATCATAAGCCACATAAAATCCAATTGTGTCAAGGAGAGAAAGAGCCAACAAGCTTCATTTACCAAAGACTTCTTGATGCACAAACTGAGAAAGGAAAGCCACTCAAAAAAGAATTTGGAACTCCTAAGGAAGGTAAAAGGATTTATGTCTTTTATATTTTAGTTGTGATTTCACTCAACTTTTACTACTAAGCCCCATCTAAGATCTAGGCTAGGTGTGGAAGTGTTAGTGTGTTTTTATTAGATTTTTTATTACTTTAACTAACAATATACTAACCTCCCTTCTTGGATTCCTATGATCAAAAATGACATGCACGATGGGATGTCAAACATCCCATATAATTAAAGAGACTAACATGAATATTTTAGTTTTTCTAATGAATGCCTAAGAATCTTCAAAATTCAAGTTTTATCTTTGTTTTTCATGTATTCTATTTTTTAGTGACAAATAGTTTACATAGAGACTGACATCAATCCTAACAAAACTAATGTTGATCCTACCAAAACTGACATCAATCCACATATGACTAACATCAACCCATGTGTGTAGAATAGAGCATGAATGAAACATGTTTAATAATTTTTTCTTTAGTTTTTTTTTGTTTTTTGTTTTTTGTTTTTAAGGGCTTGAATATCATTTAACTAACTATTTTTCCTATAAGATCTAGTGTTATTTATCAGTTTTAAGGGATAAAAATATTTTTATCAAAACTATACTATTAATTTTTCTATGTTTTTTAATAAATTAACATCAATTGTTTACTTGTGTTGATCATTGTGTGATTGATTGACATCAATTTCTATAGACTAACATCTATCCTTGCATAAATCGACATCGATCTCTAAGATAAGAAAATAGAGAAACCTGAGAGCAAATTTTGAAATGTTATTTCCTCATTCAATTTTTGGATTCTAAGTATCCAAAAACCCTCTAATAATTACAATTCCTAAGGTATAAAAGGCCAAAATTTAACATGGTTAAATCTTTCGCATTTTGTCTTTGTTGTTTGAAATGAACCTAGTTCATTTTCATGCATTGGATGTTTTAAAAGCTTTTGCAGGTTTTTTAAAAAGTGACAAGGGGATTAAAATTCAAAAAACATCTTTTTCTTATTAATAAAATGAAATCTCACACTATATATATGTTCTTAGGAGTTTCATTTTAATTGCTTCTTTGTTGATGTTTATTTTTAGCAAAATGATTGATATGTGTATGCTCTCCCCCCATCCCTTTTAGAAAACTTGGGTGATAAAAAATGTTCATTCATTACCTCAATAAATTTAGTATAAAAGTGTGAAAATAATATCATTAAGGCCCTTCTAAAATTTATATGGTTTGGGTGATCCAAAAAGGACCATAAAGTCTTTTCACTTATCTTTTATTTTCATGCAATTTGACTTGTGAGTGGGAGTTCATCACCTCCTCATAGGTTCTCTAGGGAAACATTAACCTAAGAATTCATCTCCCAACATCATTTCAAACCCACTCCATAATGGGGTATATAAACTGATATTAAATTATTGGTATATTTTTGAGTGATTAAACAAAATCCATTAATAAGATATTGCCTCAGACAGTAGGAGAAACTCAAACATCACACTATATTAAGCAAGTCATGGATAGAGTGGTTGTGAAAAGGAAAAAAACATTTTCATAACAAGCTAGTTGATATGGATCTAAATTACATGATCATCTATTATGTTTTCCACACTTGGGACCATATAGAAACATGTGAAAATTGATAGCTTTGAACAACCCCACTTGTTGTAGACATATTGTTGATGTAGGGTGAGTAGCTCAAAGTTTCATGTCACAGTAGAAAATCTTGGGATAAGAGGGGGCCTAAAAAGCTTAATTTTCATGTACTTTTATTTTTATATTAACAATTAAAATCCACCCAAGAGTTAGTATATTGTAATAATTTAATAGTATTATGTAACCTTGTCATTTTTAGGATTTATTGCATTACACTTAGGTGTTTGAGTCATTTTATACTTTATTTCATTGTTTTTGAGTCTAAACTATTGGTTTGTTATACCATGTTAAAATGAGTATTATTTATGCATCACTCCTTTATTTAAGGAGATGTTACACCATATATTTGACACCATACCTTTTCCTTAGTCTTTTTGACAAATCTTTGTTAGTGTGTCACTTGATTAAAAAGGGTAAAATTATGCTACCAAATCATTTCAAGTTTATACCTTTGAGTCTTGAAACAAACCATTGATCATATAATTAGATTTTAATATTATCACATTTATTTTCACCCTTTTAGGAGATGGAAAATCTCTCCTCATCTAAATGGAACAATGGAAACACCTCTAGCCTTGTGGGTAGCCTAAGGATGAGGTGAATCTCTAGATAGGGATAGCTCCCTTGATGTACCACTTTGGATTGTAACTAAACATAAAATTTATGGGGGAAAAGGAGAGAGATAAATAAAAATAAACTATTCTAAGGGAGGTGATACACAAAATAATATGATGACTTCCAACTAGTAGCATGTTACACATGAGAATAAATGACTAACCAAACATACACTCCTTTAATTTGCATCTTCTCACATCAATGTTACATTATGAGGCTATAGATGAATGTGTAAAGCTAGGAGGATTAGATGAGATTCCTTTAATGGAACTATTGAATATACTAACTCACTCAATCCTTGGAATTTCTTAGAACACCTCACATGCCCTGCAAGAAGAAGCTTTCCAACTACAAATAGGATGAAAGAATGAGACAATATTCTAAGGAATCCATAGTCTTCACTAAGAAAGATCCAACATTAAAGTAGAAAATAATATGAATAGTAATGAATAGGTAGAAAATTAGTAGTATTATTGATCAAATGGTATTTAAATAAGTAGGGCTTCACCATACTTAGGTGGAGCATAAGTTCTAATGGCCAAAATAGCTAGTTCTTATAGAACTTGAGAGAGAGAGAGAGAGAGAGAGAGAGAGAGAGAGAGAGAGAGAGAGAGAGAGAGAGAGAGAGAGAGAGAGAGAGAGGAGAAAAGAGAAGTCCAAGGGTCACAAGGACACTTGTAAATCTAAGATAATTATTTACTTGTGCATGAAAATATAATGTTTTATGAACCATGCAATGTTGGGAAGCCCAAGTGTCCATACAAGTCATTAAACTCTTACAAAGTGGTATTAAATTCCCTTAACTAGCTCAAAAAAATACCTTCATGATTTGGACCTATTTTAACATCCAAAAACTGATTAAGGATAGGTATTATTATTTTTATGAAGGGGAAGGCTTACATACATGCATTTTCATGTATTGGTTATATTATTGGTCATCTAGAATCATATAAGAATGAGCAATCATCATTTGTAGTCTTAAAAAACTCCTCCTTCATGCACCCTACACACTTAGCCTCCAAAAAGTAATTATTTTTACATTAAAATCCATGATATTGATTTTAGGATATGTTTCAAGACCATCTATGTCCTTAGAATCATTAGGAATACCTTAAAATCACCCCACTTGAAGTTTTCCACCCTTCTCACTAGCTTGGTTACTATGCCAATTTTGAATAGCTGAGATGGGAGATCTTGTTGAGGAACTTTATGAGTTGTTATAAGTAATTAAATTAACATTTGGAGTTATAAAAATTCTTAATATTTCCTCCAAAGTTTGTTTCATGTCTTGGAACCTCTTGGAACCTACACCATGCACAAAATAGTTGAAACCCCCCTATTTTCACCCCATCTGTACAATTATATATAGTTCAAGAGGATGTGGAGGATCCTAAGAGAGTATTATACAACCTAAAATATATTTAATGGTCAAAATATGTCACTATATTAGCTTTCCAACCTCATTTTCTCCATTAGGTCCTGACTAAGGGTTTTAGGCAGTTTTTGTCCTTAAGCTTTGTTCATAAAAACTTGATGTTGAAACTAAAAAAGAATTCTCAATAATGATCCTTAGGACCCTTTATAACACCTAAAAAATCCTTGGGAATATATGCACTAATTCCAATAAGATATGAGTATCTAAACTTGACCTATTGAGCTCTTTTCTCCAACTTGCATAGGCCTAATGTTGCTTTTGGGACAAAAATTTCTTCCTTGTGTTTACTATGACTTATAAATTATTTATAATATCTTATATTTCCTCAAAAACATGTCCCAATGGATTGTAACTCATATATCATACTAGAAGTGTGAGTGACCTTCATTTGGATACTAGGCCTAAACTATGTCCAATAGGCTTTCCTAAAACCTTTATGTTTTAGATCATCCTATTAATATTATTTGAATTATAATGTCTCACACACTTATATATTCATCCCATTAATATTTTATAATATTTTTTAATGTTCACCACATGTTTAAAATGAAGGTGACTATCCATTTGGCTTCTAGGCCTAAATCTTGCCTAGTAGGCATCCCATTAATATTTTATAATGTTCACCACATGTTTAAAGTGAAGGTGGTTATCCATTTGGCTTCTAGGCCTAAATCTTGCCTAGTAGGCCTACCTGCAGTCTTGGAGTTTTTTAGAACCTTGTAAGGTTTATCCCTTATATTCATGGTCTATTATTATTTTATAGGTGTTTTCCAGATCCAAATAACTCCTTTAAATGTCTCATCAACTTTTTAAGAGTCCCTTTGAATTATTTCCCAAAAACTACCAGTTTTGACACAAGGGGAAGTACCCTCTATCTAAGACAAAATAGAGGGTACTTCCCATATTCTCTCAAAAAAAATTAATGTTTTAGGAGTTTCTTAAAATTATTAACATTATGTACAAAAATTTGCAACCCTTGTTCAGGTCACTTACCTTTCCAACTCCTCAAAATCTAAAATAGGCTCTTAGGAAGGCAGGCTGTAAGCAGGATTTGTCACATGAACTGTATATGCACTTGAAAATATATCCTCCCATATTCTATGATTATCATTATATAAAAATAATAAAATCATGATCATGGTGGAGGTATTCCCATATTAATTTTATTCTCTAAATTTCCACATACTCCTTATAACCTTTGCCTGCTAACTACCTAGTCTAAACTGATTGTTTCCTTTGACTGTGTTTTTGCTTTTTGGAGTGTATCTATAGGTATAAATGCATGTTGAAACTTGGAAAAACATTTAATAATAATATATTAATACCTTAGGTCATTTTATATTGGTTTTTATCTTTTACTTCACCTTAGGTAGCCTAGACCATTACTTAGGCAATTATGTTTTAGCCCATTGTTACATCACAATTATTTATAGTTGGTTATAGGTGAACATGTTTGAATTTAGCCTTGAAAACATGCTTATAACTCTTATTGAATTTTTCATGGTGATATATCAATGGTTGGATTCATTTTTTATCCTAGGTTCATGCAACACAAACCTTATATGTCAGGTTTCATCTCACTGTCTATAACAATCACCTATAGCTGATTGTAGGTGAACCTTTACAAATGAGGGACCTGAATGTGTTTCTTTGATAAAAAATTAACATAAAAAACTCATTATTGGTTTCATGTTCAACAATTTTCATATCATCTTATAGATTACTATGCACCTAGATTCACAAGCAAGGAACACCTTTTCAAACTTTATCCTTGGATGGTTGTAGGTGTTCACTAGGCTTGTGTACAGACTGAAGGTGGTATAGGAAGGAAAAAATGAAGTAGCATTCCTCCTTAAGTGGATTTAGATGACAATTATTCATTTCAACCATTTTAAATATTTAAACATGGTGTCAAGTTTAGATTACAACTTGGGTGAAGAAGGTCTCATTATAACTCACAATTATAGATAATATTGCTTGCATTTAGTATCTTTATAGGAAACTTTAGGCCTTCAAATGATCACCCTCATTTTTTTCTCTACCTCCCAAAATTGGAAAAGTATTTATCCTATGTTGGAGATTCAAAAAAACCCATTAGGATGAATCAAAGGTCTTTATACCCCTATTTCAAAATGTCATCAAAACATCAAAGAAATTTGTTTAGTATTTTTAGGGACAAACAACCTAAACATAGTTCTTTGATCCTAGAAGGTAGTCTCTAATTCCATTTTATAATTTAAATTTTAAAATAGGTCTGAAATGGAGTTTTTTTTAACACTAGGACCTCAAAGAGAGTTTCATCATCTATTTTAGCACTTCAAAATGGCGTTTTCACCCTCTGTGGTACAAGCTATAGGTGTCCATCCCCATGTCTACAAATAGTGAATGGAATGAGAGCAATATGCATGTTTATTTTTCTTATTATAAGTTTTAGGTTCTTCAAAAGGATTATAAACAAACTTTATTGATCATGTAGAACCTTATTATCTCATACACTCCCTTTAACATGATTGTTATTCTCATGGGATACATGTGGATGAACATTTTGACTGGTATGTAGGCAATAAGCAAGGTTATGAACCACACTCATGGCATATTAGCCTAAAAAAATCATTATATATTATTTAAAATGATGATATTGATCCATTAAAACTTTTGAGGACTTATATCAATTCAAGATATCTCCATTTCAAGGTCTGGACCCTTTCAAGAACCTATAGGTAAGCATGTTCATGGATACCTAACTAAAAATGTTACATATGACTCTAATTCCATTAATATTTGCCTTAGAGAATGAAATTTAAAGATAAGGGTACCAATAATACATTTAATAAATGGTTATTAACTTCTCTACACCCTCTAAAACTAATTCCAAAGCATGAGAAACTATGTAAATAGTGGAAACATGTATGTAATCCAAAATAAGACTAATCTATGAACATGAGATGATTTGATTCACTAAAAACCCATGAAACCTAAAAAAAATAATTGAGGTCATATAAGAAGATATATAACATCCTCTAAAATCAGCATCACCAATTGGTTCATACCGACTTGCTAAAAATGGAGCAAAACCTGTATGGTGCATGAAATAATAAGCATAAAAATACAGTCAACTTCATGAGGATGGTTCATAAATCATAGGCCAAAATTATTAAAAATATTTTTATGTAATTTAATTTTTATTATTTTAATTTCACCTCCCCAAGGCATTTGATCTGAAACCTCCTCTACTAATCATACCAAGTACCAACCTGAAGACTAGTTCTATATGCCTAAAAGGGTGAAAAAGGAGAAAAATGGTTTTAGCTCAATTTATACTCTTTTAGAGTAATTCAAACGTGGAAAAAAGATTTAGGAATCTGAAGGGACATTATATTATCTTCTCCCACATGTCACACTTCCACATGATCTGTACAAGTGCCAAATTCTCTTGTTTTCTTAATAAATTTGCCCTTTCTTTTGAAGAACCTACCAATTTCAGTTACCAATAGTTTATTAAGACATATGAGGACATGTGGGACATGAAATCACCTTTTAGAACCTTCAAACTTCCCAATAAATCTATAAAATTCATTAAATTCCCCTTTTTGACCTAAAAATGACTCAAAATGACTAAAAGGACTAAAATGACTAAGGACCAAGGTTAGTATAACATTAAATGACATTAATTAACCTATAAAACACCTTGTGACATATTTAATTGACCCTAAAACACCTAAAAGTCAAGTTTTTACCTTAGGGTGCCCAATTTGACTTAAAAGTCAAATTTGGTCAGTAGTTACACTACTTGAATCATTTTATAGACATGTTTACCTTGTGTCCAAATTCCAATTTCAAAACCAAAGTCACGTGTGTCCTTTGGATCTATGCATAGTGTTGTTATGTTCATATTTATCTATCTTTTTGTTTGTTTAAAGAATCCTAGTTTTCTGAATTTGATTTTTTCATTAACCTGACAAGTTTAAATCCAAACATTGATTGCTTTTTTGCTATGCCTTGTGTAATTTTGGCATAGACATTGATATTTCACTTTTTAGTTGTGCAACTTAGGTTAATTATTTATTCAATTTGAGAACTATAATTTGTGCCTATATTTAGAATAAATATTCTATCTTCTTTATGCCTTTTTATTTCATGCCTTATACTAATTGACCAATTTCATGTCTAAAGCCAAATACCTAGTCTATGCTAAAGTGTTTCAGATTTGTTAAATTAACATCTCATACCTTGTTTTTAAAGTCTAGTTATTGTGTCTTATTTATCCAAAATATCTAGCATATTCCTATTTTGAGCCTATTTTTTGTGTCATATTTGGCCAAAATACCTAGCAACTTTTTTTTTATATTAAACTTGTTTGAAATAATTTATACCTAGAGTTGTCATTCTATTTTTATCTCATCCACTTGACCTTTTTGAAACACTTAACATTAGATGTATAATGTTAGACTATTTTGTACCAAGTTTTAGCATAAGAATTTTTGGATATATAGCTCCATCCATTAACCAAGTTAGACCAAGTTAAAACCATTTATCCTTTGGACGTTATTTTTTAGATTTTATATAACTTTAATCCTTTTTTTGAAACATGCATCATTGATTTGAATATGTCTCACTATACTGATAGTGGAGTCATGTACAATCTAGGATATGGTAATGTGGACATGTAGGATGATTTTTTTCAAGACACCTATGGTGATTATGTCATTTGTGAGATGGATCCTTATCCACCTTACAACACTCAATCAAGGGAACAAATCCAAGATCCCTTGGCTAATTATTTGGTCAACATGCCTCTATACTCAGAGTAGGACCAAGAACAAATAGTGTAGTACCTAACTAGAATATCATTAGTTGTGGACCAAGTTCAACAACAACCATACTACATTACAATGCCATCAACATATGATACATATTTTTCATATTTTCACTTACTTGTAAACAAGGATAAAATTTTAATTGGATCCATAGAGGTAGGGGCCAAGTTTCCTATAGACTTCCCCCACAAAATTTTTCTTGATTTATTTAGAGTGGCATATAACATACCTTATACCCAAACCAACAAATATACCTCTTCAATTAATCCTCAATCTCTAGTGTTGATGTCATATTAGGACTCACATATGATATTCACATGAAAATTTCCTATGGAATACCAATTTATATAGATGTAGACAACATATTAAACCAATTTTAACTTAGCATGTAATTTTAATAATATGACCATGTCAAATGCTCCATTTATCGTGCTAGATCCTTCAATATGAGTTTTAATAAAATTTATAGGATAATTAAATTATGGTATAGGCCCATTAATGTAAATAACTTTAGTTTAAAACATGTTTAATGCCCCAGATATCAAAGAAGTGTCTACTACTTCTACATATACAAATGAGCCAAACATAGTGGATAACATGTAATTGTCATTTAATCCAGACCAAATTAGTTTAACTACACAAAAAACTAGTCCACAAAATATTCCTTTAGTTAAAAACATGAATGGTTCACAATAGCAAGGGGTAGAAATTTCTACCTCCCAATCACAAAAGTTTGCATCTAATCCTCAACTAGTTACTTCATCAAGTATGAAAATTCAAGGATTAAGTAGTCAATACCAAACTAGTTCCTTGCCTCAATAAAATGTGATGAATGTTACTCGACCACAATAGGCGATGACTAACATTCCACAACAACAAGCATAGTCAAATTTACCAATGTATTAGAGAGTTAACATTCTACCACCTTAATGGGGAAACTAATGTTCCACCTTGTTAGGTGGTAATAAGTATACCTCTTCAGTCACAAACCAACATACCTTTACAAACACAAACATTATCTAATCAACACAATATGTCCATTGGTAAATGACAAATGTCAAACACTCTACAAGAATCTACTCCATAATAAGTGTTCACACAACAATGAGTTATCATTATTCAACAAGTATTGATTAGGTAATAATTGCTTTTTATACCCAACATGCCACAAATCTAATGACAGGGCCTTGGTTCATAAGTTACCCTTATTCAGATAGGTTTGACTAGTTGGAAATAAGTCCTTATTCAACCTTAATAGGCATATTACTTCACTCAAAGCCATATCCTTCCATCTCAGCCATAATTCCCCCAAAATTAGGCCTATATACCAAATCCTAACTATAATATTACACTACAATGCATGCAATTCCAATAATCACATCCTAATCCATGAATACATATTCTTGGTCAATTCCCTATCCAAACCAACATTCCACAACAACCCATGCCTCCCTCCATTATAGCCTAGTCAAATTAATCCACAATTGACTACCTAGTCTCCACCTGAAACCAGTGTTCTATCTAGTTTCCTAGCATAAGAGTTGTAATAAATGGAGGATACAATTTCCACCATTCAATCATGAAAATAGACTAAGAAGTTTAATTTGGATGGTGTGTGTTCCTACCCATTCAACATGGAATATCTACAAATGCCATTTCCTCGAGGGTACAAACCACTAAAATTTGACAAATACAAGGGTAAAGGAGACCCTAAGGCCCATTTAATGAAATTTTTTGTTTCTTTCTAGCTAGTGGTTTACAATGACATATACCTCCTACTTTTTTTCCTTAGAATCTATTAGGACAAGCTTTGGAGTGGTTCTTAAAATTTTTGAATAACTTGGTATTTGATTTTGATGATGTTTCAGATAAGTTTGTGCAACACTTCTACAATATCAAACATGAGATTTCATTGGTAGATTTGACTCAAGATAAATAGAAGGCCATTGAAAGATTTGTAAGTTATCTACAGTGATGGAGAGCTCTTTCCAACTATTTCACCCATAGCTTACTAGAAAAATAACTAGTCATTGTATTTACCAAGAATTTATATAGTGAGATATATTATCATCTAGAGTTACAATGTTAACACACTTTGAATCAAATCATTAACAAACATTTTCTAGTCAATAAGGTGCTTATTAACAAATAGATTTTCAAGCTTATTTAGTCAAATTATAACTAGAATTAAAACCAAGGCAACATCCAAAATTAGAATCATAACCAAGTCTAAGTGTAAACAT
The DNA here is from genome assembly GCA_037957365.1 of Torreya grandis. NCBI lineage: Eukaryota > Viridiplantae > Streptophyta > Pinopsida > Cupressales > Taxaceae > Torreya > Torreya grandis. The sequence continues at coordinate 803,242 of JARHVA010004103.1, forward strand.
CAGCCCCAACATAGGCTAATAATTATGAAAAATCCAAGACATTTAACCACAGTAAGAATGTTGTTGGGAATAGAGTAGTAAATTTTCAACATGTATAAATGGTGTAACCACCATCTACTCAATCCATGATGTACATGTAAATTAATCCTCACTAAAAACCTATTCAATAAGCACAAACTTTATAGAAACATATATCAGCTCAACAAATGCAACAACCTTTACCTTTAAAAACCCCTCTTTCAAGGCAAAATGTACCTACTCATTGTGTTTTTAGAGACCTTGGAGATCCTATCAAAGTTGTGTTTTTTGAACTAGCTTTCGCTAATTTGATTTGTTAGCCTATACCAAAGCAGTATCTTGAGTGAATTCCTTATCTAGATTGGCATAGATAAAATGAATTTTATGAATATCATTGGATTAATAGACATAATTTATTCCATTGTATGCAAATCAAATACTTCATTCAAAATATGTTAGAAAATAAGGAGATGACATTATAAAATAGAGCTTTTACGTCCAATCAGAACCTTAACATTTATAAAGACCCTTTTCCATAACATAACAACCAATAATAGTAACTACAAAGGCTAGAATAGTAACAATAGTAGTATCAACAACTGAGATAACAATAAAAATTCTAGTAGTAAAACCAATGTCATCCAAATGGATGGAACCAAGGCCATAATGATGCCAACAACCAATAAACTTATCATGTAGTTACACATGACTACAACAAAGTTGTATTCCATATTATAGGAGGTTTTGTTTCCATAATCTCCATCAATTTAAGACCAAGTAGAAGACAAATAAGACCATTACTAACTAATTCCAAGCAACCAACCCATGCCAATAATTCTTCCTTGACCTATGACTACATATAGGTGTATCATCAAGCTGGTATTACTACTTTTGGACCTTATCCTAATAACTCATCATTGACCTATGACCACATATCAGTTTACCAACAACTCAAACTTATCTAATCTAGCCCCCCTTCACCATCATATTCTACTAACAATGGTCACATATATAATAATGATTATGCAATCATAACTCAATGTTCAAATATTACCATCCTAGGCCCATAACCATCTACCACTACACCCATCTAACCCACTATTTTGGCTAAGAACAAGACATTTACCATTATGAAAGATAAGATTTTTGGTATTTTGGAACAACTATAGAAGACATCTCCATAAATTTCCATCTTGGATTTGTTGAATACATCTACCATCCATAATAGCATCTTGATAGATTTCCATGGTCAATTCCAAGTCCCAAACAACATAAGCTCAGATAAATTCCAAATCTTTAGTCTGACATCTATCCCTATGCCATCAATTATCCTTAGACCAAAGTCATATATCATCCCTTGACCCTACTCATAAAAACCCATTATACATCAAAGATGTCATCATACAACACATAGTGAAGTGTGTCCTCATAAATAATGGATCAGGCCTAAGTATTATGTCTCTAAAGTTCATCAGAGTATCTTAGATACACAACTAATATCTAACCATAGAAGATCACTATCAAGGCCTATGATAATGAAGAGAGAGAATCATAAGGCACCTTAAATTTACTAATTATCATTTGGCCCATGACCCACAATACACTATGTCATGTGTTAGACATTAATTTGTCATATAATTTAATTTTGGGTAAACCTTGGATACATGAAATTCATGCAATCCCTTCAACATTGTACCAATATATCAAGTTCTCTCATTCAGGTATGGAGGTCAATCTCTATGGATATTTGTAACCATATAAACATTGTAAACATTTGGAGGCCGAGTATGAAAACTATAACTACCATTTTGTCTTGAATTTAATTCCTAAAAAAGATAAGGGGAAAGAAATTATTGTTGATTTGCTAAAGGCTAATTGCATTGACCTAGATACCCTTGATTAATCTTCTTATATTCCACCTCCTAAAATTTCTAATCATTTTACCATCATAAATAATGGCCCAAGATAATATTTACTCATGATACATTCCACATTCCAAGCGTCCACAAAATGCCAAGTCCTATGGAAGACCTAAATCTAAATCACCTTGAATGGAATTAAAGTAAAAATTAAAATGAAAACTATATAGTCGAGAACCCATCATTTTACCACCAACCACTAGCCAAGAATTAAACCCACTTTTAGATGATGAATCATGTTTTTACAATGATAAACTGGCCAATTTTTATAAAACTACTAAGTATCCTATTCCTAATATCATCATGGAGAAACATGCCTATAAATGAGGAATCCTTGATCTAAACCAATAGGGAAAACTTGAGCCAATTTTTACCACTTGGTAAAAAGGAACCTATGGTCTTATATTTAAACTTCCTAGGGGTGACCCCATGTATCTTATTCATGTTCCAACACCAATGACTAGTGAAAATGATGCCAACAGTGAAGTAGAGTTCAATCACATCCCTTATATATACCTATAATACCAATTGATTTGATATTCATGCCATTTATACCTTTATACCATTTATTAACCATAATATACTTCCTCTATATCACCCTCAACTTATAGCCTAGGACCAACAAGAATCCATAGTGTCTGTAGATGAGTTTGAGAATGATGAGGCCTTCTACAATTTTCTATGATTAAGGGACAATGTTTCATTGGGAAACCATAAAAAAGGTTCTCAATAAAGTTAGATCTTATAACCTATTTTGGACAATATGTGAACACCCTTAGCCACAAATAATTAAATAAAACATTGAGGTCTAAAATTGAAAACCTCTTTGAGGTACTTTGGGATCAGGCTAATAGTAAATAGAAAGGCTAGTCTTCTAGTGAAAAAATATTTTTAGGAACCATTATATGAAGGTGTTCAACCTTCCTTAAACATATCTCAAGAGACCACCAATAATGAACTTGTCTATGGGTCTAAGTTTAGTTTTAAAAAACAACATGCCTTTGATCAAATCATTCAAGAGTTTATAATAGTATTTGTCACATAAAGATACTTACCATTAGGATATTTTAATTCATCTTACCTAGGGTAGCTTGAAGAGCTAGTCCAAATAGAGGAGTTTTCCATTACATGCCAATTCTAGTCATTGTCAACCATTCTAGAATATGGTTTGACTCTTCTTATGGAAGACACTATATAAGTCAACATTAGGACTCCATATGACCCAAAATAGATCAAATTAGGTATTTATCTCACTAAGGAGGAACATGAAGTATTTACATCCCTTTTGAGGTATTTTTTTGACATATTTTCTTGGGCCTATTCTAACATGCTAGTTTTGGACCCTACCTTGGTTGTACACCATATTTTTATACATTTTGATGACAAACACATTAAATAAAAATTACAATAATGCATTCTTGCATTAATTTAATAGTAAATAAAGAGTTTTAAAAACTCTTATAAATAAGATGTATTTTATCAATCAACTATTTAAAGTGGTTCTCAAATGCTTTTCCAATCAGTAAGAAGTGAGAAATAATTAGAATTTGCACTAATTTTAGAGATATAAACAAGGCCTTCCCTAAAGATGGTTTTCCTATGCCAAATATTGCCATGATAGTCAATTCCATAGCCAAGTATGGAATGCTTTCACTAATAGATGGATTTTTAAGATACAACCAGATCCATATTGCACTAGAAGACCAACATAAAATAGCATTCACCACTCCATTGGGAATTTTTTATTATCAAGTTATTCCATTTGATCTTAAAAATATTAGATCCACATACCAAAGATCCATGACCATCATATTTAATGATATGATTCATAATATTATTAAAGACTATGTCAGTGACATATTAGGAAAATAAAAGACCAAGGCCAATCATCTAGCAGTACTATGAAGAATATTTGAGAGGATGCATGAATACAAGGTTTTAATAAATCTTAAGAAGTGTGTTTTTAGAGTTACTTTAGGCAAATTTTTAGGCTTCATTATGTCTCACCAAGGCATTGAAGTCAATCTATCCAAAGTACAAGCCATTACCAAAATGCCATCACCTTCCAACTTGAAGTAGCTTTGTATTTTACAAGGCAAGATCCATTTTATCAGATGCTTCATTTCTTAGTTGGTTAATAAATGTCATCCATTTACACACTTGTTTAAGAAATGTGTCACATTTTAGTGGAAGGACGAATGCTAAAATGCCTTTCATCACCTTAAAGACTATCTTGCTAATCCACTTATTTTATTGCCTCCAATTCCAAGAAATCCATTTCTAATATACCTATTTACCATAGACAAAGACATAGGAGCACTTTTAGGTCAACATGATGATAATGAAAAAGAACATGTCATGTACTATTTAAGTTGTACACTGGTCATGTATGAACACAATTATATGCCCATTGAAAAATCATATTTAGTTATGGTCTTCACATCTGAAAAATTATGATATTAAATGGTAACAACAAGACTAGTTATTTCAAAGGTAGATCCACTCAATTATATACTATATAAAACATCTTTACAAGGTTTCATGGCTAAATAGATCATGCCTTTAAGCAAGTTCAAGATATAAAACATTAACCAAAAGTCCATAAAAGGGCAAGTTCTTATAGATCAGCTTGTGGAAACTCCCCTTATAGATATAAAACCATTAACTTTCCATTACCTAGAGGAATAAATTTTACCATCATTGAAAAAACTCTTGAGGATCAACATTATAATTTTTATTTTGATGAATCCTTCATAGCACATGAATTTGGGATAGGCCTATTATTCATTACTCCATAGGAGGATCTTATCCCTAAATCTTTCCATATCATCTTTCCTTGTACTAACAACATGGATTAGTATGAATCACTTGTTTTAGGACTTTGATAGGAAATATAATATAATATTCAACATCTTAAGATTTATGGTAATTCTTAGTTAATCATTAATCAAGTTACAAACCATTTTTAGACCAAAGATGATAAATTGGTGCCATACAAGGCCATAGTCGACACTCTCAAATAATAGATTATGGATATACAATTTAAACACATACTAATGGATAGTAATAGAATAGCATATTATATGGCCATCATTATCTCTTTGATACATCATCCAAACAAGGCAAAAAAATATCTATTCCTTTTTGAAAATCTTCTAGTACCAACTCATGAACCTTTAACCATCACAATGATTTGTGATATTGCTAGTCCTATCTTTATTTTGTATTTATACCTTTATGCCTACCTTCATGACCACATTATGCCACTAGACCTATCCCATAAACAATCTAAGGCCATTATCCACCATGCCTCATGCTATACCTTACTTGTACCAACCCTTTACAATTATAGTTTTGATGGAATTTTGGTTCATTTTTTAAATTTGATAGAATAAACATTAGTGTTATAGGAACTTCATGAAGGATTATGTGGATCCCAAACTAGTGGGGGTGTCCTTATCCAAAAATTTATTACATAACTAGGTATTATTGGCTAACTATGGATGCAGATGTATCTACGTATGTTAAAAAGTGTGACAAATGTCAAATACATGCCAATATGATTCATACCCTAGCCAAGACTCTGAAACCAATTCTTACTCCATGGCCATTTATTACATAGGGACTTGATCTCAATGGGAAGATAAACCACACCTCATATGATGGCTATAAACACAATCTTATTGCTACCAAATATTTCACTAAGTGGGTTGAATCTATACCCCTCACTTGCATGACTAGAAAAAAAAATTTCAAATTCGTATTAAACCATATTATTTTATTATATAGTATACCCTCCAACATTATATCTAAAAATGGAGAATTTTTAAATAATAAGGATTTCAAATCATTATATGTCAAATATAAAATTACTAAACATTTTTATAACACTTATTACCCATATAGTAATGGCAAGGCTAAAGCATCTAATAAAACCATTATCAACATCCTTAAGAATATTTTCAATGAGTTTGGCCATGATTTGAACCTCTAAATATTTCATTCCCTTTGGCCATAAAACACTAATTACTATATCCCAATAGGATCCACTCCATATTCACTTGTTTATGGCACTGGGGCCATTCTTCCCATGGAGGTCAAGTTACCATATTTACAAATATTTTTAAAGAATGTCTTAGATAATGAATATTATCAATTATCTCACCTAAAAGAGTTGGATTTACTTGATGATAAATCCATGGCCATAGTCAATAGCCTTCAAGCATACCAGAATATATTCCATAAACACTATAATTGGTAGGTCATCCATAGACTATTTAGGCGTAGTGATCTTGTAATTAAATCAAACTAATTGAATACCATGATTGAGAAGAAATACAAGGTCAAGTTCAAACCTAACTGGACCCATATATCATTGTTGTAAACTATGGCTTCAGAACATACATTCTTGCTACACCAGATGGGTATGAACTTGATGAGTTGATGAACACACCTTAAGCATTACTTCACATAAGAGATCTGAAGCATTTTCTATGAAGCCCATTTTTTTTATACCATAATATCAAATTTCTTCTTTATACCATACCGTTCTACCCTACCTTTCTTATATATTGAGTTATTTTTACCCTCCTTGTCCAACACCTTTGAACTTAGTTTCATTCAATTGGTTCCATGAGATCTTTAATCAAGAATATTTATATCAAGTTTCAATATTTGATTCAACATTCTCAACATAGGCCATATTTAGGAGTAGTATGATAGTGGTTTGGTAGTTTCATCCTTAATTCTATATATTTTTTATTTCTATACTTTTGATTAGAAACACCTTTGGTAATATTAGAGTACCATCATCGTGCTACTAATTATAATTACCTATGGGAAAATTGGTATGATTGATCTATGTAATTATTTCATAATTATAACCACTTATGGAAAAATTAGGAATAACACCTTTTATCATGCCTTAAAGTACCACATTATCATTCCTATGTCATACTGTGCCATTTACCTACTTTGCCTAGTTTATGAATTTGCTACTACCTAGTCAAATTCCTCTATTGTAAGGTATAATTAGAGTGACTTGAGGTCCATCATAGGACTATGTAAGTAGCACTCAATTTACATTGAGGTTATCTTAGTCACCCCCTTACCATGCTCTCATTATTTTGTGAGAAATTCAAGGTTGAACACTCTTGCCATTTTGTGAGCTTAGACCGTTTAGTATCTCATCATTCTCAATCAAGTTAAAATACTAAAAAAAGTCTAAAAACATTTGAAAATGATCTACAAAATCTTAAACACCAACCATTTCTTTACTGTAAAGATTCTAGGAACCATAAGCTATTTCACAAGAAATCACTTTTAATCTAGCTTCCCCATCCTTACTAGCCTTATATCCCATGCACTCACCATTTTGTGAGACCATTCCCATTATTTCTCTATAACATCCATTATTTTCTTGATCATCATTTTCATTCTATCCCATATCATGGGAGAACTACATTTGGCTTGAAGTTTATATTTTACCTTGCATCTATGAAACTATTTAGGTAACATCCACTTTCTTATCTCATTTGGATCTAGCTCGGTCATCACTTCCTTTTCTTCTATTTCACCATTTTTGTTTATTTGTTTCATAGTCTCTTATACTTTATGCGCAATGTTCATCATCATGTTTGTTATTTGTTTTCACTAACATTTTTATTAACCATTATTTGTATTTATTTCATTTTCTTATCTTTGTTTTGTTTTGTTTTTATCTTTTCTTAAATTTCTATTTATTTGTTTATTTATTTGTTGGTTTGTTTCCTTTCTTATTGTGCCTTGATTCAATTTATGTGTGTTCATTGGGTGATTCCTTGCACATTTTTCTTGAATCCATCCATGTTCACATATTAAATTTGTCATCATGGTTTCTATCATTGGTGCATTGTTTTTTATTTTTTATAGGATCGTGTATTAGACCTTATGAATATTTTAGTTAAGTTATCCTAATGTTTTATATCATGATTCCTACCATCACGTGCTATAGTAAAAAATTATCTAAAAAAATCTTACACGTAATGTGTCCATGATGTATCTCTTTGGCACCTGAAAAAATCTCATTCTACCCAAATGATATCCCATATACAATAATCAAATCATGAAATAACTTTTCCCCTTATTACTTAGGATGTGCATCTCCATTATATAAGGTTTCCCAAATTCATCTTTCTCCTCTATACTAATTTTCCATCATCAAGGCACCAATGATTATAACCACCTCTAGGTAAATCATTGTATCTCATCCCACTTGTGATGTAAATGATTCTAATTGCATTTTGGAAACTCATTAATTATCATCCCACCCATAGAGCCAATTATTATAACCACATATGGGCAAATTATTATGTTTTTATCATTGTGTTTTGAGTTTGATGATTATAACCACCTTTGGTCAAATCATTATCTTATTATACCCAACTGGGGCATGTTTTCATTTTTATAATACTTATAACCACCTTTGGGCAAAAAATTATCGTTATCCTCCAAATTGGGATATGTTTTTATCCTACCAATGATTATAATTGCCTATGGGTAAATCATTGATTTTACTTTAATGATTATAACCACCTTTGAGAAAATCATTATCTTATTACCCAAAACTTTCTTTAATGATTATAACCACCTATAGGTAAATCAATACATTTTTCCCCACCTATGTCAATGATTATAACCACTTGTGTAAAAATCATCTTGTTTGTTTACCCAACTTGTGGTAGCTCCATATACCACTAATTATAATCACTTATGGGAAAATAGGTCTCTTCCATCCCATTTTAACTTTTTTGGTCCCATCATTTCCTTATCTTGAGGGACAAATCATCGATCCTTTTTGTCAATCATTCCCTCAGGGAGCATTTATAGTTCATATATTGTCATTAAAGTATTAGGTATAGACATCCAAAATTGTCCACCAATGGCTTCATAATAGACTTTGGATCAATTATTACCAACCTTTTCACATATAGCCTAAAATTTTATAAACTTCTAAAATTTAGCTTCATAAAATACAATTTGGCTTATAAAATAATTAAATAAGTTCAAATGCACACATCAATTAATTAAAAAATATTTAAAATGTCAGAAAGTCTAAAAATAATTAATTGAATACAAAAACAAACCAAATGCCTAAATTAAATTAACCACGAGCAATTAAATGAATTTTCAAAAGGGAAATTCAAAAATCAAAGAATATCCTAGGAATTCATAATTACTTTTTTATGAGTTGTCAAATATCCAAAGTACCCCACCCATGCCTATTCACTACTAATCATGAGGTTTGGACACCTTTTAACTCTATTGGTGTTAATTAACTCAAAAATGTAAGGTTTTAACCCATTCAAAGCCCTAAATACACCTTAACTCACCTTGGGTTGAGGTTAGTTGCTAAACCTATAAATGCAAGCCTAAACCTCTTCATTTGAAGAGCTTGAACATAGTAGTTCTATAATATAGGTTTTTGATCAAGTTTGTATGACCATAGTGCTATAATGACAAAATCACAAGCCAAGACATGAATCTACATTAATCAAGAATGAGCTAAAACTAGGGTGTCAAGAGGAGAAGGAGCCACACAACTCCATTTTCTAAATATCTCTTGAGCATAAGCTGAACAAGCCAAATGAAGAATCTCTTGGGTAATTCAAGGAATTGGTAAAGAATGGTGTAAGTTATTTTCATTTTTAGTTTTGCTTTATCAGTTAGTTTTCTTCACCATCCTTCCCCCTTTGATCTAGGTAAGATAGTGTTGTGCATGTTAATGTGTATTTTTTCATTTTAATTTATTTTCATTATGAAGCTAAATATGATCTAACCACCCTTCTTGGATTCCTTGATCATAAATGGCATGCCTGATGGGACCATGATTACCCCACATAGAAAGGAGATGAATATGTAATTTGTAAACCATGAAAATAATGCTTGAATATCATTAAAATTACAAAATTGTCTTTGATTTTTCCATATTTGGGATTATTTTTATAACTCATATCTACATAGAGACTGATATCGATTAGGCGTAACTGATGTCAATTTTACCTAAAACAACCATGGTCATGGCCAACTAAGCTCAATATTGTGTGACCATCATTTGTTATATTATAAGGGGAAAATGGGTTTGAATCTTTCATTTTGATTCTTTCTATTAGTTCTTTTTATGATTTATTGGTCTTAATAGCATTTAAACTCCTTGACTAAACTTTGCCTTATAGGTTTTCTCAAATTTTTATTTAATCAAGGCCTAACATAACATTTTTTTATTTCATGTTAGTTTTGAATATGAATTCATAGGTGATCTATGATGGTCTTAATCAATCAACATTAATTCTTCATGATCGGTATTAGTTCTCTTTGAGACCAATCGATGATGGTTGCCTTAAAATTGACATTATTCATTTCTGACTGACTGTGGTCACTGTGTGTTAAAAGAAAACCTAAGAGCTCATTTTCCAAAGTTTAATTTCTCACATTAAAAATCACTTTAATGAAGGTTACTATCTAATAATTGTAGGTCATGGATGTGATTGGAACACAAATTTTCATGTTTAGGCTAATAAACATTTCATTTTGGGCTTTTAAAAAGAATCTAGTTAACTCTTGCACATTTCAATTTGGGTACTAAAAATGAATATGTTATATCTTTCACATTTAGATGTTGGTGTTTAAAAGGAACTAAAAATGGCTATCTTAAAAAAACATCACTGTTGGTACTTAAAAATAAATTCTTAAATCTTGAACACTTACTTTTGGTATTTAAAAAAGAACTTAGGTTAAACCTTGAACATTTGGAATTTTGGTTTTAAAACAAACATAGATACTTTTAATTAATTTATTTTTGTTCAAACTTAATCCAAGGGGCCAAGTAATGAACATTCTCATATTTAAATTTGGTGTCTACAGTCAAACATCACTCATAATTGCATGCAAATTGTTTATTGTTTGTTATTTTTCAAAAAGAATAACTCATGTATTATCTCCTCCATCCCTTATAGGGAACTTATAAGATAAAAAGTGACTTTTAATTTCATTTAGTGCCTATTCCAAGGTGTAGATAAAATTTTTCCTAGGCTATCCCCAAAACCCATATGGTATTGGGTGATCTAAAAGTAACCATAAAGTCTTTCTACTAGTATTTTATTTTCATGTAATTTGGCTTACGAAGGGGATGTAATTACCTCTCATAAGTTCTCTAGGGAAGAATTTACTAGGGGATTCAACTTCTTCCATTATATCAACCATGATCTATGGTGGGGTATGTAAATATGGGAACACATATTGCTAGATCTATAGAGTTGAGTGGCTAACCTCTCCTTTAGTAATGAAGGCCTGAGTTAGGTCTGGTCAACCAGGTGATACCACTAAGTAGTCCATTAATGGTATCATCATGTAAAAGAATAGAACCTTGCATGAAAATTTGATCAATATGAAGTCAAGTGACATGATGTTTCTCTTATGTTAGTCATACTTGTGATCAATGTAGATGGTCATAACTTGTAAGTTTTAGTTAACCCTACTTACCATACCTTAATAAGATATAGGATGATTATACTTAATTATATTTTGGACATTTATTATTTTAATGCTTAGAGTGTTATATCTAAAACTTTATTGTTTATACCATGTCATGAACAAATTTATTTGTCCACATTACTCCATTTCTTGAGGAGGCATTATGCCATCTGTTTGACACCTTGCTTTAACTTAGAAAATGTTTTATTTCAAAAACACTAAGTGTGGCACTTGACTGAGATGGGTAATGTTATGTTGCCCAAATAATCTCAAGTTTTTTCATTTTTAATTCTTTTAAACAAACTATTATCACATATTTTGGGAGAAATAACATCATTACACTATATAAATTATTTCATAGACTTGTCTTGTCTTGTGTCCAAATTATGATTATTTGAAACCAAATCATTTATGTTTTGTTGAATCTTCATTTAGCATAGTCATGTTGTTCAAAATTTCCTAGCTTGTTGGTCATCAAACCCCTAGTTTACCTAAGTTAAGTCTTTGATTAACTTTTACAAGTTCAGATCAAAACATTGATTGATTTCTATTTAGGCTTCGATACACAAGGGTTGATACATAGATATTTTTATTTTGGGTTGCATAACTTAGGTTAATCCATTACTCAAACTTGGAAAATATATTGTTTGTGCCTTTGTTTGATAGAATTAGTCTATCTTCAATTTCCTTTTGTTTTATGTTTTATAAGAATTTGATCGTGTTTATGTCTAGAATAAAGTGTCTAGTATTTGAAAACTATTCCAATTTTGTTAAATTAAAATCACCATTCTTTGTTTCAAGTCTATCTTTTGATGCCATTTTTGTCTAAAATTCCTAGCATATACCTTGTTTTGAGCCTAGATTTTGATGATGCATTTAGCCAAAATTCCTAGTGACTCTCTTACCTTTCCTATTTTACACCTATTTAGAATATCTTTTAACCTAGACTTTAGCATCTTGTCTATAGTTAATTTTTCTTGACCTTGTTTGTGTTAGATATTTAACATTATACATTTTAATTTACATTATGTTATACCAAGTCTTTGCATAGAATTTTTGGAGATATAGCTCCACCATAGACCAAGCTAGATAGAGTTTTAACCTCTTTTATCTTTTTAGACATAGAGTTTTAGAGTTTATAGAACTCTAATTTCATCTTGTTGAGAAACATTTATCATAGATTTGACCATGTATCACTATACACATATTAGAGCCATGTATAATTTAGGATATGGAAATGTTGTCACACAAGAGGAATTTATTTAAAACCCTTTTGTAGATGAGGTCATTTTGTAGGTGGATTATTATCCACCTTATAACATTAAAATAAGGGAACAAAGTCAAGATCCTTTGAAAATTATTTGGCTACCATGCCTCCTTACACAAAGTACGATGAAGAATAGACTTACCAATATTTATCTAGTATACCATCAGCTACAAATAATGCCCAATAGAAACCATATTATGGTTCAATTCCATCAATCCATTACATAAGGGCTTAGTCTATAGCAAACTCTCCCCATGATAATTTTCCATGTCCACCAAGAGGGCCTCATAGCATGTCTTATCAAAAAAATTAACAAGCCTCTTTTAGTAACACTAATTCCATTGTACCAATGTTGTATCAAGATCCATGTATTCTTGTCACACAAAGAGACATTATGGAGGACCACTTCACTAAAATTTAGATAGCATACCTGACATATCAAAACCTAACATTTATCTTTAACAATATTTCCATGTCAAATACACCTCTTATGTAATCAATCCATTCAATCAGAGTCTTATTTGTGTTAATAGGTCAAGAAAATTAGGATTTAGACCCAGTTACACAAAACACTTTATTAGAACACATGTTTAATACCCCACCCATCAAGGAAGTGTCTTCTGATTCTACATATAATAGTGAGCAAAATGTAGTGGACAATAGGCTAGTAAAGTCCCATTTAGACCAAAGTGGTGTTAGCACATAAGAAAACAATAAACAAAATGTTTCATTAGATAACACCATGAATGGTTCATAAAATCATGGATTATGAGTTTTTACTTCCTAACCCAATCCAACTAATTATAATCCTCAACTAGTTACTTCTTCTAGCACATAACAATAAGTATTAAGTAGTCAGCCAATGAATAGTGCCATGCCACAATAGAATGTGATGAATCTTACTCCACCTCAATAGGTGACAAGTAATATTACATAATAGAAATCATAGTATAACATACCACACATTAGAGTCAAAACCTATTTCAACCTCAATAAGGGGTAGCCAATGTTCCACCTCGCTAGGTAGAAGTAAACATACCTCTTCAGTCATAGACTAACATGTCGATCCAAAACCAAATGATGTCTAACCAATAACATGTAAATATTGGTAAATGATAAATGTCAAATATTCAACATACATCCACTTCTCAATAGTTATTCATATAACTAATATGTTACAATGTTCTTCAAGTATATATTAGGTAATAATTATCTTTCATGTAAAATTTGGCACAATTTTAAAGATAGGGTCTTGGTTCATAAGTCCCTCTCAATCAACCAAGTATGAATAGCCAGTAGCATGTCCTTATTCAACTTCAACAGGCACAGTATGGCCATATTCTTCCATCCCAACTATAGTATTCCCAACATCAAGCTTAAACACCCAATCCCAACTAGAATATTTCACCATAGTACGTATAATTTCAATTATCACACTATAATTCATTCATGTGTATTCTTGGTCCATTCCCTAGCCAATATAAAATTCTACAATAAATACCTCCATCATACCCTGATTAAAATAATCCAATTTTGATTTCGCAACCTATAACTCAATAGGCCAATATTCCCACTAATTTCCTTGAACAAGAATTGCAACAAATGAAGGATGTAATTACCCTTGTTCAAGTAGGGAAATAAACTAAAAAGTTAAATTTAAATTAACTGTGTTGTTTCCCTTTCAATACAACCATTCATTTTATACCTATTGGTGTTAGACAAATCCTTAGGGGTACTTCTAGCTCAACATGATTAAAATGGAAAAGAGAATTTTGTGTACTATCTAACCTATATATTCATTGTATATGAGCATAATTATATGCCCATTGAGAAATCCTATTTAGCTATGGTCTTCATAGCTCATAAAATATGGCATTACATATTGAATAACAAGACCATGATCATTTCAAAACTATATCCTCTCAAGTATCTACTATCTAAGATAGCTTTATAGGGACACATGACCAAATGGATTATGTTACTTAGTGTCTTTGAGATAGAATATGTGAACCAAAAATCCATCAAGGGGAAAGTTCTTGTAGATTAGCTTGTTGAAGCACCCCTTGTAGACAAATATCCACTAACATTTCAATTTATTGAAAAATTGATTATGAATATCAATAAAACACTTCTTGAGGAGTAGTACTAGAATTTTTATTTTGATGGTTCATTCATAGCACATAGATTGGGGGCAATCCTTTTGTTTATCACTTCACAAGGGGATCTAATCCCTAAATCATTCAGAATCAAATTTATTTGTATCAATAACATTTTTGAATATGAAGCACTCATCATAAGGATTTGAAAAGTAGTACAATGGAACATAAATTGTCTACAAGTTTATGGTGATTCATAGTTAATCATCAATCAAGTTATGTATCACTTTCAACCTAAATATGGAAAGTTGGTTCCTACAAGGACATGGTCGACACTTTCAAGTAATAAATTAATGATATTCAGTTTGAACATATACCAAGGGAAAGTAATAGTAGATACCATGTCTACTAATGGATCACTCATTCAAAAAATAGATACAACCAAGGAATACCAATTTCTCATTGAAAATCTACTAGCTCCAACTCATGAACCATCAACTATCACAATGATCTATGATATTTTTTGTCCCAACTCTATTTGGTAATCATATCTCTATGCCTATTTACATGACCATGTTTTACCATTAGACTTATCTTTAAACAAACCAAAGCCTTCATTTAGAATATGCAAAATTATACCTTACTCTGACCAACCCTATACCATTATAGTTTTGATGGAACTCTACATTATTTTTTACCTTTGAAAAAATTTACATTATCTTTATGAAAAGTTCATGGAGTATGTGGAGCCCACACCAGTGGTACCATCCTATCCAAAAATATCTTACATATTGGGTACTATTGGCTAGTAATGGATGTAGATGTAGATGTTTATGTCAATAGATGTGATAAATGTCAAATACATGCTAATATAATTCATTCCCTAACCAAGACATTAAAACCAATGTTGACACCATGGCCGTTTTCTACATAGGGCCTCAATCTCATTAGGAACATAAACCCCACCTCATCTAATGGCCATAAACATATACTTACCACCAAATAATATTTCATTAAGTGCGTTGAAGCTATACCCCTCACATGACTGGAAAACAAATTTCCAAATTCATCTTTATCCTCTGTATCAATTTGACATCATAATATTTTCCATGATCATTTAATATCATGTTTTCCATAATCAAGGTACAATGCTTATAACTTACTTTGGGAAATTCATTACACATTGTCCCACTTACATTTGTAGTGATTTATAGATACCTTCGGTAAAATTATTATGTTCTCACAAATTTGAGGGTTCATGATTATAACTACCTTTGGGAAAATCATTCACTTTCTTCTACCCAACTGGGGATTATTTTCCATAATTGGGATACTAATGATTATAACTGCTTATGGGTAAATCATTGTATACCATCTCACTTTCATCTTTCATATCATATTTTCCACTATCGAGGTCCAATGATTATAACCACCTTTGGGAAAATCATTTCACACTATCCCACTTGCATTCTCAATGATTCTACCTGACTTTAGGTTAACCACTATGTTTTCATCTATTTTTTCCACTTATTTCCTTCTTTTAATGGACTATTTATCGACTCCTTTGTTAACTACACCCTTGAGGGGGAAAATTATAGTTCATCCATTGCCATTGAATTCATAAGCACATATAACCTTTGTATTATTTTATAAGATAATATAATTCTTACAGTTTGTAATGCCTTCCCAAATAGGGGTAAACTATAGACATCCAAAATTGGCCACCAATGGCTTCATACTAGACTTTGGATCAATTCTTACCAACCTTTGCACATCTATCCTAATAATTTCTAAACATCTCAAATTTGGCTTAATAAAATACAATTTGGCTTATAAAATAATTAAATGGGATTAGATGCACACATCAATTAATTCAAAAATATTCAAAATGTATAAAAAGAATTAATTAAATGTAAAACAAAACCAAATCCCTAAATTGAATTAAACATGATCAATTAAATGAATTATCAAAAATAAAATTCAAAAATCAAAGAATATCCTAAGAATTCATAATTTCCATTTTATGAGTTATCAAATATCCAAATTATCCCACCCATGCCTATTCATTGCTAATCATGAGGTTTGGACACCTTTTAACTCTAATGGGGTTAATTAACTCAAAAAGGTAAGGTTTTAACCCATCCCAAGCCCCAAATACACTTTAACTCACCTTGGGTTGAGGTTAGTTGCTAAACCTATAAATCAAAGCCTAAACCTCTTTATTTGAAGAGTTTAAACATAGTAATGTTATAATGTAGGTTTTTTAGCAAGTTTACATGATCACAGTGTTATAATTATGAAATCACAAGACAATTCATGAAGCTATATCAAGAAAACATGAGACAAACCATGGTTTCAAGGGGAGAAGGATCCATACAACTCAATTTGCCAAAGATCTCTTGAGCACAAGCCAAGCAAGCCAAATGAGGAAATATCTTGGGGTATTCAAGGAATTGGTAAAGAATGGTATAAGTTATTTTCATGTTTATTTTTGATTTATTAATTTTTTTTTTCACCATTATTCCCCCTTTGATCTAGGCAAGATAGTTTTATTCATGTTAATGCATTTTTTTTTCAATTTGATTTATTTGCATAGTGTAGCAACATATGATCTAACTACCCTTCTTCGATTCCTTGATCATAATAGGCGTACATGACCTTATAATTATTTGAGAAGACATTACTATGAATATATATTTTAATGCCTTTCCAAATAGGGGAAATCCATAGACACCTAAAACTCACCACAAATGGCTTTTGTTCAAACTTTAAACTAACTCCTACGAACCATTGCAAATTAAGCCTAGGAATCACTAAATATCCCAAATTTTCTTGTGCATCATTCTCAAATCTTAGAATCATGTTGAGGCATCACTAATTGGGGTATCTTATCATAGGTCATAATAACCTCTCATAGATTCATCCCTAATCACCTTGTAGTATAACGATAGTCAATTTGGCCTATAAACCTATTAAGTAGGGCACTTGCACATTTAAAAAAAATCTTGGAAGAGCTAAAAATCTAATTAGAATAAATTAATAAGTTAAATAGGATTAAATTCCTATTTGAATTATCTATTTTAAATTAATTAATATCTAAAAAAGGAAATTCAAAAATTTAAAATATCCTATCCTTTCATCATTGCTTTTATGAGTTATCAAGCTCTTTGAAAATATCCTAAAATATCTAATTTTGAGAGCCATGACTATTCATAAAAAATCATAATTATTTGATAAATATTAACTCTACTAGGGTTATATTAGACTCACTTAGGTCTATTGTTAACCCATGCCAAGCCTTAACTCGACACTAACTCACCTTGGGTGAGAGTTAAATCATAAAGATATAAATACAAGGACATACCTCCTTATTTCTAATCTTGGATATTGTATAGTTATTATTTAATATTTGTTCCATGAGACTCATATAAATATTGTTATAATTCCAAAATATTAAGCCAATCAATCATGAGCCACATCAAATCTAATGTTTCCAAGTATAAAAGTAACTAACAAGCTTCATTTTTTTAAGACTTCTTGATGCACAAGCTGAGATGGTCACACAAAAAATCATTTGGAGCTCCCAAGGAAGGTAAAAGGATTTGTGTCTTTTATGTTTTAGTTGTGCTTTCACTTATATTTTTTTACTAATCCCCCTTAATATCTAGGGTATGACTGTAAGTGTTAGTGTGTTTTTATTTTAATTGTTGTTACTTGAACTAACACTATACTAACCTCCCTTCTTGGATTCTTGTTATCACAAATTATGCCCCTCATGATCTAGAACTTACTACAATAATGCATGTCTTATAAGTTTGGAGGCATTATCTATTAGGAAAACCATTTGAGCTCAAGACTGACAACTTGGGACTCAAGTATATTTTTACCCAATGAAATTTGAATGCACATTAGAAATGTTGGTTAGAATTCTTATCTGGTTATGCGTATGATATTAATTTTATCAAGCACAAGGAAAACAAAATTGTATATGCTCTATGTCATAGAAGGTACATAATAGCCTTGACTACTATTAGGATTAATTTTCATGATCAGGAAATTAAATTATCCCTAGGAGATGAATTCTATAAGGCGGTTAAGAAATTATTACTAGAGGATTCTTATAATCCCAAGTTTAAAGGATTCAAGTTGGAGAATGATGGTATTTTTAGGTATAATGGTAGGATGTATGTGTCTGATAAAGATAATTTAAGGATCACATTGCTAAAATAATTGCAAAATTCCCCTTATTTAGGACATCTTAGTGTAACTAATATCATGGTTAAGCTAAGACCTATTTATTTCTAGAAAGGGATTAAAAATAATGAATTAGATTTTGTATCTCATTGTTAAGAATGTTAACATGTGAAGGCTGAGCATCTGCATATGGTAAGATTGTTATATCCTCATGATATATTCGAATATAAGTGTTAGGTGATTAGGATGGAATTTTTCCAAGGTTTTTTATTAACATTGATTTTTCATGATATGATCTTGGTAGTAGTTAAAAAACTAGCGAAGGTAGACCACTCCATACTAGGTAACTTGATAGATGATACACCTATGCTTATGAAGAGATTAATGAAAGAGGTGTACTAATTGCATAGATTTACAAAAAAGATTAATTTAATTGATATATAATAATGAATTATATATTTTTATTGACTTTAAATTCATCTTTGGGCATGTAGTTGTATTTTAGTATTGCATATCACCTAAAAACAAATGGACAAATAGAGAGGGTTAACCAATTTTTAGAAGGCCTCTTTCAAATATATTGCATGGATCATCAATACAAGTGGGAGAATAATATTATATTGGTTTATTATGACTACAAGAAATCATACCAATCAACATTTCAAATGTCTCTAGTTGAGGAATTATATGGAAGGAGGTGTAGAACACCAATCAATTGGGATAAACTAGAAGACAACATAGTCTTTAAACCTAAAATGTTTATAGAGATGTAAGACTAAGTTATAATAATTGGGTAGAGATTAGTTGAGGCCAATGATAGATGGAAAATTTATGTTGATCTAAAAAGAATAGCAAGGTAGTTTTTTGTTGGTGATAATCTATTTATGTGGGTTATGCTTCAAAAAATCTAGATTAAGTTTAGTAAATCAGTGAAGCTTTCACCTAGATGTGTGGGACCCTTCAAAGTTCTAGAATTGATTGATAATGTAGTGTATATAATTCTTATACCACGAAATCTAGTCCTTTGCATAGTTTTTCCATATGTTCTATCTTAAAATTATGTTTTTTATCCTTCTCATGTATTGGATTGGAATGATTTATAGGTTCTCAATCTTAGGGTGGTCAGAGGAGAACTAGTAAGAATAATTTATGCTCACAAAATTAGTTTGAATAATAGAGAAGTGTCATAGTGCAAGGTCTATTGGTACCAATATTCTAAAGATAGTGCCACTTGGGAGGATTATGATGAGTTTAATAAGTTGTTTCCATATTTGTTTACTTAACATGTTTGTTGGATATTCTTTAATTTTCTAGTGAATAATTTTTAATTTCACAACTTATGAAGGAATTGTTGGCCATTTTTATCCCACATCTGAAATTATTTCATGATTTGATAAATCATGTAGAAATCACAAGTAGGTATTTTGATAAAGCCAAACATCACAAATGTGGATGAGCCAAGAAGAATTGGTCATATGGGTTTGTTCACTTTTATGCCAAGATCATATGTGCCAAATCCATGGTCCTATTTTGAAGCACAAATTAAGTAATTTGGGTTTAATGTTATCTCTTTAGTTGGTTTTCACTAAGTTTCCCATACTTAGCCAAAAGAGCCCAGCCATCACTAGGATGTCACAATGGAATAGATATGGACTAGTCAGCTTAGGCCTTCAATATATTCACTTGTAAAGTTATAATAACTATAATATAAAATTGGTTTTTCCTTATTTACCTTAGTAACATCCCCTAAAATTTTTAGGCCTCCATGATATTTTATCTTGAAGTTATGAGCCTTTGAAAATAGACTTGCAATGTGAGATGTTCATGCCAATGTCAAATTTAAGGATAGAATAAGACAACCATACTAAGATTAAATTTGTCAATAATTAAACCATTAATGATGGTTATACAAGTTTCATTCAATGGGAGTGAATCCATCAACTTTAATACTATGAACTAGCCATTGGTTTTCAAACAGTGGATCTTGGCAGATCAATGGTCTATATTGCATCATATATTTTGATCTAACAGTGAGTGATGGTCAAAGATTTAGTGAATCTTAAAGACTAATTTATTTATAACAAGTTTAAGGATGCATTCAACTAGTAGGAGATTGATGATCTGTTAGCCTTCATATAAATTGAAATTGATGGAGTGAGTTAAGTCAACCTGTTAATGAGCTAAGTCAGATTTTGATAACTAATCAGATTGAAGATAAGCCTAAGATTCTTGATGAAGGTTGGAAATATATTTTTTACCATGAAAAATTGGGTTTTTATGGTCTTTTTATACCATTAGATCTAGTTCAAGTACCATGGAATGGCCCAGGTAATGTAGTGGGATGCAAGAAAACATGTACGGACAACCATTAAGGTTAAAATATGGACCTCTAGTTCATATTTTTTGCTCAAGTAGGGTTGTTATTAAAGAAATTTTCTACCATTTTTAGGAGAATATATGTATGTATCTATAGTTTTAGATTCCTACTAAGAAAGGATGTGCCTTTTGGACCTATTATAATATAAAAAAAGTGATATATTTTCTATAAGTTTGTACTGATATGGAAACTATAAGAAATCCAATAGTCTTAAATTGGTTTCCCACTTATAGATAGACCTATGATTCAATAATAAAGATAAATTAGATATGTAATGAATGAAAAAGACCTTAATTCTTCAACATGGCCATAATCTCAACAAGAAACCACCTAAAGACACCAAATCTTGTTTCAGTCAAGTCCATGATCATAAAGTTTTGTCATCAAGTAAGATTTGGTATATAGGATCAAAGAAAATATATAGTATTAGGAAATATGGATATGAACATTTAATACATCTTCAAATCCTTTGGGGACCTTCTCACTCAATAAGCCATATGTAATGTTATGATTAATCAAAAGTGTGGTAATTTTTCCATTAGTTAAGGAGAAAAAGTTGGTAGCTCAGGTTCTTTTGGTGACCCAAGATAGGTGTTTTTTTTTATAACATGTTCTTCCTTTCTTTCAAGATGCCTCTCTTATTTTATATATCTTGGTCTCACTCCCATTGTATGGGCTCTTAGATTTTTGAGGTTTTAGAATTTTCTTTTTGATATAAGGATACTCATCAAGACTCTTGAAAAAATATGCTCATTTGATAAGGTTAAACCTTATAAAATATTGTAAAAACTACCTTTTGAAGTAATACTATCAACTCTTTTCCTATCTCTTATCTTAAATTAGTGTTAAGTATGCTTGTGTATGGTAAATTCATGAAGGATATTCTTCCTTTATTTTTTCTCTTTCTATTTGCCTCTTTGAAGATGTTCTCAATCTAATTTATAGGTATGGATTAGTGTTCTATTTGGTACCTATTCCATGAAATATTTAATAAATTGATGAGATTGAGTAAGTCATGGTTACCTTTTATTGATCTAGTATGGGTTCAAACTTATGTGAGTGTTTATTTCAACTTTAGTGCATCACCCTGTTAACTTTATTAGGAGACCTTACTCTCTTTCTAACCCTTTGCATATGAAACATTATTCTTAGCTTTAGTTTTAGGTGAGAATGAAAGAGGAAGCCATCCTACTCTAGAGGTTCCACCCTAATACAAGTTCCCCACAGCCTAGGGTTGTCCCAATATTATAGCTCAATTAGAGAGAGCCTAAATAACCCTCTCCAAGGGTGTAACTTGAGGCTATACAAGTTTTTATCACACCTGGTAGGACACACATATTTCAAAAGGAGGGTTGAGAAAATTTGATGTAAATTTGATCAAATATATAGTGTTTAAGATCTAAACAATGACATCTTGTGACTTTGAAAGAAAGAATAAACTATGTGGTGTAACACAGTAACTCCATATCATGCCAAAGGTGACAAAAAGGTTATATTTAAGAGGTATTCCTTTTGAATTTATTGAACTACCTTTAAATTTGGAAAAAGGACTAAGGATATAAAATAATCATCCATATAAGGGAAACTTTTCTCTTAGTGAATTTCCAAGGCATATCCTTATAAGAGGACCCTTATTACCCCCCCCCCCCCCCCCACCAACATAGCCATGGCAATCCCTAGAGTTTTTTCATCTTTTAATGACCAAATCCCTCTATCACTCACTTGATATGATCCTATCCTAATTTTAGCCCTCAAAAATGTTCCATATTACACTATAAACCAAGATATAACACCCTATAAACACCTCATAGACATAGAAAACTTTTGAAATTTACACAATGTCATAGAGAAGAATATAGCTATTACCCTGCTAACTACCTCTTTCAAAGAAAAGGACCTAGATTGGTATAGAGGCCTCACTATAAATAACATTCAAACATGAGACTAATTAGGGGAAGCCTTATGTAAAATA
Source organism: Torreya grandis (assembly GCA_037957365.1). Lineage (NCBI taxonomy): Eukaryota > Viridiplantae > Streptophyta > Pinopsida > Cupressales > Taxaceae > Torreya > Torreya grandis. Next base: position 826,595 of record JARHVA010004103.1, read on the forward strand.
TTTAAGTACAAAAGTGACCATTTATCACTTACATAACACTAACTACAACTAGAAGAGCTCCACATGAAGTCATACAAGACTTTTCAACACAAGGTTCCAAAACATTTGGGATAGAATCCTAGTTGTAGTTAGGCCAACCCATAACTTTTCTTTCTCATATTATTTAAAAGATTTGAATAGTGACATAGAAATGATGATCCAATCTATGGGAGGAAATATAATTCTAGGTGCATATGAGGTGACCATTAAGGTAGAAAATTATCTAGTTCAAGATGGTAAACTTACACCTAAACCACTAATGCCCTTATTTCTTGAGATTAGGCCATCTCCCATTTATATCCCCTCATTAGATGTCATTATCCCTACACTAAAAACTATTACAATCCCTACATTGAAGCAAGAGAAATATTATATTAGTGGATCTAATGATTCACTAGAATAAAAGAACTTTCAAGAGCTCAAAAGCATGTTTCAGTCTTTGGGGAATGAGATAGTAAATGTCAAAAGGGAACAAGATTTTAGTAGGCCTTATCAAGGTTAATATCATCCTTATTAGCAGGCTTTTCAAGCAAATATACCTCCATATAAGGTAAACTACCAGGTCCAAGATCAAAACAAAGGATAAGGGCAACATGGCTACAATAGGTAGAGTAATTTCAACCCTAATATTTATAATACTTCCAACTCCTTGGTCCTAATTCAAAATAATGTGGCTTAAGAAGCATAGGGTACCATATTTGGAACCAATCCTTTTATCAACATATTATCCCAAATATTGACCTTAACAAGGTCTTTAATGATCAATGGCAGTAAGCTACTAACTTTAGGTACAACCAAAATCTCATGGACCAAAATTAGAGGTGCATATGATGATGAGACTAGAAGAAACTCCACAGGCTCAAGGTTATAATCAAGGACCAAATCATCTATATGCTACAATGACAGACTATGAACAAGGAGAGTGTTATGTAGTCAACTAACATGCTAGTTCTATCTAGGCTTATAGTCTAGTGGTAGTTTAAAATAAGGAATATGGATGGTAATCAAGAAGCATTAAAATATCTTCCCACCATTAATATTTCATATTGAAAAGACCCATGGAAATTTTTGTCACTCCAAAGGTTCTAGTACCTCTAAAAGATAAGAGCTAAAGGAATCCTTTTGTTCCCTAGGGCTCACAATTTCAATAAAAAATACTGGTGGTTCCCAAAGCACAAGAAAAGGTTGGTAGTCCATCCATCAACATTTTTGAACAAATGAAAAATTCAAATGTGAGTGTACCCATGTGGGATGTGGTCTCCATTCCTATCAAAGTGGACATCCTTTAGGAAAGACTATCAAAAATCAATGTTATAGACAAGCCATCAAGTAAGGTGATTGAAGTTCTCACCAATGCATCTAAAGGGATAGAGGAAGGGTATTCAAGTAAAGTAGTAAACCCTGCTCCCTTCTATATTTAAATGATCATTGGAAATTATCTAGTGGACAGATGTTTGGTAGATAGTGGATGTAGTACCTTAGTGATGCCTAAGTCCATCGCTGATCAACTTGGTCTAAAATATGAGCCATGGTCTAAAAGAGTGTTACAATTTGATGGTTTTTTCTCCAAAACTATCTAGTATAATCAGGGACCTCAATATGACCTTGTAATATTTTCCTAGTGTCTTGATAGCCCAAGATGTATTTGTCCTAAACGTGCCTCCTTGATTTGCATTGTGTTTATCTAGAGAATCCACAACAAGGATAGAGGATATATTTTAATAGACTAATCCTATATGGCCTTTAGGATAAGTTATGGGACCAAGGTGTTAATCAAGGTTGAGCCCATTGCATAATTCCATATAGATCCCTATGGGCCAAATAATGTCAATAAAAATTGCACCATCATTGATGAGGATGAATTTGCAATGGGGAAAAATTTGAACACTCATCCAGAAGAGGTACCAAATATGTTCTTGGATGATTTTTTTAATGATAACTAGTTGGTGAACCCTTTAGAAAGTGTTGAATAAAGAGACTTGGGTATTTTCTATTTCCATGAAGAAAACCAACCTATGTCATCTCTCGTAAGGCCTTAAGAATATTTTAGTGGTATATGGAGGTTTATTTTTTATGGTTCAAGGAGAAAAAATAGGGTGGGTATAGGTGTCATGATAATTTACCCTTCAAATGATAAGTACTTCTCTTCATACAGGTTCCAATTTAGCTTCTCCTATAATGCAATAGAATATGAGGGTCTCATCCATGGCCTTCAATGGGTTAATCAAGTAGATGTAAGTCTATGTGGATATTGAATTGGTTATGAACCAATTTATAGGTCAAAAATCCACTAAGGATCCTCTAATGAAGTCTTATAAACCTAGAGTGTGGGACCTCATTAAGGACTTTGAGGCTTTCAACATCAAATCAGTGTCGAGAGGCCAAAATCAACATGTTGATAGGATAAAAATTATGGGGGATCATTTTAAAATACCTAATGAACTTAAAAAAACTAAGTTTTTACCACACATTAAAGTGGTAATAAGACCATTAGTTCTAGATAATGAAGCTCACTGGTAGGTCTTCAAAAATGACAAACAGATTGTGTGTTTCTTGTAACAAGAAGTAGAATTCTCCTCCCTTAATTAAGAAAAGTTACAGCATTAGTATGGGGATAAATTTTTCCAATTAAGGTCAAATAAACTTCATAAATTCCTATTCATCATAGAAGGCCTCTTTAATGAAGGGGACCATATGAATAAGGATAAAGTAGTGATGTCAACTAATAAGGAGACTATGAAAGAGTTTTCATCTTTGAGGACAAACTTCTCAAGCTTGGAAAGGTAATCAATAAAGCTAAAAGGCATGATTTCATAGAGCTCTATAAGGAATATATAGACATTTTTTCTTAAAAATATAGTGACTTAAAGGGATTTGATCCTAATCTAGCCTACCACACAATAGAGCTAGAGGTTGATGTCAAGCCTATCAAGAAGGAGTAGAGGCCCATGAATCTCAACATTGAAGAGATAATAAGAAAGGAGTTAACAAATCTTATGGAGTCTAATATCATCTTCCCCATCAAACACTCTTTGTGGGTAGCTAATCTAGTACTTATCAAAAAGAACAGTGGGAAGATGATAAGACTATGTGTGGACTTTAGAGATCTTAACAGGGTCTTTTTAAAGGACCATTAACCCTAACATCCATGGAGAAAATATTCTAATTAGTTTCTAGTTTAGAATTTTTCTCTCTCTTATATGGATACTCAAGTTATAACCAAGTGCAAGTGAGAGACGGGGATCGATACAAGAATACTTTCACCACCAAGTGGGGGACTTTTGCTTATCAGAACATGCCCTTTGGATTATCTAATATTAGGCCATCCTTTCAAAGGGAAATTAATATGGCCTTCCAAGGATTACTAAATAAAATGGTTTTTGGTCTACTTGGATGACATTATAGTCTTCTCCAAGAATACTAGTGAGTGCATATACCATCTGAAGCTAGTTTTCTAAAGATGTAGAGTGTATGAGATCTTGTTAAACCCCCACAAATGTTTGTTCTTTGTGCATGAAGGAAAATTGTTTGGTCATATTATTTTAAAAGAGGGATTATCCATTAACCCTTATAGATTAAGTTTTATCTTTGTCTTATCCTTTCCAAATCACAAAAAAGGTATCTAGATATTCCTTGGGAAGATCAACTTTGTGACAAGGCTCAGACCTAGTTTTAAAAACCTAGTCAAGCCTATCACTACTATGATAAAGAAGATCCAAGTGTTTTCTTGGTCTAATTAAGGAAAGATATCTTTTAAATCTATCAAGTAGGCCATTTTATAAAAACCCTCACTTTTTTACCATTATTTCTCCAAAGACTTCAGCCTATATACCTTTGCTAACATTAACAACATATTAGTTATGTTGATGTAGAAGAATAGTGAAGCAATAGAGTAGCCAATTACCTTTTTTAGTCAAGGGATAAAAGGATATGAGTGAGGTACACTTTCATTAAAAAAACAAGTTATTTAATCCTTGAGAAGCCTCAATAAGTTTAGGCCCATACTATCCAACAATAGGATCCATTTTATGGTCTCTCATCCTATAGTTAGGGATTCCCTCCTTAATAAAGATTTAAATGAGAAGAGAGCAGGATGGATCACAAAAGTCATGGAGTATGACATAGAGATTAAGGTCACCAAGCTGGTCATGATCAAGGGCTTATGTGATCATATGGTGAATGAACTCTAAAATGATAATGAAGCTATTTTGGTAACCAAAGACAACTCATAGGTAAGTACACTTCCACCTCAAAAGAGTTAGCTTTAAGATATGGCTCATTTATTAGTAATAGGATAATTCCCAGAAGGTTTTGATAGATCCAAAATAAGGAATTTCAAGCTTCAATATATACCTTGTTCATTAATGTATGGTGTTGTTTTTATAAATTACCTCAATGAGGTACTCCTTAGATGTATTGATGATGACCAAGTAACCAAACTCTTAGAGTAGTTCTATGATAGACTTGTAGGAGGCCATTTTACACCTAAAACCATCACAAAAAATTAATAAGGGTTGGTTATTACTAGCCTAACCTTTTCAAATATTCTCATGCATGGATTATAAAATGTCAAAAGTGTGCTCTCTTTATAGGAAAGCCAAAACTATCATCCATTCCACTCAATCCTATTCAGGTAGAGCAACCCTTCATGTAATGGGGGTTAGATTTCATAGTGATGATATATCCACCATCAAGTGCAAGACATAACTAGGTTATCATTATGATTGAATAATTAACTACATGGGTGGAATCCATTACTTTGAAGGAAATTAGTGAGGTTGTAGTCTTGGATTTCTATGATAAACTTGTAACCAGGTTTGGTGTCCAACCACCATAATTTTTTATAATGGATTGGAATTCATTGGTATGAAGACAAGTGAGTGGGATCTCAACTAGGCATCTACCTCAACACTTATTCCAACTACTATCCTCAATGAAATGGACTAGAAGAGTCCATAAACAATAATTTACTGAGGATCATCAGAATGACCATGGAAAAAAATCAGAGAACATGGCACACCAAGCTAAAGACAACTTTGTGGGTTGATAGGGTGACTCCTAAAAATACCATTGGTAATTCTCCATATGTTCTTGTGTATGTAAGTGAGTTAAAATTTTATATCTCCCTTGAGCTACTTGTACTATAGTTATCCCATCAATTTGAGTTGATGGAGGATGAATCCATGAATGTGAGGATGGTAGAACTCATGGAGCTAGAAAAGACTAGAGACCTCGATATTAAAACTTTGGAATCACATCAATCTTAGGTTAAAGTATTTTTAAAAAAGAGCTATAGTAAGGAGATCTGAGGAAGGGGACCTAGTCCTCAAATGGGATTCAAATAAATCTAAATTAGGCAGCCACGCCAAGTTTGATAGCTTGTGAAGTGGTCCTTATTTGATCCATGGATGTAAAGAGCACAATGCTTTTTAGGTTACCCAATTAGATGGAGAGGTATTACCCATCCCAGTTAATGTCATTCATTTGAATCCATTTTATTGAATAACATTACATCCATTATAACATATTGTACATGTTATATTATCTTTATGCTTGCCATTGGTGCCTTGTACACTTTTCTTCTCTACTCTATTATTTCCTTTTCCAAAGTGCTTCAGGCAATTCATTGTGTTTTATTTCTTTTAATCCTTATTATTTCAAAAGAAAGGTTTATCTTAGCTACAAAAGCTAATGAATCCATACCCAATAGACTAAATAAGATAATGGCATAGGTTCTCAAAGCATAGTAGGCATGCTTCCCTATGAGACACCAAAGATGTTAGCCATTTTGGCCCATATGGGAAATTATTGCATGATTTGATAAAACACACATAAATCATACATAGATAGTTTTATAAATTCAAATCTCACATGTGTGGATGATTTAAGAAGAATTGGTCATATGTGTTTGTTCACTTTTATGCAAAGATCATATGCACCAAATCCTAGGTCCTCTACCTTAGCACAAATGAATTTATGTGTGTGTAAATTTGGATATTTAGTTAGTTTTCACTAAGTTTCCCATACTTAGTCAAAAGAGCCCAACCATCACCAGGATGTCATAATGGAATGGATATGGACCAGTCATCTTAGGCCTTCAATATCTTCACTTGTAAAGCTCCCAAGACTAGTTGGTCAAATTTATTTTTCCTTCTTGACCTTGGGAACATCCCATGAAAGTTTGAGGCCTCCATAACTTACTCTTCATGTTATGAGCCTTCGAAAATAGACTTGTAATGTGATACATTCACTCTAACATGAAATTTAAGGATAGAATAAGACAACACTACTAATATTAAATTTGGTAGTCACATAACCATCAATGATGGTCACGTGAGTGTCATTTGATGGGAGAAAATCCATTAAATTTAATACTATGAAATAGCCATTAGTTTTCAAATAGTGGGTCATAGTAGATCGATGGTCTGTGTTGCATCATATATTTGTATCTAATGGTGAGTGAGGATAAAATATTTAGCAAATATCAAAGATAAATGTATGTGTAACAAGTGTTAAGGACTCATTTTAATGGTAGGAGATCGATGATCCCTTAGCATTTGTATAAATTAAAATATATGGAGCAAATTAATTCAACCTATCAATGAGCTGAGTCAGATTTCAATAACTAATTAGATTAAAGACAATCATAGGATTCTCGATGAAGGTTAGAAAGCTATTTTTTACCATGAAATATAGGGTTTTATAGGGTATTCTAATGCCATTAGAGTTTGTTCAAGTTCCATGGAATGGCCCAGGTAATGTAGTGACATATAAGGAAACATGTATGCATAACCATTAAGGTTTAAATATGGACCTTTGGTTCATATTTTTGCTTAGGTAAGGTTGTTATTGTATAAATGGTCTACCCTTTTTAGAATAATCTATGTATGTATAGATGGGTCTTTTGGACCTATTATAACATAAAAAAGTGTTATAGTTTATATAGGTCTATATTGATATGGAAACTATAGGAAAACCAATAGTCTTGAATTGGTTTTCCAACTATAGATAGACCTATGATCCAAGTATGAAGATAAAGTAGAGGTGCAATTAATGAAAAATATATTCATTCTTAGGCATGGACATAATCTTGACAAACAGCTACCTAAAGTCACCAAATCATGTTTCAGTTAGGTCCATGATCATAAAGTTATGTCTTCAAGCAAGAGTTGGCATAAAGGATCAAAGAAAATATCTAGTATTGGGAACTATGACTAGGAACATTTAATGCATCCACAAAGCCTTTAGTTACCTTATCACTCAACAAGCCATATACAACATTCTAATTGATAAAAAGGGTGGCAATGTTTCTATTGGTTAAGGAATAAAAGGTGGTAACTTAGGCTCATTTAATGACCCATGATAGGTGTTGGTTTTTTATAGCATTATCACCATTTTTTTGGGTTACTTCAATTCTTCTATATATCTTGGTCTCATTCCCATTGTATGAGTTCTCATATTTTTGAAGTTTTAGCATTTTATTTTTGAGACAAGGATACTCATTAAGACTCTTGAAAAAGTGTGATTTTTTGGTAAGGTTAAACCCTTTCAAAATATTATAAGAACTACCTTTTAAAGTAATAGGATCAACTCTTTGCCTATCTCTTATTTTAAATTAGTGTTTAGTATGCTTATGTATGGTAAATTCATGAAGGAGATTCTTCCTAGTTTGTTGTCCTTCTTCTTGCCTCTTTGAATATGTTCTCAAGCTAATTTATAGGTTTGGATTAATGTTATGTTTGGGATCTCTTATATGAAATATTTATGAAATTGGTGAGATTGTGAGATTGAGTAAGCCACAATTAGCTTTTTTTGATTTAGTGTGGGTTCAAACTTATGTGGGTGTCTATTTCAACTTTGGTACATCACCCTATTAACTTTTTTAGGATACTTTACTCTCATTTTAACCCTTTCCCTATGAAGCATTAGGCTTAGCTTTAGTTTTAGGTGAGCATCAAAGAGGAATCTGACCTAATCCAAAGGTTTATCATCAATATAGGTGACACATGGCTTGGGTTTATCCCAATATTATAGCTCAATTTGAGAGAGATTGAAGAACCCTCTCTAAGGGTGTGAATTGAGAATATAACATGAATAAGTGTCATCAAGATGATGACCAACTTTAGGGGGGAAGTAAGTTACATCTTGATTCCTCTCTAAACTTAATAACCTATTGATTAGTGGATTTTACTATTATCATTTGGATAATTCTTATTTTGGATTATGATAGATATTATATACTAATGTATGGATAATTATACTTAGGTTATTTGCATGATTGTTAACTAGTTGAGTTAGTTGTACTTGTATGTTATGTACATGATGATCATGTTTATTTAGTTCATTACAGTAGTATGTTATGGATTTGATATTGATTCAAGATAATTATCTTTACCATTTTGAGGTGGATGTAGGATAGATCCATCCCTCAGATTATGTTTGAAGGAATGCATCGGTAGAGAGGATGGAGGCATTGAGGAATGACGTAATGAAAACTAAGAACCCTACACACACCAAAAATAGTATAATATGCTTTTATATTCATTTCTATATTTGAAAGATTATAATTGATTTCATTTATTATCATGTTTGATGCACTTGAGTGTGGTTTTATGTTTAAAATTATGTTTTCCTACCTAGTTTTCTTCATATGATGATGCTACCTTAACATGTGCTTTGGGATCTTTAATTATCCTTGTTGTCTCTAGTATTTGTGTGAATGATTCTAAAAATGATCTTTCTTCCCTAAATTACTATATCTAAGTGATTGTGATTGTCTTTGGAAAAATCAATATCTTGTTGATAAGATACATTGCTATAGAGATATGTAATTTAATTATTTATGTTGGTTTATTGTTATCTTTAATAATTGGCAAGATATGGTTAGTGATAATGTTTAAATGATTATTTTTGCTACGTCAATGTTATAATATTGAAATCATTATTAATTTTATTATTCATTATGTTTTGTTGGTTACTAGGAAGTCAACATTATTGTGAAATCAATGTTAATATTAATATGCATAATACATAAAATGATTATTTTTGTTAATTGGAAAGTTTGCAAAGTTAAGTTTTGTAATAACATTGACTTGAGTTATTTGAGAACCATGCAAAATAAAACATAAAAATTTTGGGTTGGATGGTATCTCTTCACCAATATCACTTTCTATTTGGTGGATTAATTTTAGAGGTTTGTTAGTGTGATCATAGTAATTTTACAATAGAGAAGAGGTTAGATCAAGTGTTAGTTTAAGCAACAAAACTCAAAATAAATACACTAACATGTTAACATATCTAAGCCTAGATCCTAGGGGGAGATTAATAAATAAAATCACATGGATATCACAAAAAAAATGAAAAAGATAAACAATATCTTACCTTCCTTGAATGCTCCAAATGATTTGGTGTGTGGCTTGCTTGCTTTGTGCTCAAAGAGTCTTTGACAATGGAGTATTCTTTATTCCTATCCTTGGAACCATTGTTGGATTGATATGGATTATGATTGTTTGATGTGGCTTTGCTAAATATTTTGGTATTATAACACTATTTATATAAATCATGATACAAAACCTGTATTATAACTTTACTATTTCCAAGCTCTCCCTTTTTAATAGGCAATGGATTGTATTTATAGGCTTAGGAACTAACCCCAACTCAAGATGAGTTAGGGTGTAGTTTAAACATGAAATGGATTCAAACCTAACCTAGGTGAGTTAAAACTAACCCAAATAGAGTTAATGGTTGTCAATTAAGTATGATTTTTATTGACTAAGCATGGGTCTCCAAAATGAGATATTTTAGGATATTTCTAAAGAGTTTGACAAATCACAAAGGTCATGATGAAAGGATAGGATATTTAAATATTTAAATTTCCTTTTTTATATATTCATTAATTCAAATGGATAATTCAACTAAGCCTTTAGATTGTTTTATATTTTTAATTAGTTTTGATTACCCATTTAGTTCTTTCAAGATTTTATTTTTGTTCATGTGCCCCACTTAATAGGTCCATAGGCTAAATTGATTATTGTGATGCCACAAGATGATTAGGGATGAATCCATGAGAAGTTATTATTTCATATGATAAGATACCCAAATTAGGGATGTCTCAAATGAAATTTTAAGATTTAATTAATGATACACAAGAAAATTTGGGGTATTCAATGATTCCTAGGCTTAATTTGTAAAAGTTGGTAAAAATCAGTTTGAAGTCTAATCAAATGCCATTGGTGGCAAATTTTAGGTGTCTATAGTTTGCCCCTATTTATAAAGGCATTGTAAGTTGTAATGATAGTAACATATTCTCAAATAATGAAAGGTTTTGTATGATTATGAATTCAATGATAATGGATGAATTGTGGGTGTCCCCTCAAGGGAAAAATTGGAAAAGGGGTTGGCAACCCTTCAAAGGAAGAAATGATTAGACCAAAAGATGAAATAGGGTTGAAAATACTAATTTTACCATAGGTGGTTATAATCATTGGCATAGGTGGGATAAATAAAGGTAAATATTTGTCTAAAGGTAGTTATAATCATTAAAAAGGCTTAGGGCAACAAGAGATTGATTTTTCCAAACATGATTATAATTGGGAAAGGGAAAACAATGATTTTCCCATAGGTAGTTACAATCATTGGTAAGATAAAAGCATACCCCATTTGGGTGGATAGAGATAATGGTTTGCTGATAGGTGGTTATAAGCATTATCATAATAAAACCATGCCCTAGTTGGGTAGAAGAAAGAGAATGATTTGCCCAAAGGTGGTTATAATCATCAACCTTCAAATGGATGGAAACATAATGATTTTCCCAAAGGTGGTTAGAATCATTGGTAATGCAAGTGATACAGTATACAATAATTTTCCCAAAGGTAGTTTGAATCATTAGTATCTTGATTATGGTGAACATGATATGGAATATAATGGAAAATTGGTACAAAGGAGAAATATGATTTTAGGTAACCTATTAATAGGGAGATTCTCATATGAACTAGTAAGGGTAAAAATTATTTTATGATTTAATTACTCTATATGGGATATGATTTGGATTAGATTGTGAAGGTTTATAGTGCTAATGAGATATATCATTGCTTCATTACCATGTAGACACTCTGAGCTGATTTTTATTGTAGCAAATGATGATAGGCATCATGATAGAACACCATGAGGACTTTCCCAAAATATCCATAAGGACTAATACATGATCCAAATAAACAATTGTAAATAATGAAGCAATGATAAAAAATATGATGGCAATGTTGATGTATGAATATGGATGGATTCAAGAATAATGTGCAAGGAATCACCCAATGAATGCATGTAGAATGAATCAAAGAACAAAAAGAAAGTAGACAAATAGGCAAATAAACAAAGAGACATAAAAAGAAACAAAAACAAATAATGGTAAATTATAATGTTAGTACAAACAACATGACATAGATAAGATGATAAACATTTCCCCTAGAATATATGAGACAATGTAACAAATAAATAAAATGGGGTAATATAAGAGAAAGAAGGGGTGGTCGAGCTGGCTCTAGATGCACTAGGTAAGTGGATGCTACCTACATAGTTCCATGCATGTAATATCCAACAAAAATTTTAGGCCAAATGTAGTTCTCCTAGGAAATAAGATAGAAGAAAATATGAGAAATAAAGCATGATTGATTTTATATAAGAATATGGTAATGATCTTGTAAAATGGCAAGTAAATGGAATTCAAGGCCAATAATTATGGGGAAACTAAATGATAAGTGGTTTCATGTGATTGAGTCAGGGTTCCCAGAATCCTTAAGGTAAATAAGTGGTCAAAGTTTTTGGATTTTATAAATTTATTTTCAAATGTTTTTGGAATTTTTTAGCATCTCAACTCAATAGAGAATGATGAGACACTAAACAGTTCAAGCTCATAAAATGGAAAGAGTGTTCAAGCTTAAAATTTCTCATAAAATGGAAAGAGCATAGATTAAGTTATCCACACAATGGTGAGAGTATTGAAAAGGGTAACTGAGCTAACCTAAATTTAAATCAAGCATTGTCTACATAGTCCTAGGATGGGACCTTTAGTTATTATAGTTCCATCTTATAGTGGATGAATCCAACTAGTGTAGCATCCAATTCAAATAAAATAGGCAAAGTAGGGAAATGGCATAGTACAAAATAGGCATGGAAAGGTGGTACTTCAAGGCATGATAAACAAGCATTGCCTCAAGTTTACTAATAAGTGGTTATAGCTAGGAAATAATAGCATAGGTCAATGATACTAATTTTCCCATAGGTAGTTATAATTAGTAGCATGATACTGAAACACTAATTTACCAAAAGGTGGTTATAATCTAGCATACTTGATATAGAATGGAATAAGAAATGAAGGATGCAACTGCCAAACCACTATCATACTACTCCCAAAATATGGCCTTTATCTAGAATACTTGAAATAACTGATAAAACTTGATCTGAATCTTTATATTAAAAGTGGTCATGGAACTAATGGAATGGAACCAAGGTCAAAGGGTTGGGTAGGGAAGGGTAAAAATAACTTGATCAATAGAAAATGTATGGTAGAATGGTACTATGGTAGAAAGGTATGGTATAAATAAGAATGTTGATATTATGCTATAACTAAAATAGTCCTCATAGACAATACACCAAGTCTCTCAAGTGAATTAATGCTTTAAATGTATAATGTTCATTGGCTCATCAAGTTCATCCCCATCTGGTGTGGCAAGCCTATAAGCTCAAGTGCCATAGTTTTCAATAATGATGAAAGGATATATATAGTTGGGTTTGAACTTACCATTGTGTTTCTTCTTAGTCATCATATTCTATTGGTTTTCTTTAATAAAAATATCACCAAGCTCAAATTATCTATATTTAACACACTGATTATAGTGGCCATGAAGTCATTTTTGGTATGCTTGAATATTATTGACTATGACTAGGAATTTATCATCAAGTAACTCTAGTTCTTACAAGCAAGCTACTCGATAGTCTTCATCATCTAGGACATGTTTCAAACATATGGACAAATAAGGTAACTCAACATCAATGAGAAGAATGGATTCCATTCCATAAATAAGTGAATATGGAGTGGTTCCTATTGGATTATGATGATTAGTATAGTATGCCTAAAGGGCATTAAATATTTGGAGGTTGCAATCATGATTGACATCATTGAAAATATTTTTAAGGATGTTGATAATGGTTTTGTTAGATGCTTCTCCCTAGGCATTACCTTTTGGTTAGTATTTGGCTAAAAAATGTTGATTAATTTTGTAATCAACACATAGTGATTTGACATCATTATTCTTGAATGATCCACCACTATTAGATGTAATGTTGAAAGGATACCATAATAGAAAGTGAGATGGTTAAATATGAATATAAAAATTTTCTTCACAATCATGTAAGTGAGGGGTATATATTCAACCCACTTAGTGAAGTATTTTATGGTGGTAAAGATATGTTTATGGCCATCAGATGAGGTGGGGTTTATATTCCCAATGAGATCAAGGCCCCATTTAGCAAATGGCCATGGTGTAAGCATTAGTTTCAAATTCTTATCCAACACATGAATTAAATTGGTATACTATTGATGTTTATCACACTTTTTCACATATGTAACTACATTTGGATCCATTGTTGGCTAATATTACCTACTATTTAGGACTTTTTTGGATAGGACAGTCCTATTAGTGTGGGCTTAACATACTCCTTTATGAATTTCCTATAATGCTAATGTAGATTCTATCAAAGTTAAACAATGAAGCATATTTATATCAAGACTATAGTGGTATATGGTTGATCTAAGAAAGGTATAATGTATATCATGGTGGATAAAGGCCTTGGATTTCTTGTAGGATAGGTTTGGTGGCATAATTTGGTCATGAAGATAGACATAAAGGTCAGAATACTAGATAAAGTGAGGACCAATAGTATCACAGATCATTATGATAGTTGAAGGTTCATGAGCTAGCATTAGTATATTGTCAATGAGAAACTAATATTATTTTGTCATGTATATATTATGAATCAGATATCCAATGGTGGCCATGCCATTTTCTATTCTATTACTAGCCCTTGGTATATGTTCAAATTGTATTTTGGCAATTTGTTATTTGAGAGTATTGACCATGAGCTTATATGGTACTATGTATTCATCATTAGAATAAAATTGATATGTAACCTGATTAATTATTAATTGGGAATCACCATAAACCTTTATGTTCCATTGTGCTGCATATCAAAGTCCTATAATGAGTACTTCATATTTATCCTTGTTGTTGGTATAAGGAAAATTGATCTTGAGTGATTTAAGGATTAGATCTCCCTATGGAGTAATAAATAAAAGGCCTAATATTGATCCATGTGTTTTTAATGATCCATCAAAATAAATATTCCAATGTTACTCCTCAAGAGGTGTTTCAATGATGGTCATAATAGATTCATATAAAAAATTGGAATGTTAGCAGTTTTATATCTTCAAAGGGCGATTTAGCAAGTTGATCTATAATAAATTGTTCATTGATAGCCTTTTGGTTCATATATTCTATCTCAAAATCATTGAGAAACATGATCTATTTGGCCATGTAGCCTTATAAAGTTATTTTTTATAGTAGATACTTAAGTGGGTCTGCATTAGAAATAACCATGGTATTGTTGTTCAACATGTAATGTTATAGTTTATGAGCTATAAATACCATAAATAAAAAATATTTTTTAATGGAAATATAATTACACTCAACATGACCAGTGTATGACTTAGATAGTACATGACATGATCTTGTCCATTATCATCATGCTGATCTATAAGTGCCTATAGGGCTTTACATGTGGCTGATAGGTGTAGTAAGAATGGATTTCCTAATAGAAGAGGCAATAAAATAATCATATTTTCTAGATAGTCCTTCAAGTGATAAAAATATTTTTGGCATTCATCATCCCAAAGGAATGTGACTCATTTCTTTAATTAATGTTTAAATGGGTGGCATTCATCTACCAATTGAGAGATGAAACATATAATAGATTGAATCTTTCCCTCAAAACTATAGATCTATTCTAAATTGGTCAATGATGGCATGTTTTTTATGGATTATACTCTAGTTGGATCAAATTTAATGCCTCGATGAGGTATAATGAAGCCAAAAAATTTTCCTTAAATAATTCCAAAAACACACTTTTTATGCTTGAGCCAGAATTTATATTCATGCAATCACTCAAATATCTAACATAGTGTTGTTGGATGATTAGTATTGGTATTTGATTTACTTAGTATTTCATCAACATAGTTTTTAACAATTTCATACATCATATCATGAGATATGATGGTCATGATTATTTGGTAGGTGGCCCCAACATTTTTTAAAATAAAGGGCATGACTTGTTAATAGAAGGTTCCCCATGGAGTGATGAATGTTATTTTATATTGGTATTTTGGTTTAATATAAATCTATTTGTATCCTAAGAATCCATTAATTAATGAAATAATTTCATAACCAGCTATGGATTCAACAATCATGTTAATGTTTGGCAAAGGAAAGTCATCCTTAGAGTAGGCCTTATTTATGTCTTGGAAATCGATGTAGATTTTGATTTCTTATGGCTTCTTGTTGACTAGCACAACATTTGAGAATCACTCTGAATAGTCTATTGGTTGAATACATATCTCTTTCAAGAGTTTTTCCAACTCTTTCTTCACTAATAAATTAATGTAAGGATGCATGTTACATAATTTTGTTTCACTAGTTTAGCATTAGTATGTACCACAAGGTCATGTACAACCAAGGCAGAGTCCAAACCATGTATGTTGGAATAGGCCCATGAAAATATACTAAAGAATTCCCTTAGAAGGACTATATAGACTTCATGTTCCTCCTTAGTGAGGGATGATCCTAATTTTATCTATTTCAAGTTGTCTAGAGTATCGATGTTAAATTTTGTAGTGTCCTCCATAAGAAGAGTCAAACCATCTTCTATAATGTTTGGCAAAGATTGAAATTGGCCTACAATAGTAGATTCCTTTGTTAGGCATGGATCTTCAAGTTCTCCTAGGTATGATTAATTATAATCCCCCAATGGTAGGGATGGCCATGTGACAAATATTGTTGGAGACTCTTGGATGATCCAATCAAATTTTTTCTACTCTTCAAGACTAAACTTAGACCCATAGGTAAGTTCATCATTGATGGTATTCTGAGCTATGTTTGAGAAAGGTTGAACACCCCCATCTAGTGGTGCCTAGAATAAGTTTTCACCACTAGAATAGCCTTTCTCTTTACTATTTACCAGGTCCAAAAGTGCCTTAAAGAGGTTTTCACTTTGGGACCTGAATGTTTTATTTAATGATTTATGGCTAAGGGTGTTCATCTATTCTCCAAAATAGGCTACAGGATCTAGTTTGATTGAGAAAATTTATTTATGATCTCCTAATGGAACATTTCCCTAAGGCCTAAAAATCACATAATGCCTCATCATTCTAAAACTAGTTGATTGATACTATAGATTCTTATTGTCCTTAGTCTATAAGTTGTGGATAATATAATGGAAGTGGATTGTGGTAAATAAATAGTAAACAGGTATAAATGGCATTAGTGTAAAATAAATTAGTATTGGTTAGGTCATAAAAAAGGCTATCATCAAACTCTACTTCATTGTCGGCATCATAGTCACTAGTCATTGGTGTTAGAACATGAATAAGGTACATGGGATCACCCCTAAGTAGTTTAAATTTGAGACCATAAGTTTTTTTCTATCTAGTGGTAGAAATTAGTGCAAGTGGACCCTATTGATTTAGCCCAAGGCCTCTTCCTTCATAAATGTACTTCTCCATGATTTTATTTAAAATGGGATACTTGGCATTGATGTAACAGTCATCCATATTGTCATTATACAACTAGGATTCATCATCTATAAGTGGTTCCTATTCTTATCTAGTGGCTAGTATGAAAATGATAGGTTTTGGACTATGCAGTTTGGTTTTGCCCTTTCTTTTCCATTCTAAGTAAGATGTTTTGGCATTAGGTCTTCCATAAGACTTGGGGTTCTAAGGAATACTAGCAATGTGGAATGTATCCTAGGTTAAATATTCTCTTAGGACATTAGCTGAGATGGTATAATAATTAGATATTTTAGGAGGTGACATGTGGGAAAGTGAATCAAGGGTATCAGGGTCAATGCATTTAGTCTATAGTGAATCAACAAGTATTTGTTTTCCCTTGTCCTTATTAATAACTATATTTAAGCCAAAAGGATAGTTATATCTTTGTTACTCAACCTCTAAATGCTTGTAATGTTCATATGGTTATAAATATCCATGGATAGTAACCTTCATACATGAATGGGAGAACTTAATACAATGGTGTAATGTTGAACTAATTACATGAATCTCATGTATCCAAGATCTACCCAAAAGCATATTTTATGAAAAATTAAGGTCTAGCAGATGGCATAGTGTATTGTGAGTTAAGGACCTAATGATAAATAGTAAGCTAATGTTACATTGTGATTGTCATTCTTCATTATCATAATCCTTGATGGTGATCATTTTTTGTTGGAGATTAGTTGTAGTGTACTCAAGAAGATTAATGAGCTTAGAGACATAATATTTAGACCCAATCCATTGTTTATGAGCACATATTTCACTTTGTGCCACATTATGACAAATTTTATGTACAATATTTTGTTATACAAAGGGCTAAGGGATGACATATCACTTTGATCAAAGGTTAATTATTACCCTAGAGCTAGATATACAACCAAAGCTTGAAATTTTTCTAGAGATATATCATTAGGAACTTAAGATTAGAAAATTAACTCTCTTAAGATGTTCTTGTGGATGGTAGACATATGTAACAAATACCAAATGGAGATTTATACATGCTTATTATGAATTTCATACATAATATCGAATGTCATTTCTTACATAATGGTAAATGGCTTGTTCCTAGTGAAAAAAATTGATTGGCTGGGTGAAGTGGTAAATGGATGTGGGTCTTTGATGGTAATATTTTATTTTAGAGTTATAATTTCACAATCAAGATTAGATATAGGACCATTATTTATAAAAAATGATAGTGGTGGTGAACTAGATAGGATAGATCTCAGTTATTGGTGCACTTATTCATGCTCATGGGTCAATGATGAATTATCATTATGGGGTCCAAAGGTAGTAATCCCTTCTTGCTTTAACACTTGTATGTGGTCCCAAGTCAAAAAAGGATCATAAACATGGTTGGTTTGGTTGATATTGATTAGCAATGGTCTTATCTGATTGGTACTTGGTCTTGAATTAATGAAGATGATGGAATCATAACCTCTTGTAGTATGGCCTACAACCTTTTTTTAGTCATGTGAAACTACATGGTGTGATTAGATAATCCAATAATGGTGGTTATATCATATGTTATCTTCATAATGAAAAGAAATCAAAATGAAAACAAAGACACTAACATGCATAACACTATCTTGCCTAGATCAAAGGGGGGAGCATGGTGAAGAAAACTAATTGATAAAGAATAACTAAAATGCAAGAAAAATAAAATTTATTACCTTCCTTGAATTCTCTAAGAGATTTATTCATTTGTCTTGTTGAACTTATGCTCAAGAAGTCTTTGACAAATGGAGTTGTGTGGCTCATTATTTCTTTGGCACCATGGTTTGGCTCATGATTTCTTGATGTAAATTAATGTATTGGCTTGATAATTTGGCATTATAACATTATTATCATGAAATATTGCTCTAAAACTAGCATTATAACATTACTATATCCAAGCTCTTCTCTTTCATAGGCAGTGGCTTCTATTTATAGGTTTAGCAACTAAACTCAACCCAAAGCTAGTATAGGTGTAGTTAGAGCTTAGAATGGGTTTAAACCTAACCTTTGTGATTTAATTAAGCCAAATAAAGTTAAAAGGTGTCAAATGGTCATGATTAGCAATGAATAGGCATGGGTGGGATATTTTGGAATTTTGACAACTCATAAAAATGTATTTATGAATTCCTAGGATATTTTTTGATTTTTTAATTTCCTTTTTGATAATTCATTTAATTTCTCATGGTTAATTCAATTTAGATGTTTTTTAAGTTTTTCATGTTTATTATTTATTTTTAGATTTTTTGACATTTTGAAGATTTAAATTAATTATATGTGTGCGTTTGTCCCATTTAATTATTTTATAAGCCAAATTTGAGATGTTTAGTGATTCTTAGGCTAAAGTTGTAGAGTTTGGTAATAATTAGTCTAAATTTTGGTATAAATCCATTGGTGTGAAATTTTATATGTCTAAAATTTTCTTCTATTTAGGAAGGAATTACAATATATAAGTACAATAGCATATTATCAAAGAATAAAAAGGTTTTGTGTGCTTACAACTTCAATGGAAATGATGTGTGCTTATACTTTAATGGCAATGGATGAAATATAGGGTGTCCCCTGAAGGAAGTGGTTGGCAAAGGGTCAAAAAATTATCCCTCAAAAGAAGGAAATGAGTGGACCAAATAGATGACAATAATGGGGTGGAATGAACTAATTTTCCTAAATGTGATTATAATTAGTCGTATATGGAACTGCCCTAGTTAGGGTTGACAAATAAGATGATTTTCCCATAGGCATATATAATCATCCACATAGGTAGGATAAAAACATGCTCCAATTGGGAAAAAAAAGTGAATGGTTTTCCTAAAGGTGGTTATAATCATTAACACTCAAATAGATGGAAACATAATGATTTACCTAAATGTGACTATAATTATTGGAAATACAATTGGAATGGTGTATAATGGTTTGCCTAAAGGTGGTTATAAGAATGGTACCTTAATAGTGGTAAATATGATATGAAAGATGCAAGTGGGATGGTGTATAATGATTTTCCCATATGTGGTTATAATTATTGGACCCCAATTATGGAAAACAAGCCCCAATTGGGTGAAATAAAATGAATGATTTTCCTAGAGGTAGTTATAATCATTAATCCTCAAATTAGTTGAAACATAACTATTTTCCCAAAGGCAACTATAATCACTGGAAATGTAAGTGGGGTAGTGTGCAATGATTTTCCCAAAGGTGGTTATAATTAGTGGACCTTGATTATGGAAAACATGATATGAAATGATGATGTCAAATTGATCTAGGGGATAAAAATGAAAGAGGTAACCTTTGATTAGGGAGATACTCATCTAAACTAAAAAGAAATAAATTTCTTTAATTGTTTAATTACTTTGTTTGGGATATGATTTAGATTAGGTTAGGACTATTGTTGAAACTAGTGATAAGGATATATCATCACTACATTTGTCATGTAAACACCTCATATATGGTTTTTGTTGTAGCATGTGATGGTAGGCATCTTGATGGAACACTATGATAACTTGGTTAAAATATGCATAAGGACTAACTGCTGATCCAATACTTAATTGAAAATAATGCACCAGTGATGAAAACCATGAAGATAATGTTTTTGATTATATAAGGTGGCTAAATCAAGGGGCCAAACCCTTAAAAAATAGAAAAAAAAAACCCTAGAGGAATCAACACAAAAGAGCCTTGAAATAGTTATAGCATAGCCCACTTAACCAATAGAAAAAACAAAGATAGCATAACCAGACTAAAGACAGTATATATGAAGAAGTAGAGATTAAACAACATAGAAGAAACTAGAACTAAGGAGAAAAAATCTCCCATATTTTAGCTAGAGATTCAATAAATTCATCCAAAATTTTTAAATTATCATATTTGTCCTTCATAGTTGTAGTCTCAAGATCCTACAACACAAAAAGATTAAGTAACATAGTACACCTGAGCATAGTGGAAATTGAGTATTCCAGCTTCTTCACATGACCCCTAAGGGCAGCAATGTAATTCCTGTCATCAACACCTTCCTCTATCTCATCAAAAAATTCCTCCACAAACATCCTTCCCCCTTCATTAGAATTATCCTTAGAATCACCAAAATTACCATTATAAACATCAATCTATGTGTTCTCATTCTTACCCTTTACATCTTCAAAAATCTCTTAGACTTCAAAAACCTTGGCCTTATCCCCCTAGGTGGATTCTTCAGAAGTACTCTCCAAATATTTAATAATTTTAGCTTTTAGTGTAGGTTTTCTAGCAATCCTCCCTAACCTCCTAACCCTAGAGGAAAATCCATCCTTCTTATCCTTGGTGGATAGATTAGTTTTACTACTATGACCCACAAGAGTACTGCTAAGATTTTTAAGGGTCCCCACAACATCTTGCATAGTTTCCTCTTCCACCTCCTTAATGTTCCTCTTTATACTCTTCACACTACTTTTAGAGACTAGAGTGTGCATAGCAGTCACCATGGTAGTCTCCTCATTAGATAGAGAAAAGGAAACCCCTTTCATCTTATGAGAAGCAGGGGAAGGGCAAGGCTATTCAGATATAGTAGTATCATCAAGGTTGGTAGATATTTCACTGCTATGAGACTATATAGGGTTAGGTAGATCTAGAGAAAGGTGGAAATTATATAAGTAGAGAATAAGACCCTAGTGTAGGGGAATAGGTTTCTTGGAGGGTTTCTTTGTTGACTTAGCTTTAACCCTAAAAATTGAATGCTTAAGGGAAGATAGAAGATAGAATAGGAAGATAATATGAGTATTACATCTAAAAATGATTTAGTAAAGAAAGATGATAATTGTATAACCTAGTAAACTTCCCCTCCAAAGTGAATTATTTCATGAGGAGGAAACACATATCATCCCATCGCTCTGGTAGCTTGGCTTATTTGAATCTTCCCTAGTAAGGAACCAGTTCTTTTCCTTCCCTAAGGAATAATTTCTAGTTAAAATGGTCCACCACTTTTTATTTCCTTTGTAGCTTGGTCCCCTTAGTCAATAGGCCAGTCACCATAGCAATAAATTTATTAGAAACCTCAAACCTAATTCTCCCAATAGTGACTCTATGGTTTTACTAGGACCGAGTGAATTGCTTAGACATATTTTCACCATAGCCATTAAACCATTCCAAAAAAGGGCTGATACCACCTTCCTTATAGTAGTGCCAGAACATAACATTGTCTTTAAACTCACAATAGGAAATTGGCTCTATTTTAATTCTATCTCCTCCCATTATAGCCTTCTAAACAAAGACACAGAATCCCCAACACTAGAAATTTAGAGTTATTGTGAAAGGTGAGATTAATAGTTTGTCAATGAATTATGATAAGAGGTTTGCACTTATTATCATTAATGAGAGCCTCCTTTCGAAGGACCAATTGAAGCCTACACTTCCCATGATTGAGCATGATTATAAGGAATTCTCTAAAATTAGTAGATAAACAACTAGCCTTAACATAAGGGAGTAATAAAGCAGAGAGGACATTAAGGAATCAATGTATAAAAAACATGTAATTTGAGTTACATGTCAACATCTTCTAGCAAAACTGATGGAATAACTATCTTTCCTAAGATAATGAGTCATCATTGACATGTCATCTCCTTTCAAATTAAGTCCCTTATGTTTAAAGGGATGTTATTAATTTGGTGCCAACAATGCCAATTTGAAAATTATTGGCCAAGGTCTATAACAACATCAGCAACCCCATTTCCCTCTCTCTATATATGGGAGATATCAACTCTAGGGATCCACTATAAAAGGATCTATATATCCACTATAATGTCTTTCAGTTTCCAGCCACAAGTCAACATATTAGTAACAACATCAATAACAAGTTTGGAATTTCCCTGAATATACAATTACATAATATCAAGTGAAATAGCCAATTTAACCCCCCATAGAAGAGTAGAGGCTTCAACATAATTATTGCTTTGAAATCCTATCCCACTAACATAGATAACAACCATCTACCCTTTGTCATCCCTAATAATCCCACTACCACTAGCCTTACCATCCACCTTAGATGCCCCATCAAACCATGATGATAATTTTGACATATTAATATGGATTTATTAAATAATATTGCACAAGGAAACTCCAAATGAACACACATAGGCTAAATCAAAGAAACAGTATTAAAAGTAAAAAAATAGGCACAACAACAAATAAAAATACAAAAAGAAACAAACAAACAAACAAATAATGGTTAGTCATACTGTTAGTAAAAACACTATGATCAAATGAGATGATGAACATTTTCCCTAGAAAATAGGCAAAAACATAACAATCAAACAAGATGGGGGAATAGAAGAAAAGGAAGGGGTGGTTGAGCTATCTCCAAATGCACTAGGCAAGTGGATGTTACCTACAATGTAATATGGATGTAATATCCAACAAAACTTTAGTCTAAATGTATTTCTCATAGAAAATGAGATAGAAGAAACATGATGATAAAGTAAACATGATCAATGTGATAGAATAATATGGGAATGAACTCATAAAATAGTGAGTGCATGGGATAAAAGGCCAAAAAGGATGGGGAAACTAGGTGACAAGTGATTTTTTGTGACTTAGTAAGGGTTCTCAGAATTATTAAGGCAAAGAAGTAGTCAATGTTTTTGGTTATTCTAAATTGATTTTCCAAATGTTTTTGTAATTTTTATATGATCTCAACTCAATTGAGATTGACAAGAAACTAAATAGTCCAAGCTCGTAAAAAGGTGAGAGCGTTCAAACTAATATTACTCATAAAATGGTAGGGCATATGAAAAGGGGGACTAAGCTAACCTTTAAAATAATTTAACATAGCCCACATATTCCTAAAATATCCTCAGGTCATATTAGTTACACTTTATAGTGGAGGAATTTGACTAGTGTGGCAACCAATTCAAACAAAATAGGCAAAGTTGGCATAATGGCACAATATGATGAGAATGGAAATTTAGTATGTCAAGGAATAATTAAAAAATGTTTCACCTAGTTTGCCCATATGTGGTTATAAATAATAAGAAACAACATAGATAAATGATACTAATTTACCCATAGGTAGTTATAATTAGTAGCAAGATCGATGAGACACTAATTTACCCAAAGGTAGTTATAATCAGGCCCATAGAAATAAATCATGATGTATAATGAAAGAAAAAAATGATGTAACTACCAAATTTTTTTCATACTATTCCAAAATATGACTTCTATCTAGATTACTTATAACAATTACTAAAATTGATCTAAATCTACATGCTAAAAGTGAAACCAATAGATGAACCAAGGTCAAACAGGCTAGGTGGGGAGGGTCAAAACATGTTAGTTGATAGAAAATTTATGGTAGAACATAATGGTGAAATGATAAATTTATAGGATGGTTGAATGATATGGTACAAATAATAATGCTAATAATATTATACAACTTGAAATGGTCCTAATAGACAATATACCAAGTCACTCAAGCAAAGTAATGTTTAAGGTGTATAATGTTCATTATCTCATCAAGTTCATCCCTATCTGGTGTGGTGATCCTATATGTTCATGTGCCATGGTCTACATTAATGATGAAAGGACTTACCTAGTTGGGTTTTAACTTGCCTTTATGATTCTTCTTGGTCATGGTATTCCTTCAATTTTCTTTAAGAATAAGATCACCAAACTCAAATTACCTATGTTTCACGTGTTGATTGTAATGGACATAAAGTCAATTATGATATGCTTTAAGGTTTTTTACTATGTCCATGAGTTTGTCATCAAGTTATTATATCTCTTATAGGTAAGCTACTCAATAGTCTTCATCATCTAGGACATGTTGTAAAGATATGTGTAGTGAAGGTAACTTGACCCCAATGGGAAGAATGGATTTAGTACTATAAACAAATGAATATGAAGTGCCACATATGGGAGTGAGATGATTGGTATGGTATGTATAGAGGGCATGAAATATTTTAAGGTACCAATTATATCCAAAATCGTTAACAATCTTTTAAAGGATGTTGAAAATGGTTTTCTTAGATGCTTTGTCCTAGCTATTACCTTGAGGGTAATATGCTATGGAAAAATGTTAAGTAATTTTATACTCAGCACATAGCGATTCGACAGCCTTATTATTGAATGATCTGCCATTATCAAATATAATTTTAGAGGGGATGCTATAGTGACAAATGAGATGGTTAAAGATGAATTTGGAAAATTTATTTTCAATCATGTAAGTGAGGGGTATAGATTCAACCCACTTAGTAAAATATTATATGGTGGTAAGGATATGTTTATGTCCATCAGATGAGGTGGGTTTTATCTTCCCAATGAGATTGAGGATTAATGTATTAAATGGCCATGGTGTCAACATTGGTTTCAAATTTTTGGTCAGGGCATGTATCAGATTAGCATGCCATTAACATTTATTGTATCTTTTCACATATGCATCTACATCTACATCCATCATTAGCCAATAGTACCTAGTACATATGACCCTTTTGGATATGATAACCCCAATGGTGTGGGATCCACATAATCCTTCATGAACTTCACTTAACACTAGTGTAGATTCTACTAAAGGTAAATAATGAAGTAGAGTTCCATCAAAAGTATGATGGTATAGGGTTGGTCCAAGTAACGTATAATGTTAGGCATTATGGATGAAGGATTTAGATTTTTTTTGGATAAGTCTAGAAAAATAATTTGATCATGAAGGTAAGTGTATATGTATGAATACCAATTAGAGATAGCACCAACAATATCGCAGATCATTGTTATGGTTGATGGTTCATGAGTTGGCACTAGTATATTTTCAATGATAAATTGGTATTCCTTGGCAATATGTATTTGTCAAATATAAGATCCAATGGTAGCCATGGAAATTATTTTATGTTATTTTCCCTTGGTATATCTTCAAATTGGATATCAAAAATATTCTATTTAAGAGTATCGATCATGGCCTTGTAGGGAACCAACTTGTCGTCTTTGGTCTAAAAGTGGTTTGTAACTTGATTGATGATTAACTATAAATCACCATAAACCTTTAGATGATGTATGTTTCATTTTAATACCTATCAAAGTCCTACAATTAGTGTTTAATATTTGTCCATGTTATCACTATAAGGAAAGTTTATTCTAAATGACTTAGGGATTAAATCCCCCTATGGTGTTATAACCAAAAGATTTGCCCCTAATCCATGTGATGTGAATGATCCATCAAAATATAGCTTACAGAGTTGCTCCTAAATAGGTGTTTCAATGATGGTCATGATATATTTGTTAGAAAATTAGAATTTTAGTGGCTATGTATCTATAAGGGGTGCTTTAGCAAGTTGATCTATAAGAAATTTCCCCTTGATGACTTTCTACTTCACATATTCTATGTCAAACTCACTAAAAAGCATGATCCATTTGGCCATATGACCTTTTATTGTTATTTTATATAGTTGATACTTGATTTGATCTACTTTTTAAATGACCATGGTCTTATTATTTAACATGTAACGTTATAATTTCCGAGCTATGAAGACCATAGCTAAACAAGTTTTTTCAATGGGTGTATACCTATGCTTATACATGATCATTGTATGTCTTAAATAGTACACAATATGTTCTTTTCCATTATCATCATTTTGAGCTAGAAGTGCCCCCAGGGTTTTGTCTATCATGGATAGATATAAAATGAATGGTTTCCCTGGCATTGGAGGCAACAAAATTGGTGGATTTGCAAGATAGTCCTTTATTTCTTGAAAAAAAATTTGACAATCATGATCCCAAAGAAATGTGCCACCTTTATTCAAAATATGTGTAAAAGGATGATACTTATCTACTAATTGAGATATGAAGCATCTAATAGATTGTATCTTTCCCTACAAACTATGGAGCTACTTCAAATTGGTTGGTGATGGCATGTTTGTAATGGCATGCACTTTAGCTGGATCAACTTCAATGCCCCTTTAAGACACAATGAATCTAATAAATTTTCCTATAGTAACTATAAAAACACACTTCTTAGGGTTTAGCCTGACTTTATATTCATGTAGTCACTCAAATATCCTCCTTAATGTTATTAGATGACCAACCTTGGTCTATAAGTTTCCTAGTATGTCATCAACATAGTCATAAACAATGTCATGCTTCATATAATGAAATATGATAGTCATGGATCTTTGATAGGTGGCCCCTATCTTATTGAGACCAAATGGCATAACTTTATAATAGAAAGTTCCCCATAGAGTGGTGAATGATGTTTTGTGTTGGTCATATGGTGTTATTCAAATCTGATTGTAGCCTAAGAATCTATCCATCAATTAAATCATATCATAACCCACTTTAGAGTAATCTATTATGTCAATGTTTGGCAAAGAAAAGTCATCCTTGGGGCATGCTTTGTTTATGTCTCTAAAATTAGTACAAATTATGATTCCTTCTAGATTTTTAATGACTGGCACTATATTAGAAATCCATTTAGAATAGTTGATTGGCATAATAAATATTTCTTCTAAGAGATTTAATAACTCTTTATTTACTAATACATCAATATGAAGATGCATTTTACATAGATTTTATTTCACTAGTTTGGCATCAGGATATACCACAAGGTGATGAAAAACCAAGGTGGGGTCCAAACTTAAGCCATGGGTTGTAATGTGAAATGTGTCATGGGTTGAATACTCTCTTAGGCCATTATTTAAAATGGTATAATGATTGGACATTTTGAGAGGCAACATGTGGGAAAGATAATCAAGGGTATTCAAGTTAATGTAGCTAGCCTCTAGTAGATCAATTAGTATTGCTTACCCCTTGTCCTTCTTGGAAACTATATTCATCCCAAAATGGTAGTTATATCTCTTGAACTTAACTTATAAATGTTTATAATGCTCGTATGGATGCAAATCTCATATAATAGTAACCTCAATGGGAGAACTTGATACACTAATAAAATGTTGATGGGATGGAATAAATCATATGTAGCCAAGGTCTAACAAAAAGTATATTATATGATAAATCTATATCTAACACCAGGCATATTGTATCATGTGTCAAAGGCCCAATGATAACTAGCAAGCTGATGGTGCCTTATAATTCTCATTATTCATTGTCATAGAATTTAGTGGTGATTATTTATACTTGGAGATATACTATTATGTACTTGAGAGACTCTTGATGAGCTTTAGAGACATAATATTTAGTCCTTGTCCATTGTTTATGAGGACACATTTCACTTTGTTCCTCATTATGTAAACTTTGATGTACAATGGAATATTATGCAGTGGGCCAAGGGATGACATATCACTTTGTTTAAAGGTTACTTGTTAGCCTATAACTAGGTGTCCAACCAAATATTGGAATTTTTTATGGGATATGTCATTGGTAAATTTTGATTGACCAAAGATCTCTATCAAGATGGTTTTTTGTAGATTATATACATACACAATAAATCTAAAATGAAGATTTGTGCTGATGTCTTTTACAATTGTTCCATAATGTCAAATGTCTTTTCTTAGACAGTATGAAATGGATTTTTCCAAGCCATAATGGCTAATTAGATGATGGGTGAGGTGGTGGATGGTTTTGGGCCTAGTATAGTAATCCTTGACTACCAAGTTGTGATTGCATAATTGGGATTAGGTATAAGACCATTGTTGCTAACAAATGATGGTGGAAGGGGGCTAGGTAAAATAATTCTTGGTTGCTGATGCACTTGTGTGTGGTCATGGGCTAATGACAAGTTATATTTATAAGGTTAAAATATGGGAATTCCTTCTTGTTGGTTCACCTGTATGTGATCCTATGTGAAGGATGGATTATCGACATAGGTTGATTGAGTAGGAATGATTAGCAATGGTATTTTCTAATTGGTACATGGTCTAAGATTAATTGAAATAGTGTTAAAATGACCTATAATATGTCCTATAAATGCATTATATTCATGTGAAACTATATGATAGGTATATAGATGGTTGCACCATTCTAGCCTTGGTTTTATCTATTGTTTTGACATTGTTGGTTCTTCTATTGGTTTTGTTAATCCTAATGGTTTATCCTTAGTTGTTTATACTATTGTTGTTAATGTTGTACTAATCACTATTGCTTTTATTGTTATTGGTTCTTATGTTGGGGGAAAATATCTTAATAAATGGCAAGGTTTTAATTGAATGTGGAAACTCCATGATCCAATATGATCTCTCCATTTTATGATATATTTTAAATGACATGTTTGATTTGCACACAATACTAAAAATTATGACCATTGACCTTATGATATTTGTAAAATTTATTTGTCCTATACTAGTCTAGAATGTTAGTGCCCTAAAGAATTTGATCTTTCAGAATAATCCATTTAATTAGGTTATCTGTAACAAGTTCCTGAAACATTGATTTAATGGGTTTTCTAAGGTTGTGGAAGGAATGATGAGTAGGTAGATTTTTTCTTGGAGGAAGGTTTTGCAAAGGCATAGGTTGTTACATTTGTTGTATTTGATGTGTTGGTCTAGGTTATTGTGCTTGATGTGCATGTTTCATATGTTGAATAGGTTATTGTTTGGGAATTATTTGAAAGGGTGGTGTAGGTTGAGTAGATGGTGTTTGTGCCATTTAGACATATCACAACTCTATTCCTCTATTACCTACAACATTATTGTTGTTATTGAATTACTTAGGTTTGTCATAGATATTGGCTTGGGTTTTTTGAGATGCTTACACTTGGATTGGACTTTTATTCTAGTAATGGTTTTAGTTATGATTCGAATAGGTTAGTTTAACGGTCCCTATGTTAATAAGGGATCTTTCAATTACCAAACCTTTATCAATTATCCCTTTGAATGTATGTGCACACTAAAACTCAAAAATTTAAAATATCTCACTATGTACATTTTTGTTAAACACAATGACTAATTGATTGTCTAGTAGATTATAGGTGAATCGGCTTGCAAGGTATCTCCATCACTGTAGATAGCTTGTGAAGCTTTCACCAGGTTTTTGTTTTGCCTATGTTAAGTCTACAAATGAAATATCATGTTTGAGATTGTAATAGGAATGTTTCATAAACTTGTTTGAAATATCATTAAAATCATATTTTAAATTCTTGTGAAACTTTAGGAACCATTTTAATGCTTTCCCTACTAGGCTTCAAGGAAATAATAGTAAAATCTAGATGTCACTATAGGCCACTGGTTGGCATGCAACAAAGAATTTTATTAGATGGGAATTGGGATCACCTTCCCCCTTATATTTTTAAAACTTCGGTAGTTCATACCTTGAAATAAATGGCGTTTTCAAGTACTCCATGTTGAAGGGGTAAGAACACATGTTGTCTAACTTAAAAATTTTAGTCTATTTCCCCACTTGAATGAGGGCAATTACTTCCTTAATTTGTTAAAGTTATTGTTCAAGGAAATTAATGGGAATATTATCCTATTGAGGTGATGGTTAGGTGGTCAAAATTGGATTACTTTGACTGGGGTAGAGTGGAGGTACTTGTTAGGGAATGTTGGATTGGCTAGTAACTGGACGAGGAATACACATGCAAATATTAGGGTATGATTATTGAAATTATATGTATTATGGTACAATAGTTTGGTTGGGATTAGGTATGTATGCCTAATATTAGGAATACTATGGTTGGGATGGAGGTATATGGTCATACCATGCCTACTCAGTTGAATAGGGACATGTTGCTAACTAGTAATACCTTGATGATGGAGAGGGACTTGTAAACCAAGACCTTGTCTTTGAAATTGTAGCACATTCTGTATGAAAGGAAACTATTACCCAATAGGTACTTGAGGAACATTATAACCTCTTGATTTCATGAATCCATATTGGGAAATGGATGTATGTTAGATATTTGGCATTTTTTGCTAAAAACTATTTACATATTATTGGTTAGACATTATTTATTTTTGGATCGACATGTTCATTAATACCTAATGAGGTAGAACATTGGTTGACCCGTATTGAGGTGGAAATATGTTTTACTTCTAATGCATATATGTATTAGATGGTTCCTATTTTTATGGAATGTTACTCATCATCTATTGGGGTGAACTAAGATTCATCACATTTTTTTGTGGCATGGCACTAGTCATTAGTCGAATACTGAATCCTTGTTGTCATGTGCTAGAAGTAGTTGGTTAAGGATTAAAAGTAGTTGGCTAGGGTTGGGAAATATAAAATATTTCTCCCTAAGTTTAAGAACTATTAATGGTGCTAGTCAAAGGCACATTTTACTATTAACTATTTGTTTGTGCACTAACACCACTTTGGTTTAAATTGGATGTTACATGCATAGTATCCATTATGTTTTGCTCATTGTTTTGCATAAAATTAAAAGATGCTTATTCTATGGTTGGGGTATTGGACATGTTTTCTACTGAAGTATTTTGTGTAATTAGGTCTAAACCCTAATTTTCTTAACCTATCAATTGAAATAGGACTCTTATTGAAAGGAGTGACTGAATAAGAGGTATATTTGACATGGCCACATTATTAAAGTTAAGTGATAGGTTTTGATATGTTAGGTATGCTATCTACATTTGAATGAATTGGTCCTCCATGAGGCCTCTTTATGTGACAAGTATACATGGATATTGATATGACATTGGTATAATGACATTAATGTTGCTAGAAGAGGTATGTTCATTTCTCTAATAAGACATATTATAAGGCCCTCTTGGTAGACCTAGTAAATTGTCATGGGGAAAGTCTACTAGAGATTCATCCCCTACATCATAGAATAATGGCATTGTACTATAATAAGGTTGATATTAGATGTTTTCTATAACTATAGGTACATTAGCCAAATATTGGGAAATCTATTCTTGATTTTGCTCTATGTAAGGAGGTATAATAACCAAATAATTGGTCAAAGGATCTTGACTATATTCCCCTATTTGAATGTTATAAGGTGGATAATAATCCATAACCCAAATGACCTTATCTATGAATGGGTTTTGAACAAATTCCTTGTTGATATTTTATCCCAAAATATCATTACATCTAACATCCTAAGGGAGACCCCCCCTTTTTTAAGAAAAAACCTAAAACCATCAAGACACCCATCATTCTATTTTTTATCCATGGAATCCAAAACTCTAGATGTAATTTACACTTGTTGAAATTGTTTTGTGGGTTTTAGATCTTGTAAATCACTCACACCAAAGTCTTGCAAAACTCAGAACTCATCATGCACTTTTCACATTTGCAAATGTGCAAATTGTATAGTGGGATTCAAATATTTCCAAGTACCCAAGATAATAGAATCCAAAACTCAATGTGCACTTTGCACCTTTACAAATGTGAAAAGTGTATGATGGGTTGTAGATATCACCAAAACATCATACCCTCTCTTATGTGGAATGCAAAACTCTCAAATCTCTTTACACCTTTGAAAAAATTTAAAGTTCATGCTAAATCCCACCTTCCACTAGCTTATTTTTCATACTATCTTTCATATAATGTAAAACCTAAAGTATAGTTTGCACATTTGAAAATGTGAAAATTATTCCCAAAGATCTACCTCCTAATAAATCATCCATTCATTACCCATAGACATTGGACCTACCATAATTAATTCCTACCCCCATAGACTTTTATAACTTTGTGGAAAGTGGACCTACCTATAACATCTTCCACTTCTACCAAAAATCTAATAGCCCTCAAGCATTATAGGAAGTGGAAATGCTTCTAGGACCTCCAAGTTACACTAAAACTTTCACCTGCTAAAGATAGCTTCAAGTTCTACCAGATAGTATAAGTGTTCTAGATACCTATAGTTCCTACCAGCTTTCATAGTTGCTTCTTACAAGTATATATATAGTCTTCATGCCTCCTAAAGAGATGAAGTTCAAGTATAAGTGCCTTTGAGTGACTCCTAGTTTGGAGTCCAATATCATGGATATGAAAGGAATCAAAACTTTTAGAAAAGAACTTTTTGATGTTTAGGTAGATTTTGAAGGTTCTAATATCTACTCTTACGGGCCAGATCTAGAATGCATATAGGAAATATTCAAGGCCTTTGATGCATATGTTGATAATTTTAGGCCAAGAATGATAAGAAAGCTAAATAAAGTCTAAACATTGATTAATCTTTCCTCTCTACTAAATATTTTCAAACGTTACATCATTTCAAAACATTGTAATTTGTAATTTCATTATAAATGTATAGCTATATTTTTTATAACTCTTTCTGAGAAAGAGAAAAATAGATTTTACACTTTATAATTTTTGATAATGTGAAAGTTTCAAAAAGTACAAGTACAACTTGCACTTTCCATTTTAATAAATATGAATTATTAAAAAGTGTAAATACACAAGGTGTAAATTGCAAGTTTCATTTTGAGAAGTGGTAAGACCTAAAGTTGAAAAAGTCTCACATACATTTTACAAGTTAAGGATTTTCATGAAAAAGTGATTTGGAGTTATTTTGGGAACCTCTTGTTTCATGAATAACTTATTTTCATCCACTAGTAGATGAAGAAGTATTGCATGGAGAACAAATAATTCCATCCATGCCATACCATGCCATGTTATGCCAAAGATCATGCCCAACTCATGTATGTCACATTTCTAGTGATTCCACCACTCTAAGATGCCAAAAATAGAAGAACTCACCTATTTTGCATCAGGGTTTCATATTTGCATGATCTTCTTCAACTGGGCATTTTAGTTTTGTCAACTACATCTCATCTTGGAGATTTTTTATATTAAAATGGGTAAACCCCATGGCCTAAATCATCCTTTTGTTGTTAGTTATATTTTTCTAAATTTTTTAATGTATTTACTACAAGCTGTAGCCTTTGGAGTGAAATAAATTGAAGATTTGCCTTTCTTTTTCTTAGAGATATTTCTATGTGAGAAAGTTGTTTAAGTATTTTTGGAAGCCTTGTCTTTTATTTTCATTCACAATAAATTCATTTGTGGTATTTTTACCTGTCTAGGAATATTGTATAATAAAATAAAGAAATATTTTTTCCCTCTTACAAAAAATAGCTATCAGATTTAGTGAAAGAGAGTTAGCCTTCTTTGAAGATTAACCTCAAATTGCCAAGGTATCATGTCTTTGGAGATTTTTCCATTGTATCATTTGGAAATTTCACAACAAGCTACAAGATTAAGATAGGTGAAATCCTATGTGATAATAGTTTTTGACATGCTTGATGGGACCCAAATTTGATGATCCTTACATCATCTATTGAAGTATTTTGGTGTGTTATTTAGTGCATCTTTCCATTCAAGGTAGTTTATTCAACACCATGGCAACTCCAAATATCAAATCTACTAGTTTAAATAGTAGAAGCTCTTAAATATTATCAAAGATCAAGATTTAGATGATATTCTTGGTCTTTTCCATTTTTTTAAATTAATCTAATCACTTGGTGACTCTACTAGTATGCACTTATTATTGAAAAGGTAGATCTAATTGTTCCTTATTTGAATATCCTAATATGTCAAGCTATCATGTAAAATATGCCTTTTCCCCTCATACTTATAAAAATGCATTTTATATGCCTTCATACCATCCATATCAGACTAAAAATGCTACTGGTTTTATCCCAAATAGCCTTATCATAGTAAGATATCTTCATTTTCATAATAATTACCTCCTTTACACCCTAATTTAGCCTTCTTAGAAACATGTTCGCACCTATGACCAGCCTCAATAAGGTTACCTTATTCCTAATTTTCATTATTACCCTCTTAATCAACCCTAAAAGAGAATCAGTGATACACAACTTGATTTTTAGAGACAACTAATAGAGATTAAAAGAGAAGAGTATAGTAATCAATAGGAAGAGATTGTTTATCAACCTTACACAGTAGTAGAAGGTAATGGATAATGCATATATGAATAAGAGTGCTTGACTAGGTATATAGTATCTAAAGAGGAGTAGATTCATAAGTTATTTATATAGATGTAAGAAATTAAATCACAACCAACCACCACCATTCCTCCCTTTCTTAGATTCAAGAAATATAAATTTTATATTATTTTAAGTAAATCTTTTGGTTTTAAGGTTCCAAGTTTCATAGGCTCCCTTTCTTTGAAATATACTACCCCTATTCCTTCTCAAAAATCCAAAGTCCAATCATGGAAACCTTTTTGGACCATGCATCCTATCTTCACAATGCCCAACCTTGTAAAATACTTTTCCTCTACACCAGTTGAAACCTCTTTCCCTCACACCATATCCTTTATATCTGAGTACCAGGTGTATGGAAGGAAAGTTAAGACCATTTAGATAATAAGGAGGATATTTCAAGTGAGTATGATGAGGAAATCATCATTGCCATCCCTCTTTATGCCACTAAATAAGAAATCTTAGAGTTTCTCCAAGAAGAGGATGAAAAAAATCAGACAACAAGTAGGGTAGTGTGTAGGGGAAAGGTGATGAGGCACTATCTTGGATAAATAAACTTATTTTTAGTATGGAATAAGATGAGGCCAGTCATGAAGCTATAATGAGGCCTCTCATGTAGAAGAGTGAAGAGCATCTAGAGGAAGATTTCTTTTAGGATGAACTAGAGAAATTTCATTTGAGAATTGACATTAAACTAACATCTATTAAATGGGAAAACCATGATTAACAAGAACAATAAGAGGAATCAGATGTGTTCCCAACTCAATCACTTGGCCAAGTGCATCCTAATCAATAGGATGATAGAGAATCAAAATACATAAGGGAAGGCAAATATGATTTCTCAAACTTTAACTTGATAAGAGGGTGCCCTATAAGGTACCTATCTTGGTTGGAAGCCAGTAGGGAGGAGCCATCACATGTTATTCTTAATTTAGAGTACAAAATTGAGCATCAAAAAGAGTATGATTAACTTGCCTATCTACTTTAAGATAGTTTTATGTTTAACCAATTAGATTGGGAAAGTGAGTTTATTTATGTTCTTATAATTAATGAATTATATCATCAATTTGTTGACTATTCATTCCTTCTCCATATTCAGTTGGTTTACCTCAAGCATGTAAATCATATTAGAATATTAAGAAAGGGAAATTATTTTGTATAGCTAGTCAATGGCTTTATTTATATGGCCTTTTGATTGGTTAGTTTAGTGCAGGTTAGATGTTTCTTTCTTCTAGGTTCATGTGCACACATTTTAAATGGTTTTAGTAGATTTTAACTTCTTCTAAGTGCCTATGGCACATTTTGTTTTATTTTATTTCCTTAGTTTATGGAGGTCAACTTTCAGTTTCAAAAGGTTGGCTCAAATGCAAGGTCAGGTAGGTTATAATTGTCTTATATTTTTAGAATGTGAGGATTTTTAGATGCTTCTACAAATCCATACCAAATGTCTTAGAAAGATACAATATTGAAACTAATTATCAAGCAATCATCCCATAGAGGTCACCAAAAATGTTGATATTTTATCTCAAAATATAATTACATATGCCATCCTAAGGGAGACCCCATTTTGTTTTTTAGGAAAAACCTTGAAACCATCAAGACACCCATCATTCCATTTTTAATCCATAGAATATATAACATTGGACATAATTTCCACTTATACAAATTGATTCATGGGTTTTAGATCCCATAAATCACTCACACCAAAGACTGATAAAACTCAGAACTTGCCATGCACTTTGCACATTTGTAAACATGTAAAATTCATAGTGGGATTTGGATCCTACCAAGCACCCAAGCTATTGGAATTTGGAACTCATCATGCACTTTACACCTTTGTAATTGTTCAAAGTACATGACAGGCTCTGGATCCCACCAAAACATCATAGCCTCCCTTCTACAAATAAAAACTCTCAGATCACTTTGCACCTTTGAAAATGTATAAAGTACCTAATGAGTCCCACCTTCCTCCAACTTATTTTCCAAAATATATTTCACATAATGTTGAAATTGAAGTTAAATTTTCATGTTTGTAAATGTGAAAATTATTCCTA
Source organism: Torreya grandis (assembly GCA_037957365.1). Lineage (NCBI taxonomy): Eukaryota > Viridiplantae > Streptophyta > Pinopsida > Cupressales > Taxaceae > Torreya > Torreya grandis. The sequence goes on from JARHVA010004103.1 coordinate 863,368, forward strand.
GAGTTTCACCTCCCATCAAATCATCCATTCATTCCTCATAGACATGGGACCTAATACAAGCAACTCCTACCCTCGTAGACTCATAGCACTCCATGTAAAGTGGACTTACCTCCAAAACCTTCCACTTATATTATAAATTTAACATCCCTCAAACATTATGGGAAGTGAATGTGCTTCTAGCACCTCCAAGTTTTGCCAAAACTTTCACCCATTAGAGACACCTCCAAGTTCCATTAGAGAGTATAAGTGTTCTGGACACTTCCAGATCTTACCAGCTTTCACAATTGGTTTATTACAAGTATATATGTAGTCTTCATTCCTCTTAAAGATATGAAATTTAAATCTAAGGGACCTAGAGTGACTCCTAGTTTAGAGTCCAATATCATGGAGATACAAGGAATCAAAAATTTTAGAAGAGATTTTTTTGATGTTCAGGTAGATTGTGTAGCCTCCAATATATAATCTTATGGGTTGGATCTAGAATGCATACAAGAAATATTCAAGGCCTTTGATGCATATTTTGAGAAGTTATAGGCCAACAATGATAAGAGAGTTTAATAAATTTTGAACATTGAATAATCTTTCCTCTCTATTGAATATTTTCAAATGTTACATCATTTCAAAGCATTTTAAATTGTAATTTCATTACAAAGGTACATCTATATTTGTATAACTCTTTTTGAGAAAGAGAAAAACAAATTTTACACTTTATATTTTTTGATAATGTGAAAGTAGTAAAAAGCACAAGTTCAAATTGCACTTTCCATTTTGATAAATATGAATTGTTGAAAAGTATAAATGCATGAAGTATAAATTGAAAGTTTCATTTGGAAAAGTGGTAAGGATTAAAGTTTCAAAAGTCTCACATGCATTTTTCAAGTTAGGGATTTTCTTGAAAAAGTGATTTGAAGTTATTTTGGGCACCTCTTTTTTCATGAAGAACTTATTTTTTGCCACCACTAGATGAAGAAGCATTACATGGAGAATCAATAGTTCCAACCACACCATACCATGCCATTTTATGCCATATATCTTTCCTAGCTCATGCATGTCATGTTTCTAGTCATTCTACCACTCTAGGATGCCAAAAATAGAAGAACTCACCTCTTTTGCATGAGGGTTTCAGATTTGCATGATATTCTTTAACTAGGCATTCATGTTTTGTCAACTACATCTTATCTTGGATTTTTTTGTATAAAAATGGGTATACCTCATATCCAAAATCATATTTTTAGTATTATTTATATTTTTCTACATTTTGGAATGTATTTACTACAAGTTGTAACCTTTGAAGTGAAATAAATTGAAGATTTACCTTTCTTGTTTTTTTAGATATTTTTGTGTGAGAAAGTTTTTTAAGTATTTTTGGAAGCCTTTTATTTTATTTTTAGTCAAAATAAATTATTTTGTGTTATTTTTCCCCTTCTTTAAATATTATTTGATAAAATAAATAAACCTTTTTTCCCTCTTATGAAAATAGCTAAATATTGCCTCTAATTTCTTATTTGTATAAGTATGTGCTTAAACAAATTCAATATAATTTTCCACTCTATTTTGTTTATCAAGAAAGCATTAAAATCCACTAAATATTTAGTGCAATTACCATTTTTAGTTTCTACAAATTTCAACCCTTTTCTCAGTCAAAACCCTAGTTAGGATCAAAAGAACTAAAGAGCAAAATTTATACAACACTGGTGTCTTATCAATTACATCAAATTTAGTGAAAGGAAGTTGGAATTATTTATAGGTTAACCTAAAATTTCCAAGTTCCCATATATTTGGATGTTTTTACATTGTATCATTATTCAATTACACAACAAGCTACAAGATCAAGACAAATGTAATCTTATGTGATAATAGTCCTCTTGTGTGATAACATTTCCTTATCCTAGATTATACATGGCTCTAATACATGTATAGTGAAACATGTTTAAATATGACCTATATTTTTAAAAAATATGAGATTAGAGTTATACAAACTAAGAAAAGTTATGTCTAAAAAGATAAAAGAGTTTCAAACTCTATCTAGCTTGGTCTACAGTGAAGTTGTATCTCTAAAAGGTCTATATAAAGACTTGGTAAAAATAATATAACATCAAATGTCTAGCATTAAATGTATCAAACAAAAAAATTCAAGTAAAATGAATTAAATAAAAGATGCCAAAGTCTAGGTTCAAAGATGATCCAAATAGATCTAAAATAGGAAAGGTAAAAGAGTCACTAGGAGTTTTGGCCAAACACAGCATCAAAAGCTAGGCTCAAAACAAGGCTAATGCTAGGAATTTTGGTGAAATGTGACATCAAAATATAGACATGAAACAAAGGATGATGATATTAATCTAAAAATTGTAGAACACTATGTCAAAGACTAGACACTTGATTCTAGACATAAACATGATCAAATTGGTATAAAACAAAAAACAAAAGGCACTTTGAAGATGGACTAATTATATCAAAAAAAGGCACAAATTAAAAAGTTTCCAAATTTGAGTAATATATTAATCTAATTTATGCAGCCCGAAAGAGAAATATATATGTATCAACCCATGCATGTCAAAGCCTAAACTAAAATAAATCAATGTTTAGATCTAAACTTGTAAAATTTAATCAAAGACTCAACTTAGGTAAACTAGGTTTTTGATGACCAACAAGATAGGAAATTTTGAAAAACATGACTAGGTTAAAAAAATATCCAACAAGACACATGATTTGGTTTCAACAATGTGAAACTTGGACACAAGACAAGACAAGTATATGAAATAATTTGGGTAGCATAATGGTTTTTATCACTACCAAAAGATTTGATAATAGTTTGTTTCAAAGACTTATAAGATAAGACTTTAAATTATTTGGGTATCATAGCATTATCCATCTCAATCAAGTGCCACACTCAATATTTTTTACATAAATTTTTTCTAAGTTAAATCACAGTGTCAAATAGATAGCATAACACCTCCTCAAACAATGGAGTAATGTGGAAAACAAACTTGTTCATGCCATGGTATTAAAAAAAATATATCCAACACACAAAGAAATAAAAGAATAAATGAAAAAAATAAAACTAATTATAATCATCCTAGATCCTATCAAGGTGAGGCAAGTGGGGTTGACTAAAACTTACAAGTTATGACTGTCTAAATTAATCCCAAGTCTAACTAACACAAGAGAAGCATCATGTCAATTGAGTTCACACTGATCAACTTATCATGCAAGGGTCTATTCATTTGTGTGATGATACCATCCATGAACTACTTGGTGGTATCCCCTTATTGACCAGACCTAATTCAAGACTTTATTACTAAAGGAGAGGTTATCTGCTCAACCCCCTAATATAGTACTATGTGTACCCTAATTTATATACCCTACCATGGAGTGAGGTTGAAACACTATCAAGAGATGAAGCCTCATGTTAATGCTTCCATAGAGAACTCATGAGACATGCCTTTCATAAGCCAAATTACATGAAAATAAAGACAAGTATAAAGACTTAAGGGTTGCTTTTAGATCACCCAATACAATATAGGTTTTGTGGAGAGCCTAAAAAATTTTATTTCTATGCCTTGGACTAGGAACCAAATGTAATGAAAAGGGGATTTTGATCACCTGATGTCCCTATATGGGATAGGGGAGAGCATACACATGCTATTATTTTGTGAAAATAACAAACAATATATAGTTTGTAATAAATTGTGAGTGAAGTTTGATTTTAGGAACCAAATTGATATGTGATTATGTTCTTTACTTGGCCCCTTAGCTTAAATGAAAATTATTAAAATAATTTCTCAAAACCAGATTAATCAAAATCATCTATGTTTGTTTTAATCCCAAAAGTCCAAATGTTTAAGATTTAGCTTAAGTTCATTTTTAAACACCAAAATTAATGTTCAAGACTTAAGAATTTATTTTTAAGCACTAAAAATGAAAATTTTAAAAACATTAACAATCCTAACTCCTATTAAACACCAAAGATCAAATGTGTAAGACATAACATGTTCATTTTAGTACCAAAATTAATTTTGAATGATTTAGTTAGATTCTTTATAAAAACCCAAAATGAAATGTTTGTTAGCCTAAACTTGCCAAATGGTTTTTAAATCTCATCCATGCCCTGCAATTATTAGATAGTAACCTTCTACTTTGAATCATTTTTTATTATGAGCAAATGAACTTTAGAAAAAGATATCTTGTGTTTTATTTTTAAATACACAGTGAGTGTGATCGATCAAAGATGACCAATGTCACTTCAAGGACACCATAGTCGATCCATCTCAAAGAGAACTAATGTTAATCATGAAGAACCGATGCCAGTCGATTGAGACCATCATCAATCACCTGTGAACCCAAAAGAAAAATTGACATGAAATAAAAAACATTGTGTTAGGCCTTATTTAGATAAAATTTTGAGAAAATCTACAAGTCAAAACTGGGTTAAGGAGTTTTTGTGTTATTAAAACCAAGAAATCAAGGTTAGAAATGCTAGAAATAATCAAAATGCAAGATTTAAAGCTTTGTTTACCTTATAATCTGATCAATGATAGTCACATAGGATCAAGCTTAGTTTAGGAAAACCATGGTTAGATTAGGGCAAATCAATGTTGGTTAGGCCTGACTGGTATTGATCTTTATGTAGATTTGAGTTAGAAAAATAATCCCAAATATGGAAAAATCAAAGCTAAATTTTCAATTTTAGAGACATTCAAGAATCCAAATGTTAATTTTTGACTTACATATTCATCTCCTTACTATGTGTGATGCTTCATGTCCCCACTGGGCATGTTATTTATGATCAAATAATCCAAGAAGGGTGGGTAGTGTTAGTGTTATAGATTTACACCCTAGCTAAGTAAGGGGATTATTCAAATCTTTTTACTTAAATCTAGTCCAACATGGGACTGATCCTAGTTTGTGGGCATACTAATAATGGATCAGACCTCTAGAAAAGGCTAGATTCCTCCTAGATCTATCACCTAAACTAGGATTTACTTGGAAAAGGGAGAGAGATTTTGACAATAACTTATAAATCATGTGAATGAGGTGATGCACCAATGATTTGATCACTCAAACTCACACAATACACACTATGAGACACTTTCAAGACCAAAGAACATTAGTTTCACATAAATATTTTAGAATAAGGCATTAATCAGTTACCAAATTAATAAGAGAAGGTAGACATCCACTTTCAAGCTAGGTAATAAACTATAAATTTCACTTATAATGGCCTGTAAGAACTACTAAGTACTTCCTAAAGGTGAGAGAAACTTATACATAAACAAGGAACATACTTTCACTTAACCATAATACATAAATTCATGGAACACACTTCAATCTAGCTTAGAAAAGGATGGAATTTAGTCTTTTTTACATCAAAAAGGTGTCAGAGTACAAAATTTTTGTAGAGTCTAATCATACCAAAAAGAGGGATCCATTTTAAGGATTGAAAGCCTATATTTATATAAAAGAGAAAAAGAGAGAGAGTTGTGCATTGAAAAAGGCCCAACCACTTTTGATGGATTAGCACTCTTGAGGATACTGACTTAGGATCTTATTAAGGTCCTATAAAATAATTGAATACTCCATTCATCTTTATCCAGCCATCACGTCTCTTTTTTGGAACTCTATGTCATTACCTATTTGATCTATTGATGAGGACCATGTCTTGGAATTGGTAGAATCATGCCACATCTACTTTGGGTGTCCAACTATATCTACTCATTGAGAAGTGACCCTGATGATAGGGGAGACACATCTTTATATGATAATGTTTATATTTACATTTATTCCAACTCAAACCTATGTCCTTTTTATATATAAAAAATCTCATATCATTGGTTTTCACACAATCACAATATTCATAAAAACTTGCAAATTTCTTGACATTGCTTTATAATCATTAGTTTATGTATTAGGTCTAAACAACCTATTTAACCTATATGAAATTCTATTGGCAATGCTTGGTCCCACTGGTTCTACCAGGATCATATCTAAGCTTTGGTTATTTTTCATTTTACCTTACTTGATTCAAATAAATCCCCATTTAATTCCATCAAAAACATCTAGGTTATATTTTGTTTGATTGGCCATTAAAAACTAACTCAACCTATTTCAATGTGCCCAACTATCTTTGTTCTTATTGGTCTTATAGATTATAATAACTTATTAACTCTACTCACACTATTAATATTTGTTATATGAATGCATTCAAGTCCTTGATTTCCTTCTATAAGATCCCTTTGACATGTTGACTTGATCATGCACCATTGGATCAAGATGTATGAGCTCACAAACACCATAGATCTCCCTAGTCCCATTTTCATGTCAATTCTTTCACACCATCGAATCAAGATGTATGAGTTCATGTTGATCATTGATTTAGCTTAGACCTATCCTTTTATCAATGAATGCACACTATTAGATCATATCCAACTTGCATCTCTTTAAGGGTTTTAACTTGGGGACCTTTTAACTTGTATGACTCCAATCTGGATCATTAGATCTTATGTGTCAGTATGTGGTCTCATGTAGACGATTAGATCTCAACTAACTTTAAACCTTTTAAGGACTTTTTGAACCCAAAAATTTACTTTATGGATCTAAAATTTTAATGTTTGCATTAATGTCAATGACATCCATGCACTTGCCACTACATTTTGAATTTCAATAGTTATTTCCTATGCTTGAATTTGACACTCACATACTGGTCATCTCTCTATTGGATCAAAAATTATTTGGGATATTTCCTTGGGATCTTTTACTTGTGGATTTTTTGTTAAATAAATGACCCTTTGGGATTTTGTTGTAGGACACTTTATTGTGAGTGTCCCTTCATAATTTTTGTATCGAACCATTTATTTAAGAAAAGAATTTACGGACACTTTACTAAAAAATGATCCTTTGAGACTTTGCCTTGGGATAATTTCTCTGATTAAAATACCCTTTAAAAAAATGTATAGGACCATTTCCTTGAAAAATGACCTTTTAGGACTTCTGAAAATATCATTCAAGATTTATGTTTGGTTCACTTTCTTGAGAAAAGAACCTTTGGTAAAATTATTCTAGGACACTTTGTTGTAGAATGACCCTTCAATAAAAATTTTTGGATAATTTTCCCTATAGAAATAACACTTAGGATTTTACTGTGAATGAAATGTTTGAGAGAATTTACACTTATCCTTTTTTGATATAGATAATTTTTCCAAAATAAATAGGTCTTCGAGGAATTGTTGCAAAATAATTTCTCCAAAATAAATGCATTAGTCTTTTGATTTAGACATTTTGTTTGAAAGAATTCATGCCTTCAAAAACTTTGTCTCAGATAATTTGTATGAAATAATTCAACACTTAGCCAAACAAGGGTTTGAAAGAATTTAGCTTAGAAAAATAAAATCCTAAAAGAAATTGAAAGTAAGGATTTAGCCCAGAAAGGTTTTGTACTTAGCTTTTCCAAATTCTATATAGCCCTTCTAAACTTGTACTTGAATTATTGCTTGATCCTTGAATTCTTGAAAAAACTATGAAAATATGAAGTTTATACAGACCTATTCCATGACCTTGAACTACTTGGTTTCACCATGAATCTTACTCATATTGAATCATTGGACCATTCCTCCTTCCACTAAACTCTTGGAATATACACATTTTTGGTATGTAGACCAAATTTGGTCAACATCTTAAGTGACTTGTTTTGGTAGCATGCCTGTTATGCTTGAGAACTTGGACCACTTACATGACTTCTAACTCATAATAGATAATACATGGACCATTTACATGACTTGAAGATAGCCTTTTGACTTGTAAAGATAGAATAATTCCAAAAAAAAAGGAAATAAACAAAATTGAAATTAAAATTAACCTAATAAAACAAAGGTGATTAAAAAACTAAATAACTATACAAACAAAAGCACTTATTTGGTAAAAAAGAAAGGAAACTAATGTGTTATAAAAAAAATAGAGAAAAATAAGAACAAGTAATTATTTATAAGGGACTAAGCTTCCTTAATAGCAATGTTTTAAATGTATCCCATTGACTATATAGGAATCTCTTCACCATTCATCCTTATGAACTAGAAAGCATTGTGGGATTTGCTCTAGAGAGAATCAATTTTTTTGTGATTTTATGAATTATCTCTATCCTCATCCTACTTGAGGACGAAATCTCCTTAAAAATCTCTTAAATAAGTTCCTTTATCAAAATATCTATTTGTCATTGATTGATGGGATTCCATAACCAACATTGACTGATGCCTTATCTCCTCTAGCTCCATAATCCCAGCATATCTTATTTCCATTAGATCATTTTCCAAAATCTCAAGCTGATGCATCAATTCCAAAGTAGGGAATTCAATTAAAATAGGCATTCTTTCTTCCTTAATATATACTAGCTTGTATGGAGAGTTTGAAATTGACTTCTTATAGGTGATCATATCAACCCATAGAATTGACTTTAATTTAAGATGCCATGATATCTGATTATCTTCAACAATCCTCTTAATGATCTTCAACACATTTTTTTTGTGGATTCAGCAAGGCCATTTCCTTGTGGATAAAATTTTGATGAGGTACTGAGGAAAATACAATGTTGAATTACCCATTGGTTGATCTTAGACCCTACAAAAACCATAGCATTATAAAAAATTATAGTTGAAGGTACCCTAAATATGGTAAGTAAACCTTCATAGAATTCCTAAACATTGGTTTCATTAGCTTATTTTAATTCTAGTATTTGTCCATCTGGCAAAATAATTTGGGAAATTATGATCCACTTGTGTCTTAAGCTTGAAGGGGGGTTGATGAGACCAATAAAGTCCAATCCCCATTGGACAAAGGGTTGATTTATTGAAATTGGTTGGATAGGTAAGGCTACCATTTTTACCTTTCCAATAAACATGGTACACTATTTTCATTTCCTGATCCATGTATAACAATCACTAGATAAACTTGGACAATAATACTTACCTCTCATTATCTTGTGGGTTGTGATCTTGCTGAATAATGTCCTCTACCATGTCCATCATGGAACTACTGAAGTAACCCCTATGTTTAGCCTGGTTGTATGCATCTTAGTAGTATGCCATTAAGATACATTTTGAATAATATATTATCAATAAGAAGGAACATAATTGACTACAATCTAAAATTTCTTCTCTTTAAAGGGGTTAGATGAGAAGGACAAATATCATCCTATAGATAACTTACTATATCTTGGAACTAGCTAGAAGGTGAGGTTTGATCACTTACAACTTCTTGATCAATTGACACCATAACTTTCCCAAAGTCTCCAACAAGTCTTGGGATAGATGTTCACAAAGTCCTTTTCCTCTAACCATATATTTGAATTTGATCTTAATATCATATTCTGTGACTTTGGTTATCCAACCAGATTTACTGTCATTTATATCTTTATTCAAAAGAAAATATTTGACACTTGGATGTGCAGCCATCAAATGTATCTTATTATTGGATAATAAGTACCTAAACTTTTTAAGAGAAATTATAATTAAAATTACATGCTTGTCAATGAAATAATACCTTGTTTCATATTCTTCTAAGCCTTTACTAGAGAAGGCTATTGGTTGCTCTAAAGTCTCTTTATTCTATTGTATGAGAATACCTAAAATTGTGTCAATGTTAGCATAGTTTTATAAGAAGAAATACTTTATAAAGTTAGGGTTCAGGAGTGTAAGAGCAATGGCTATAGATTTCTTGATCTCTTTAAAGCTTCCTATTCCTTCTTTAGACCAACTAAAACTCTTATTCTTCTTTAGCATAGATATGAGTGGTTTGGCTAAAGTAGTAAAATTTAAGATGTATCTCCTTATGAAGTTGATCTTGTCTAAAAATATTTGTAAGGATTTCTTGTGTTTAGGTAATTAAATTGAAATAATTGACTCTATCTTATTAGGCTCTATGTTTTTACCATATTTTAAAATGACATGTCTAAGAATCCTACTTTCATGAACAAAGAAAACACATTTTTTTGGATTTAAAGACTCTCCCAATTCCTTACACCTTTCAAACACTTATCTGAGGTGAATCATATGTTCATATGTGTTGTTATACAATAATATTATGTCATCTAAATAAACAAGAATAAACTTGTTGAGGAGACCCTAAAATGTCATGTCCATAGCTTTTTGAAAAGTGGATCTAGCATTAGATAAACTAAAAGGAATATTTCTATATGAAAATGTCCCCCACTTTGTGGTGAAGGTTATTTTGAGCTATTCTTATTATTTGGAAAAAATTTGGTTATATACATTCTATCCATCCAATAAAGAGAACCTTTTTTAACTTGTAACTAGTTATAAAATTTATTCTATTGATGGAAATAGATAGTGGTATTTAAGAGAGACCTTGTTCAAGTCACGAAAGAAAGCACAACCTTATTTCACCATTAATTTTTGTACTATAATGAGGTTTTCCACCCAAGTTTAGTGTTTAATTATAAATATTATAGCTGACTCAATGAGCTTATACAGTTCAGTTCTCATTAAAGGTTCAAGCTTTGGGTTAATAGGCCTTCATCTCTATCTAATTAGCCTAGTCTCATCTTCTAACTCAATGGTATGTTGAGATAGATTTCTATAAAATACATTAAGGTCACTATCCTTTCATGAAAATAAATCTACAAAACTTGAACATAGCTTAATAGAATTTTCTTTATGTGAAGATGTGTAAACTTTTCATAGCTTTAAAATCTTACCAGTTACGATTTCTACATTTATGTAGTGTTATTATTTTGTTGATAAGGAAAAATTTTATTTTCTTAATTAATCAACTCTATTGAATATGTTTTCAAGGTTTACCAACCCTTTAGGTAACTTTTTTTCTTCAATTGTACAATCTGGTCATCATACTACTATAAATACTTATCCTGGTTCCTTGAGAAGAATTTAGCTTCTTCTTGTAATAATTTGACAATTTGTATATCATCTTTAAATGCTTTCCAATTTTCATGGTTGTCTAGGAGAGAAGGTCTCATAACTACCTTGATGTTTGAATAATTTTTTTCATTTCTTATGTCATATGGGATACTAAATTATGACCTAATAGTAGCTAGCATGTCTGCATGTTTGTTTTTATTTCTTGATATGGCCTAAATATTAAAGGCTTGAAAGTATACAACTAGGTCCCATAATATATGATTATAGGAATTAATTATTTTTTTATCTCATATATTAATGCCCCTTGGTGAACTAATAGTTCACTATCTCCAAAAATTTGTAAGGAATTGACCATCTTTCTTTCCCATTGCAAACCATGCACTAGTGCTTCATATTCAATAAAATTATTGAAAAAACAAAATTTAAACTTGAGAGAATATAAATTACTTTGATTTTATAGATAAATTAACATAATTACAATCCTAGTTCTATGTTTTTTCTTAGGTCCATCAAAATATAGATGCCACAATCCATCACTAGGTTGATCATCTTTCATCAATGTTAGATTTGGTGCATCATTTTCATGAATACAATAAACACCAAGTCATTATTATTAAATTAAATTATAAATATAATTTACATTAAAATTTTAGGCCCATTAATCAATGAAAAGATCTAGGACTCCATCTAGAGGTGATTCAGATTCTTTTTCACTATTTTCTAGTACCTTGTCTGAGATAACACAATTAGTGTTCACCATACTTGGCATATATGGATCCAAATGAAATATTATAATAGGTTAAAAAATTATTATAACCTTATTACCATACCTATTCCTGAACATTGAAAATGTCTAATTAGCTAACAAATATCCTCTATTCTTTGAAGTAAAGTCTCTTGATAGACACATGGAAAAATAGGGAGGCAAGTCTACTACAACTACATCTTGCTAAATAAAAACATTGGGGAAAGCATGTAATGAAATTTTTATCCCTTTTATTATGAATAATATTTTTGTGGTAATCCATCTAATTAAAATAATCCTTTTGTATTTGGTTCATAGATAAGACCAATCTTGTCTGCAATTTATTTGGTCATGACAATAATATTAGCTCTACCATCTACCATACAATTATGGACTAAATAGTCACCTACTATCAAACAAAGATAAAAGGGAGGGGTTTTGTTTGATTTTAAATTGTTTTTATCCACCTTTGTCATGTTATGTACCTATTTATGTGGTTGCTTGATTTATTAGTTTGAATTAGCCAAGACAGCTCCTTATTTCTCAGCTAATTTTTTAAATACCTTAAGATCTGAAAGCTTTTGAATAAGCATGTCATTTTTCCCTAGGATGAAAATATAACCCCACATGATAATGATAATATTTTACTTATTCATTTGTTCTATAATGATAAAATATGTTCTACTAACATTTGGTTCTAACTTTTGAGCCATTGGTTATTCTCTAGTTAGAAGCATTTAGGGAACCTTAGTATTGTTGCCTCTTGAGTTGAACAATCTCATTTCCAAAATCTTGAAACACGTTTTTCACATCACCAATCTCATTATATTTATTAGGAAGAGCTACGAATTGGAATTTTGGAGATGGAATAGGATCCATAGATGTAATTTGGGGAATTTGAGGAGGAAGAACATGTTACAATTCTAGGAATATGGGCATTAGAGGCTTTAGAGCAAGTTTACCAACTTATATTAAGATATTTTATTCCCTTATAGTAATTTCATAGGCATCTAGAAAATTATTACCACCCATAGACTATATCATGACACTTATATCAAAATTAAGGGCCTTAAAATTGTAAAAAATGCATACTCTAGGGATGGTCTAACCAATGCAAGGATCCTAGTCCATGTCTTTTAGAATCTAAGCTTAAAATTAGACATGAATTTATGGGGGCACCTTTATATGCTAGTCAGTTGTTTAACCAAATATATATGATTAGATGTGTCCTCAAATTTCCTAACTAAGGTTGTACCTAACTCATCCCAAGTAGAAATGGAGGTCAAAATAATATTCCTATACCATTTCAATGTTTTTCCTTTAAAGCAAGAAACAAGCAATTTGATAGCCACATTATCTTAAGTAACATTATGAATATAATATATATTGGTAACATATTGTATATAATCAATAGTAGTAGTTTTATCCCATTCTCCAGAGAAAAAAAGGATACTTTTTAGTGTAAACATAGGAATGTCATCATATTAGGCCAAACTTAGGGGACTATCCCTATTAAATGACACAAACACTCTATTCTTGATAACCATTTGGGTAAAATGGATTTGGCTTATGGGGATAATACATCTAACTAAAATAATATTTAGACGATAAGGTCTTGCACTACTAAATTTTTATCTTTAAGAGAGGCCTTCAATGTGTTCAAAAGGAGTACCTTTATTTGATGATCTTGTTGTAACCTTTAGCATGAAATCACTATCTCTAAGATGCTATTAACTCTAAAAATTAAATAATATTCAAATTTTAATGATGGTATATCTCTCCTACTACTGCAATTTCATATTATCAATCTTTAAACTTCAATTATGCTAAAGAAACTGTGCCCCACTAGGTATGCCAAAACTATTAGTGTTTTATATTTACACCCTAGTTGAATAAGGGGATTATTAAGATCTTCCTACTCAAATATATTCCAACATGGGAATAATCCTAGGCTATGGGTACCCTAATAATGGATCAAACCTCTAGAGAAGGTCAAATTCCTTATGGATCTATCACCTAAATTTACCTAAACTAGCACTTGCTTGAAAAAGGGAGAGAGATTTTGACAATAACTTATAAATCATGTAAAAGAGGTGATGAACCAATGATTTAATCACTCAAACTCACATAATATACACAATGAAACACTTTCAAGACCAAATAATATAAATATCACATAAATGTTTTAGAATAAGGCATTAATTAGTTACCAAATTAACAAGAGAAAGCAGATATCCACTTTTAAGCTAGACAATAGTCTATAATTGTAATTATAATGACATGTAAGAACTTAAAAGAACTTATTTAAGGTGAGAGAAAGTCAGACATAAGAAAGGAACATACATTCACTTAACCACAATACATTAATTTATGAAACACACTTCAATCTAGCTTAGAAAATGATGGAATTCAATCTTTATTACATTAAAAAGGTGTCACAATACAAAATTTTGATAGAGTCTAGTCATACCAAAAAGATGGATCCATTTTAAGGCTTGGAAGCCTATATTTATAGAAAATATAAAAATAAAGAGAGAGTTGTGCATTAAAAAAGGCCCAACCACTTTCAATAGATTAGCACTCTTAAGGATGTTGACTCAAGATCGTATCAAGAAGGTCCTATAAAAGAATTAAATGCTCCATTGATCTTTATCCAACTACAAGTCTCCTTTTTATAACTCCATGTTATTATCTATTTGATCTGCTAATGAATACCATGTCTTAGAATTGGTAGAATCATGCCACATCTATTTTGGGTGGCCAATTGTATTTATTCATTGACAAGTAACCCTAATAATAGGTTAGACATGTCTCTCTATGATCATGTTTATATCTATATTTATTCCAACTCAAACTTGGGTCCATTTTATATATAGAAAACCAATCTTAGATTATTGGTTTTCACATAATCATAATATTCATAGAAAACCTATGAACTACTTAACCTTACTTAATAATCACTAGTTTTGTATTAGGTCCAAATGACCTATTTTACCTATATGGAGCTTTGTTGGCAATGCTTGGTCCCTCTAGTTTCACTTGGTTCATATTTGAGCTCTAGTTCTTTTGAATTTTACATTGCTCAAGTCAAATAATGCCCCATTGACTTCCATCTAAAATTTTTGTCTTTGCCTTTGTTTGATTAGCTATCAAAAACAAACTCAAGCCATTTTATTATGCCTAGATATATTTATTCTTATTGGTCATATATATTATACTTAATTTTTTACTCTAGTCACACCATTAGATCTATATTTTATAAATTCATGTGAGTCCTTGATTTCCTATTAAAAAAATCCCTTTGACATGTTAACTTAATTTCACACCATCATATCAAGATGTATGATCTCACGTGCACCATAGATCTCCCTATTCCTACTTTCTTATTAGTTCTTGTGCATTATCAGATCAAGATGTATGAGTTCATGTTGATCACTAATTTATCTTGGACCCATCCTTTTATCAATGAACATGCATTATTGGATTTTAGCTCGATGGTATCACACCATTGGATCATGTCCAATTTGTATCTCTTTAAGGGTTTTAACTCATGGACCTTTTGACTTGTTTTACTTCAGTGTAGATCATTAGATCTTATGTGTCAATATGTGGTCTCATACAGACTATTAGATCTCAACCAACTTTAAACATTTTAAGTACTTTCTGAACCCAAATGATTACTTTACAAATCTCAAAATTTGATTTTTGCATTAATGTAAATGACATATGCATGCCTATCATTGTATTTTAAATTTCAATGGTCATTTCCAATGCTTGAATTTGATAATCACATACCGGTCATCTCTCTTTTGGATCACAAATTCTTTAGGATATTTACTTAGGATCTCTTTCTTATAATATTTTCATTGAAGAAATTACCCTTTGGGTTTTTGCCATAGGACACTTTATTATGAGAGTGACCCTTTAGAATTTATATATCAGACCATTTTCCTGAGAAAAGACCCTTCAAGAAAATTGTCTAGGGACACTTTGCTAAAAAATTATCCTTCATGACTCTATCTTAGGACAATTTTTCTAAATAAAATACCCTTTTTAAAAAATGTATAGGACCATTTATTTGAAAAATGACCTTTTGGGGATTTTAAAAATATCCTTCAGGATTTGTTTTAGCTTTCCTAAGAAAAGACCCTACAAGAAAATTAATTTGGGACACTTTGTTATAGAATAACCCTTTGAAAAAATTATTCGACAATTTTCTTGAAAAAAATGACCTTTAGGATTTTACTATAGATAAAAAGATTGATAGAATTTACACTTAGCCTTTTTTGAGGTGGATAATTTCTTTGAAAGAAATAGGTCTTTCAGGAAATTATTGTGAAATAATTTCTTTGAAAGAAATTTTTCTTAATTTTTTGCTTCGAACATTTAGTCCAAAAGAATTCATGCCTTTGAAAACTTTGTCTTAGAAAATTTGTCCAAAATAATTCAACACTTAGCCAAAAGAGGGTCTGAAAGAATTTAGCTTAGCAAAATAAAAGCTTGAAAGAATTCACAAGTAAGACTTAGCCCAAAAATGTTTTGTACTTAGATTTTATAAGGCCTGTATAACCCTTCCAAACTTGAACTTTAATTGTTACTTGATCCTTGAAGGCCTAAAATAAATATGAAAATATAAATTTTGTGCAAACCTATTCCATTACCTTGAACTACTTGGATTCACCATGAAACCTGCTCATATTGAATCATTGGACCATTATTCAATCATGACTCTACTCCTTCCATTGAACTCTTGGATTATGCACATTTTTGGTATGTAGACAAAATTTGGTCAATATTTAGATCATATGTTAAATTCATAAAGAAAAGAAATCAAAATGAAAACAAACACACTAACTTGCATAATACTATCTTGCCTAGATTAAAGTGGGGTAACATGGTGATTAAAACTAATTGATAATGCACAACTAAAATGCAAGAAAAATAACCTTTCTTACCTTCATTGAATGCTCAAAGAGATTTCTTCTTTTGGCTTGCTCGACTTGTGCTCAAGAAGTCTTTGGAAAATGGAGTTGTGTGGCTCCTTCTCTCATTGGCACCATGGTTTGGCTTAGGCTTGCTTGATTTAGCTCCATGGCTTGGCTTGAGAATTTGGAATTATAACACTATTTTTAGGAAATATCTCTATAAAACTAGAATTATAACATTACTATGTCTAAGCTCTTCTCTTTCATAGGCAGTGGCTTCTATTTATAGGTTTAGCAACTAACCTCAACCCAAGGTCAGTTTATGTGTAATTACAGCATGAAATGGGTTTAAACCTAAACTTTTTGAGTTAATTCACCCTATTAAAGTTAAAAGGTGTCAAATGGTCATGATTAGTAATGAATAGGCATGGTGGATATTTTGGATTTTTGACAACTCACAAAAAGGTAATTATGAATTCCTAGGATGTTCTTTTATTTTTTAATTTCCATTTTGATAATTCATTTAATTTCTCATGGTTAATTCAATTTAGGTATTTGGTTTGGTTTTGCATATTAATTATTTTTTTTAGACTTTTTTACATTTTGAAGATTTGAATTAATTATATGTGTGCATTTATACTATTTAATTATTTTAGAATCCAAATTGTATTTTATGAAGCCAAATTTTATACATTTAGTGTTACTTAGGCTAGATTTGTAGAAGTTGGTAAGAATTAGTCTAAAGTCTGGTATGAAGCCATTGTTGGCCAATTTTAAATTTCTACACATGGTATGTCTGTTGGCTATTGGAATTTTTTTGGCCTTTGTTTTGTCCATTGGGTTGACATTTATTATATTATTGTTTCTTTTTTTGGTTATGCCTCAATTGTTGATAATGTTGTTATTGGTGTACTGGCTGCTATTGCTACTATTATTAGTTGTTATGCTGTGGAAAGGGTTTCTGATAAATATTGAGTTCATGATTGAATGTTTAAGCTTCATGACCCAATGTTATCTCTCCATTTTTTGACATATTCTCAGCCAAATGTTTAATTTTCATATAAAGATGTAAATTATGTCGATTAACTCAATGATGCTTATAGAATTAATTTTGTAGGTATCAATTTGGATAAGGAATGCCCTCAAGATAGTGATTCAAACTAGGCCAACTAATCAGATTAGCTACAAAAGTCTTGAAAAACATAGATTTAATGGCTTATCCAAGGTCACTAAAGATGTAATGATTAGGCTTAGCTCTCCTTGGAGGAGGGGTTTATAAAGGCATAGGTTTTTATGTTTGTTGTGTTGGTCTAGGTTGTTGTACTTATTACATTTGTTGAAGAGGTTTTTGTTTAGGATTTATTTACATATGTGACATAGGCTAAGTAGATGGTGTTTAAATTATTTGTACATGTCATGAATTAGTTACTCCATTTCCCACAACATTCTTGTTTCTATTAAACTACTTAGGTTTCTCATAATTATTGGTCTGAATAAGTTGTGACACTTGTGCCTAGACTTGGTTTCAATTTTGGACATTGTTCTAGTTTTGTATTTGATTAAATGAGTTAAGGTTAATTATCCATTTTTAAATAAGGGATATTTTGATCAACAAACCTTTGTAAATGATTTATTTAAAAGTGTACACACACTATAGCTCCAAATGGTAATATATCTCATTGCATAAATTTTTTTGTAAACATAGTAGCTAGTTATTTCTATGCTAGACTATGGGTGAATCAAATAGAAATAGATATATATCATTTTAGATAACTCACAAAACATTTTCCACCATTCTATTTGGATTTCATCAAATCTATCAATGAAATCTCATGCTCGAGATTGTAGGAAAAGTGTTGCACAAAATTGTCTAAAAGATCATGAAATATAGATACCAAATTTTTATGTAATTTTAGAAACCAATCCAAATCTTGTCTTGTTATAATCCTTAGGAATAATATTAGGAGATATATGTCATTGTATGCCATATATTGGAATGTAATAAGTAATTACATCAAATGGGCCTTGGGGTCACCTTTCCCCTTATATTTATTGAATTTTGGTGGTTCATATCCTAAAGGAAATGGTATTTGTAAATAATCCATGTTGAATGGGTAATAATACACATCATCTAGATTAAAATTATTGGTTTTATTTTTGTATTGGATGAGGAAAATTACATCCTTCATTTGTTTCAGTTTTATGAAAGGAAACCAAAAGAGACATTGGTCTGAGGTGGAGGCTCAGTGGTCAAAAGTTGATTACTTTGACCTAGGTATAGTGGAGGCATTTCTTGGGGAATGTTAGTTTGGATATGTAATTGACCAAGAATATTCATACATGGATTAAGATATGATTATTGAAATTACATGCATTATAGTGTGATATTCTAGTTAAGACTGGGTATATAGGCCTAGTTTTTGGGAAATTATGGTTGAGATAGAAGGAAATGGTCAAGAAAGAAGTATTGTGCCTATTGAGGTTGATTAGATACTAGTTGTAAATTAGTAAAACCA
Organism: Torreya grandis; assembly: GCA_037957365.1. Lineage (NCBI taxonomy): Eukaryota > Viridiplantae > Streptophyta > Pinopsida > Cupressales > Taxaceae > Torreya > Torreya grandis. The sequence goes on from JARHVA010004103.1 coordinate 882,437, forward strand.
TTTTCATTAATGGGAACCTATAAACCAAGGCCCTATCATTGAGATTTTGGCACATTTAGCATGAAAGGCAATTGTTGCCTAATCGGTACTTATTGAACATTAGAACCTCTTGGTTTCATGAATCCTTATTAAGAAGTAGAAACATGTTAAAGTTTTAACATTTCTAATTAAAAAATATTTAAAAATTATTGGTTAGACATCATTTATGAATATAGTGGTATGTTAGTCTATAATTAGAGAGGTATGTTCATTATTACCTGGCAAGGTGGAACATTAGTTTCTCCCTGTTGAGGTGGAAAAATGTTTTACCTTTGTTGAATGCATATGTTGGATGGTGTATATTATTATAGAATAATAATAATCACTTGTTATGGTGGAGTAATTTTCATCACATTTTGTTTAGGCATGGAATTGGTCTTTGTTTGACTACTTAATCCTTGAGGTTGGGTGCTTGAAGAAGTAATTGGTTGAGGATTAGAGATAGTTTATTGTATTTTAGAGGTAAAAGTTCTTTCCCCTTACATTTTCAATCCACTCATGGTGTTAACTAAATTCAAATTTTATTTTGGACTATTTATTTGTGTGTTTACACCATTTTGGTCTATATTGGATGACACTTACGTGTTTTCCACTATGTTTGGCTCACTATTATATGTAGAAGTAGAAGAAACTTCTTCGATAAAGGGGGAATTAAAAATGCCTCCAATTAAATTACTTTTATGAGAATGGGTCTATACATTAATTTTCTTGACCTATCAATTTGATTAAGAATCATGTTGAAGGAACTAACTCAATAAGAGGAGAATTTTACATGGTCATGTTGTTGAAGTTACATACTATGGTTAGATAGGTTTGTTATGATGTTTGTATATATATGAAGTGGTCCTCCATAAGGCCCTTTTCTATGACAATCATATGGATTTCTTGATATGACATCAACACTATAGCTTGAGGGTTGTTAAAAGAGTCATGTTGAAAATTTTGATTATAAGGCATATTGTATGGCACTCTTACTAAACTTGGCAAATTTTTGTGAGGGAAATCCACTAGAAACTTAACCTCTAACTTTGTATCTTTGATTAAAAATTAATCCTTGTTTGATATCAAGTGATGATCAAACAAATAAGTGTCATAGAGTGATGGCATGGTAATGTACAAATTTGAATCAAGTGTCTATCTCCAAGTGCCTTTTATACAAACTCTAAAAAATAATGTCTTAAAATACAAAAGGTTCAAACTCAATCTAACTTGGCCAAGGGATGGAGCTATATCTCCAAAACGTGTATGTGTTAGGACTTGGTATAAAATAGTATAACATCAAATTTCTAATTTTAAATGTCTCACATAAAAATGTCAAGTGGATGAACTATAAAAAAAATGCCAAACTTTAGGTTCAAAGTTTTCCAAATAGGTCTAATATAGGAAAATAAAAGTTGCTAAGTCTTTTGGCCAAAAATAGTGTCAAAAGCTAGGCTAAAATAAGACACATGTTAGGAATTTTGGCCAAATGTAGCATCAAAATATAGACTTAAAACAAAGGGATATTTAATCTAAAATATTTGAAACACTTTGACATAGACTACGCACTCACATTTAGACATTAAATTTATCAAATTGGTATGACTCATGAAATAAAAGGTACTTGGAGATAGACTATTTTATCCCAAATAAAGGCACAATTTTTTTTTCAAATTTTGGGTAAAGAAGTAACCTAAGTTATGCAACCCAAAAGATAAATATTTATGTCTAATCCTATATTTCACAAGGCATAAATAGAAATCAATCAATGTTTAGATTTGAAATTGGCAAGGTTAATTAAAAACTCAACTTAGGAAACTAAGATTCTTTGAACAAACAATAAGCTAGACACAACTAAATGGCATAACAACACTAAATAAAGACCCAAAAAGACACATGTGTCTTGGTTTAAATATTATAATTAAACACAAGGCAAACAAGTCTGAAATAATTTGAGTAATGTAACAATCTTATCATGCTCTAAAGGTATAAACAATGGTTTGTTTTAAGACTCTAAGGCACAAAACTTGAAATGATTTGGGTAGAGTAATGTTACTCATTTCAATCAAGTGACACACATAAATTTTTTGATAAAAATACTAAGGTAAAAACAATGTGTCAAATGGACAACATAATACCTCCTCAAATAATGGATTAATGTAGACACAAGACTCATTTTAATGTGGCACAAAACAAATAAATGGTTTTAGACTAAAAAGCCAAGTAAGTAAAAATTAAAAAGAACAAATGCAACTAAATAAATCTTCCTAATCCCTAAAATTGACAAGGTTACATCATATATTTGAAAAACATCTATATATGTGCTCTTTGAGTGTTAATAAAAAATAAAAGCACATGAATTAGTAGGGTTTTTACACCCCCTTCTCCCAAGATATTTTATAGTGATATGGACCTTCAGGCTATTCACTTTGCATCAAAATATGTCTATGTTAAGTGGGGTTTCTTTAAAACTTAAAATTTTGACCATCTAGATGGTCCCAAGTGTGGTTAACACTAGAGCTATGTCGTGCCAATTGAGTTCATACCAACTATATTAATATAAAAAGGTCTATTCCTTTGCATATTGATTCCATTCATGGATTTCTTAGTTTAATACTATGGTTATCCAGACCTGACTCAAGTTTTCATTATGAAAGGAGAGGTTAGCCGCTCAACCCCTTGGCTATTGTAGTATACATAACCTGATTTATATACCTTGCCATGGAGCAGGGTTGAAATAATGTTTGAGAGATGAAACTCTAGGTCAAACCTTCCATAAAGAACTCATGAAGAAGTTATTAATTCCCCTTCACAAGATAATTTATATAAAATAAATGATCTAAGTGAAATACTTAAGAAGTTATTTTTAGATCACCCAAACCATACAGGTTTTGGGGAGAGCCTTGACAACATTCTTTTTATGCCTTGGACTAGGCACAAATGGTAAGGAAAAGGCACACTTGGTCACCCAAAATACCTATAGGGTATGGGGGGAGATCATACATTCACTCTTTATTTTTCACAAACAAACAAATAAGTATAAAAACAAACACTTTTAATAATTTGCATAAACAAGTGTTAATTTTATGTACCAAATGAAATGTTTGATGAAGTTTTTTTTCCCTTGGCTTAAATTTTCAAAACTTGTAATAATTTTCACAAAAAGGACTTAACTCAAAAAACTTATGTTATTTTTAAGCACTTAAACCCAAATGTTCAAGACTTGACCATTATTTTTAGGCACCAAAATGAACTGCTCAAGATTTAGTATTTGGAAATTTATGTTCTTCTCCTGCCTTGGTCTTGCAAATGTTAGGGGTATTCCTTATACTTTTAATCACAATTATGGATGAGCACATAATATTTTAAAAGATAGCTCTTGGGTTTCTCTATATTTTTTACATAGATACTGATATTATCCACTTGTGACCAATGTTGGCTATTAGATAATCAATACCAATTAGGAAATAATTGATGTCAATCGATAATGAATAATGTTAGTTTCCTTTGAACTTGAAGGCAAAAAAAATTGTTCCCAAAAATGTTAGTTAGCTCAAAATATTACAAAATCTCCATAGAAACTAAAATAAATTGATTGAATCAGAGTGTACAAGTCAATGAAACCAAGAAATAATAATTAAGAATGCTAAAAAAAATCAAAATCCCAATTTTTAAGTTGTGTCCTACCTTACACCCTAATTAATGATGGTTAGTGAGATTCAATGTTGATTAGGTAGAACCAATGATGATTAGGAAGAATGGATGATAATTATGCCAAACTAATGTTGGTCTCGATATAAATCCAAATTAGCACAAAAAATAGAATATGAAAAAAATAAATCTAAAACTCTAATTTTTATATTATTTAAGCATTCATTTAAAAAGATGGGAGTTTAATCTCAATTTCCTTGGTGCATGGGATGATTATAAGTCCCATCAGGCATGTTATTTGTGATCATAGGAATTTAAAAATAGAGAGGAGGTTAGATCAAGTGTTAGTTTAAGCAACAAAAATCAAAATAAACACACTAACATGCTAACATCTCTAGGCCTAGACCATAGGGGGAGCTTAATGAGCAAAATCAAATGGAAAATTCAATAAAAATGTAAAATATAAATAACCTCTTACCTTCCTTTAATTCTCCAAATGATTTGCTATGTGGCTTACTCGGTTTGTGTTCAAAGAGTCTTTGACAATGGTGTATTATTTTCTCCTCTCCTTGGCATCATTATTGGCTTAATATGGCTTATGCTTGTTTGATGTGTCTTCGGTCAATATTTTTGCATTATAACACTATTGATATAAATCATGCTACAAAACCTACATTATAACTTTATTATTTCTAAGCTCTTCCTTCTTAATAGGTAATAGTTTATATTTATAGGCTTAGGAACTAACACCAACTGAATGTGAGTTAAGGTGTAGTTTAGACATATAATGAGTTCAAACCTAACCTAGGTGAGTCAAAACAAACCCCATTAGAGTTAATAGTTGTCAATTAAACATGATTTTTAATGAATAGGCATGGGTCTCCAAAATGAGATATTTTAGGATATTTCCAAGGAGCTTGACAACTCACAAAGGTCATGATGAAAGGATGGGATATTTGCATTTTTTAATTTCCTTTTTTAGATATTTATTAATTTAAAATGGATAATTCAACTAAGCTTCTAATTTGGTTTATATTTTTTATTAATTCTAATTATCCATTTAGTTCTTTCAAGATTTGATTTTTGTTCATGTGCCCCACGTAATAGGTCCATAGGCCAAATTGATTGTTGTGATGTTGCATGATGATTAGGGATGAATCAGTGAGATTTTATTATTACATATGGTAGGATACCCTAATTAGGGATGTCTCAATGAGATTATAAGCTTTGAGGAATGATTCAAATGTAAATTTGGTATGTTTAGTAATTCTTAGGCTTAATTTTTAAAGGTTGGTAGCAATCAATGTGAAGTTTAGTCAAAGGCCATTGGTGGCTAGTTTTAGGTGTCTATAGTTAGCATGTAGGAGAATAAAATAGGAACAAGTAATGCATGGGATTATACAACATATAAAAGGACAAAGGTGGAGTAATTAAAGTAAGTTTAGAAGAGGTCAATACAAATTTTTTAAGGTTGTGACTTCACCTATAAGGTAGGGTTTTGTTGTTTAAATTCATAGATGTATGATATGAATTAATTCAAAAAGTATAGTAAAAAATATTATAGGTTTCTAATTTGTTTTCATTATTTTGGAAATATAGAAAACTATGGTTATATACATATCACTAAAGATGGATTAGCCATCCCCAGATCCATGTATATGGTTCTAAAACACTTATTCAAATGGCTAAGTGACCTAAATTCATTGCCAAAATACTATACTATGTTTTATTGTGGTAATTATGTGTATTGGTGGAAGGGTTAAATTTAAATGATAAAATATGGGTGAGTTGTGTAAAAATTTATAAATTATCCCTAGAGAGTGGAAAACTTTGTATACTAACCCCTAGGTAGATTTTGAGTGGAATGATTATTAGCTAAGTTATATGAAATCTCTGATTTGGGGTTAGGCTCAATTTATTAAATATATTATTAAACCATTTTCATTCAATTTATAAATTATCAGGCTTATTATATATCAAGCCAAGTTTGAATTAACCCAAAATAGGGTACATCTGGTATATGAGATTAAAACTCAATCTTTAAAAAAATATACAATCCAACCACTCTTTTATTTATACAAATTCTTAGCTTGTTGTTATGGTAATTTTATTCAATTAATTAAACCCACATAAGGCATGGATGTGTATATAGGATTATAATGAATAAAATTATGAAGAATTCAAGTAGTTATAACACAAGTTTTATTTTGTTTCATTTATGAAACTTGTATTTAGGGATAACCAAAATTATATAAATATATAGGGGTATATTCATGTATCCTATAGGTCTCTAACTAATGACTTGATGATATGAATATATCAATGTATATATCTTATACTCAAGATTATAGTTCTTACACTTACATATACCATTGTGTTTATATTATGTATTTAAATCTTGAATAAGTTCAATCTATTTTAGGGTATTGGAAGTAATTTAATCTGATTATGTATTAATCTATACATAAAAATATATATGCGATACTCTTGCATTATTATTAGAATGTTATTTCAATTTGAGTATACTATATTTTCTTGTACATATACTGATGGGCAATTAAACATGTTATATGTTAAATCAAGGATGTATTAAATGCATATGATTACTTGAATTAATAATGCTAAACTTAGAAGTGAACTTACAGAATTCAAGTAACTTCTAGCTATGTAGTATTTGATAACATTTAGCTCAGTCCATTTAGCATTAACTGGTTTTATGAATAGTTTAATTATGCAATTATTAAATGGAAATAAAGTGGTTCTTAAATGAGATATTAATTATTGACATGATTGTCTAGATATATATTCTTACCATATTGTTTGATTTATTTTAATATTGAGTATTACTCTATTGGTATGAATGTTTTGAAATCTATTTATAATCATGTAATAAATTAGATGTTTGGAATTATTACATGGCATTTGATGGATTAAATGCATGTCTTTGAGACTTTATTATATTAACATGTATTATAGTTGTTAGAAGGAAAAATTCATTTGAAATATAGTGGTTTTTATTTTTTAAATATATAAATTAAATCTGGTATTAATGACCCTAAATAAGTGAGTGAGATAGATTTCACTTACTTAATTACCATCACTAATACACAAATAGGGTGTAATTAGATTGAGTGGTGTGTATGAAATTGACTAATATTTGAGATCAAATAATTATATGAAAATTTTGGCCAAAGTAGTGTTTATGGTTAGACATTATTATTTCATTTGATTGATTTAGTTTACATTTTTAGTATGATATTATGTTAGAATGGATTTATTTATGATATACTGCATGTAATAGTTATCTTATAACACATGAGTTCTATTTGTTACTCTTGATTCTCACATCATCATTGTCTACCCATTTGTGAAGGGATGGCCATTCCATAGTTGAGAGATTATGTAGGGGATTGATTGTCTATGGTTGGTTTGGAAAATCACTAGGATAATACTCTCTCTCTCATGGTAGTAGTACTTCACTAGTGACTATACTCATGAATACTTATGCATATTATGATTTCAATGAGACTCACATGGTCTATGGATATTTGTATCATTGTACATTATTATTAATCCTTGTATTATGTTGAAACTATATTATTTTATTAGATGTACCATTACAGTAGTTGGCTATAACATTATATCATCCATGGCTGAATTTGTAAATATAATTTTATGAAATAAATGTAGTATTTATTTTTATATTCAGCATTTTACTTGATCTTATGATCTTTTGATCATTAGATAAATATATTATCTTTTAACCTTATTTATAGTTACCTTAAAAAACAATGTATTTAGTTAAATATCACTATATTGTTTGTTTCATTGTGATGAAATATGTTTAATGAATTTGTGTAAATGTTTTTTAAAAAAATACCTTATTCCAGTAAAACCTAGTGGGGTTGTTACAATACTAATCACCACTTCCTAATTGAGATACAATAACTTCCATAACATAAATTTATGGATCAATATCTAATGTTATTTTAATTATGCTTTGCCATCATACCATTTTAGTGGGCCTAATTTTGAGATCAAACTCTTATAACTTAGCCATCCATTTATCTCTCCACTCATCTAGTTCATTCTCTCCAAGTGTAAACTTGATGGCTAGATCTAGTACAATGGATATATATTTTATTACATATGATGTAATGTTTAAATTTATTCATAGCTATAACCAAAGCATAAATTTGTTTTTCAATCATAAAATATTTCAATCCTACATCTTTTAGATTGGTGATCATGAAGGTGATGGGATGTTCACTTTATTTGACAATTTTAGTGAGTACCATTGATATAGTATGTTTAGATGTCAATGAATATAAGTAAATTTCTTTGGTAAAATATAGGCTAATTAGGATTGGGGTCTGATAAATGTCACACTTAATGTCTTGATTTTTTTTTTAATTGTCCATTTTACCTTTGCATCATGTTTTAATATTTAAATAAATGGTTTTATAATCTCTTCAAATCCAAAAATGAATATTTGAATGAAATTAGATTTACCAAATAAAAATATACACTCCTTTCTACCATTAAGATATGGAAATTCTTTAAATATCATGGAATTTTATAGACTCAATATAAATACCTTATTTATTAATAACATGTCCTTGTAACTTACCTTATATGACTCCAAAATTACTCTTTTAGGGATTAAATTAAAGCCTATGCCTTTTACATCTATTAAAAACTTTCTATAAGTAGGTAGCCTGATTTGTCCTATATTTGTAAAATATATTTAGGTCATCCATATAAATGATGATATAATTACCAATGAGTCCTTAAAATTAAAATTTCATGGCATGTTAAAAAAATGACACTTACATTGGTTAGTCCAAAAGGCATTGTCTTGTATGTGAATGTTCCCCTATTAGTGGTGAAATTGGTTTTCATTTGATCATAATTTTATACTAACACCTAATTATATTATAAAAATTTATCTAATAAATACATAATTTCATACCCACTAACTATCTAAATAACTTCATCTATGTAAGGTAATGGATAATTTTCCTTTTCTGAAGCTCTATAAACATTTGTGAAATCTACACATTTCCCCAATTTTCTTTCACATAAGAACTATATTAGTGACACAAGTAGAGTGTCTGATTGGAAATATGATTTTAGAATCTAGTAACTTACAAATAATTGGCTCCAAAATGTTATTAGCTAGTCATTATCTCTATTTAAATGTTTTGTATCTCTCTGTAAGTGGTTTAGTATGTGTTATGACCCTAGGATAAAAAATATTCAAATCCTCATAAGTCTAATAAATTGCATACTTGTAATCTTTTAAAATTTATTTCATTTCCTATCTCACTTGTTAAAAACAACTCAATCCATTGTTGAAATGTTGGGGGTGTTCATTTATTCCAAAGTTTACCTGGGCAAAATATGATTCATTTTTTGGACAATTTTTTGTCTGAGTTTGGAAATCTATGTCAAAAAATCATTCTAATGATGCCATTCATTTACGTATTCTATTTTATATTAGTTGTATGAAGCCATAATCTCTAACTCTTTATTTAATCATTAGGTCAATCTTTTTCATCAATAATAATGACTAAAAGTCACTAAAACTATTATTGAATTATATAATTTGTTGATCATCATCAAATACCTAAAAATTATCAACATTATCAAGAACTGAAAGACATGACACAAATTATATAGAAAAAATATATAATTTTGAATCTTGAAGTGGAGATAAATTCTCTAGAAAAAGAATAAAAAGAATCTATAGTTTAGTTATGTTCTATTTGGATTAATTTGATGTAAAATAAATAAATGATTTGATCAAATCCTAGGCTCAATATTTTTACTTCTTAAAATATGACAACTTACATTTGTACTAACTCCTAACTTGGTTAATAAATATCTCTATGTCTCTAAAAAACAATATTTATTTTACATTATGTTTTAGAGAAAAATTTAATCTTAATATCAAGGCCTTATATTCTATATAGTCATTGGTGCATGTAAATTATAATTTGTTAGCAACAAGGTATTATTTCCCATCTAGGTCAATCAGGTTTATTATTACACTATAACCTTGTTTGGAAAGAGAACCATAGAAATACCAATTCCATAATTGTGAAGGACCTATTTATCATGAAAGTATAAACTCCTCCATGTGATGAAGTAAATTTAACTTTTTCCATTTTTGGCATTGTATTATGTGATTTCATATTTCATATTTGGTTCTCTATCAACTCTAATCCGATTGGCCACTCCTTTACAACGTATCCACATATGTGAAAATTTAGTCTTCATGTAATCTTTCAATGTTTTTGACCAATCCTAACTTAACAATAACTCATAAGCCTCAATAATTTCAACTACATGAATGCTAATGCATTATTAGAAAAGTTGATCATAATCAAGTTCCACGTGGATATCTATACTCTCCAATGATTGAGATAGAATATTTTTCAAATTAGAGAAGCACCCTCTTGGATTTGTCTAGGGTTAAGCCTAATTTCCTATAGATTACAGTGGGCATCACATTAACTAAAGCTTCTAAATCAACTATGTAATCATGCATGTTTTTTTCCAAAGATCTTAACAATCAAAAGTAAATGTGGTTATGGTTTGTTAGTTAAAGACTTTAATAAAATTTATCTTTGTTTTATAATCTAATCCAAATCATGGAGGGTGATGTTTTGTTTAATTATATTCATGTCATCAACTATACTTTATCCACTTTTATAAAATGAATCAACATGATGGTATTGATCATTCCCTTTTGGGGCGTGGATTGTTATTGGCCTTTAGATCTAGAGGAGTAGCTGTATTATTGTTTGGAGTTGTGGAAGTCATAGCAAGTTATTGATTATTATTTATCATATTGTAATTATTTCTTTGAAAATTTTGAAAATCATGAATATAATATGTATTATCTTTCATTTCATTCTCATCCTCAATTGGGAATGGTAAATCATAGGTGTCAAACACCATTATAGTAATAGAAGAGATGGGTACACTTTATGTGATGGATAGTCAGGCTATATGAAATAATTTCATACCCCTCCTTATACTTTTGGAATATTTTAAATCATTACAAAATTATCTTTTTTTGAGTTCACTATGTTGTGTGATACTATGAAGTCTAGACCAGCTAGGTAGAGCCACTTTACAAATGTTTATCTCATGGAATTATTAAGTAATGGATTTGGGTTATTGTTTGGCCTATTAAATGGTTAGTTGTATCTTTAAAATTTGAAATTCATGTTACTTATTTCCCGTACTATGTTTCCCAAGCATTTTTTCATACTAATAAATTCATTACTAAGTTTATATACCATACATTAAATGTTATCCAACTTTACCTTAGTATAATCAAAAGTTATACATTATGTACTTGAAGTATTGACTGACACTAAGGATATACTTTGATTCTATTAGTTAGGAATGAGAATAAAATTATTTAAATATCCTAAGTTATGGTTTGGCATAGTATGGGCCAAAGGCAACTGATTAAATACCTAATTTGGATTATTGGTTATTGGTATTGGGTATGGCTAAAGATTGTAATCCTTGAGGATTAAATTGATGATTAATGGTGATGGATTTGGCATAACCATATAATAGATTATTAATGTTTTTGTTCTCTACTAAAAAATAATGTATTCATTAAATATAGGCTGTTTTTATATATTTCTAGAGTTAATGTAGTTGTAAGCCTATATAGAACATCTATACAGCCATACATATTTTGGAATATTACATTGAATGTTATAAGTAGATTGTTAAGATATATTTTCATGCTATAAAAATATTGATACACCACACTATGGTTATTAAATTATCTAAATTTTGCACCAAATGTATCATAAGATTCATTCCATGTGGTTATCATGTTTTTTAGAAGATTCAAGAACTAATTGTATGCAATATCTTATAAAGTGAAAGGGAATAGATTACATTATGTGTCTTCGTAGATTACACTCAATAGTATTAAAAAATATTTAAAATCTTTAATATGTTACTCTATTATTCATCCTCTATAAGGGGAGAACTAAGGAAGGTATATCTCAACATCCTTGGGTAAATAATGGATGGTACTAGTGACATTGATGACAAAACTAGATGTGTAATAGATGGTGAAATATACATTCTAATTCCCTTAGATTGGTGAGTTTGGATAATTTATGGATATCTTAGGGACACATTTATCTAATATTACTATTTAATGAACTTATAAATGTGATAATAATAATAATAATAGACCTAAATTTGAGTTGGACCTTGTTAACCTTGATGGTGAGTATAGTGTATGGAAACTTAATTAAATTTAATGGTCAATAATTATGGGCCCTCTTTATGTCACTAGTTTAAAACATGTTTATGTGTGTTTTATGCACATTAAATTATTTTAAGGTCTAATACCCTCATTTTATGATTGGTGAATAATCACTCTAAGGCTTGATTAGACACCACATATTCAGTTTTGTAAATAACCACGTGGTGGAATAGTGATTGTGTGAAGTGGTCATTAAACGTAGATGGTTCAAATATCAATAATTTATAACTTTAACATAATTATTATAATATTTAACCTATAGTGTATTGAATAATCTATAATAAGGTGGATCATATCAAAAATACAAAATAAGAAGGGTAGGGCAGAAAATAAAGGGATTCTATGATTCAGATTGAACAATAAACACTTCCAAGTTGATTAACTACATTTTGTTGAATATTTATCACTAAATAATGTATAATAAACATTTAATTCTAGAATAAAATTCAAAAGATAAAAATTAAGAGTTTAAGGAGATAACTAAATAATAACCCAATAATTATAATTAAAATAATTTATCAGTACATGATTTCTAAGCATATCCAAGTCACTAGCAAGATGTAATCATGATCTATAATCATAAAGTTGATAATATTAAAATAAGGTTAAATATTATTAATGTAATAAAAAACACATATAAACTTCATATAGTAATTTCAACTTAATGAAAATTATTCAAAAAAAACACATAAATTTGGAGAAAAAATAAATTACCTCCTACTTAAAAAATAGTTACAGAACTTTCTCACTTGCATTAATTTTACAAATATTATCCTCTTTTTAAAATGAATAAATTCAAGTATATTTAGGATTTTTATGGTCATAATCTTATCTTCAAATCCTATTACATATTACAAGTTATAAAAATAAAATGTCTTAATTTACCTCAAAAGCTTTTTATGTACAATAGATTTCTTGATATACAAGAAAAGAGTTTATAAATATCTAATGCCAAAATTAGAAAAACAAGCCACTTTATGGTATCCAAGTAAAAGTTTTGATTTTAAATAAACTCCAAGTATATTATATTTTATTTTTATTCACTTGATCAATTGAATTCAAAAGAGGAGTTATAGTTGATGGAACAATAATTGTTGGGGAAAAGACAAATGTGGTTTAACTTGACATAGTTATGGTAGAAGATGAAATTGTAGTAGAAAATAAAGTAGAACCTAAAGATGCATGTAATGTAATTAATATGAAGCTACCTTAAGAAAATATAAATACTATTAAACTATCTATCAATGCATGTACTTAAGTAGAGTATTCAATTATATATGGTTAAGCCACTAGTGATTGGACTCCTACCTGGGAAGTCAACTAATTCTATTTATCAACATGTCCTTTCTATTTATTCCTATTATATGTTAGTTAACATGTTTTATGTCATATTTATATTACCTCAAAATTAATAATAGAAATTTTGAATAATACCTTGATTTTTCCCAATAGTTTCCCATGTAAGATTAATAAAACTCAAAAATAATCGTTAAGTGCTTGGGATTTGTCCACTTTTTCCTTGGGAAATATAATCACATGAATGAATTGATCATCACTTCCAAGGGTATTATTTTCAAATATTATTTTAATTTATTTCATGAAGGACTATATTTTGATATAAAAATATGTCTGGTTTATAACCTGACCATGTGGTCTATATATGGTGGAGATAAGCATATCTATAAATACTTCAATTTATTTATTTTATTGAGTTGTCAACTAAATAATCAACTCTTTTATCTAATATTTACAATCCATGATATCATATATTTTAATATTTACATATTTCTATACCAAATTTATATCTTTTAGTGGAAACATATTGAGCTTAGGGTATGAGCTCTCTCTTACTTCCTTAGCAATGTTTAACAATTTGGGATCTAGGAGTCTCAAGGATTCATTAAAATACATTACATTTCCCCACTTTGGATGGTATTCATCCTAAGATATATGTATATAAAATATAAGATCATATAGGAATTGGGATAAATTTTGAATCTTATCTACCAATAACATCAACTAAAGACATTAGATCTTCTTTAAATTCACCAAATTCTCTAGGTCTTATTTTCATTTTCTTGGTTAGGGTGAAGAGTTTTTCCTCTCTTTTGAATTCAATTTATTTCTCCCCTCTTGTAATTTTATTCTTTCTAACTATTTTTAAATTGATTTTTTGACTCTCTAAATTGTAGGGTAATCTTGGGGTTTTTAATGGTGACTAAATTCTACTTGGTCAAATTATCCATTTATAGTTGTTGCATCCATGACACTATAAAAATTGGAAAAATATGAGATGTAGACTCATGGGATGAAATATAAAGGAATGAGGTGGATTTTGGAGGGGGAATGAGTGTTGAGGTTTCAATATAAGTAGGTGAATGAGGAGATGTGGGAATAATATATGTAAGGAATGGTTGATTAACTATCCTCCCTATAGAAACTCTAAACTGAGCTAGGATCCTCATTATATGATTTCTGACATTAGGAGAGTCCTTGATGATGGTGACCACATGGGATATTGATAATTTTATTGATTCATTGGTAGTCCCAACTAAATTTAACCATGACTCTATAATGGATAATTTGAAAACATAGATTTGGAAAACAAGTCTTAAAACCTTAGGGTTTGGAAGATAAAATACATTGCATTAGGTGCACTTGTAGGTGTAATTTCATCAAAAATTAAAGATAGAATAGGTTTTGTAATGGTATCCTCTACTAAAGTCTATAAAACATTTTCCAATTTTAATAAATGTAGTACTATAAGGGTTATTTAAAATTATAGAAAAAATAGTGTCAACCAAAGAATTAGGTGGGTCAATTAAGACATAAGAATAATGTTTATGGTGACATCAACTAAATAAAAAATAGTGTAAATATTAGGGACATAAACTGAATCAATTGAATTAGTTACAACTGAAGTGGTAGAAAGGATAGTAACTAGAGAAACTACATTGTCTATTGAAGTTATAAAAGTGCCAATGGGGTTTATAGGGGAGTTAATGGAAGAGAAACTATGGATGTCTTCCTTGCCTATTTTTACATTTGAATTAGGATATGTGTCCTCAACATCTATTATTAACATATCTAAAATAGAGATGGGAAGATAACTAGCGCTAGAGAATCCAAAATTTACCTATGTAGGAACCTTATAAAATACATTAGTTACATGTTCCCCTTCTAGGTCATCCTCTAAACAATCATCATTTTATATGAAGAGTGAATTATGATCAATGGTTCTCCTTGTAAATGTGGTATATATTGTGACCTCTCATCCAATTTAAACCTTAAAGCATAGAGATTAATAAGAAAAATCATTCAAATATAAGATACCACTAGATGTTATTCTACATTATGCATAGGAGGAGGATAAGGTGGTTAATTCATCACTTGTGATGGGTTTGGATGATGTTAAGTAATTGTGGGAAAGATAAATGTAACCTTAGGAACTAGAGTAGGTCCCTCATGTCCATAATATGTTTATGGAAATCCTTATTTCCATTGTTTATTGGTCTCTTCTACATAGTTTTATCTCTCATGTTGATCTATTTCATATTTATCTAACCTTTTTATAGCAGGGTTATATTTGATTTTATTTTTCAATCTCCATGGTTATCTAGGTAGATTTCATCTTAGTGTATACATGACTTTTATCATCAACATTGATAAAAATTTAGCTTGGTTATATATTTTGTGGATTTAGGTGTCTCTAAAGTATTCCTAGAATTTATTTATATGTTTATCCACTCTACCCTGAGAATCCTAGGGTCTAAAATTTACATGTTTTAGATTGAAAGAGGATCTATGATGAGAATATTTGGACAATTGTCCCTCAAAAAATTTCCTTAGAATGTTGAGTGTCATCTCATGTATAATACATATTTTTCCCCTTATTCATTTCTTATCTATGCCTCAAGATAGTTGACATGATATCTCTTGCTCATCTAACTTATTTGGGACATTTTTGGGTAAGTAGATATGTGTAACCAATATGCCTTCTACCCTTATGACTCTATGATCAGTATAATATCAATAGTCTCCCAGTGACTTGAGTGATCTCTTTATCTCATCTAATAACTTTGGCATTGTTTTTACATTGATAACTTCGTATACCATAAGATAGAATGTGTCTAAAACCCTTTATATAAAATTCTTAAATTTATGGGTGTGAAATATATCATAGTCATTGCATATCATGTTTTATATTCTAGGTTACCATGGGGATGTACATGTATGGGTTACATTGGAATATATAACATCCAATATATATGATAACATATATTAATTTCCATTTTGATTGTTTTAGTAAATATTTTGTATATTCAAATTGTAACATATTATTTCCTTAAGTGTAAGGATACCTTTTTCATCTATAATTATGGATAATAGGGTAACCCATACTTCATCAAAATGAGAAATGAAATTAGCTCCATGGATTTTGTTCAAAAATTCCATTACAATCCTAACTCTTGGTTTAAACTATGAGAATGTAATGGAATTAATTTTCCTCTTTTTCACATAGTTATCAGGTTTTGATGCCTAGCCTCTCAAATTCTCTCTAACCTCATGATTTGAAAACCATTCCTAGATTAACTCCTGGTTATAAAAGGTGTTTGGTTAATGAAACCTATAGTATCTTTCAAAATTATCTCTAAATATACATGTTATTATTACTTGACCACCTCAATTACTAGATATATCATTTAT
This sequence comes from Torreya grandis, assembly GCA_037957365.1. Taxonomy (NCBI): domain Eukaryota; kingdom Viridiplantae; phylum Streptophyta; class Pinopsida; order Cupressales; family Taxaceae; genus Torreya; species Torreya grandis. The sequence goes on from JARHVA010004103.1 coordinate 899,124, forward strand.
TCACATTCTAATAATAAAATAATTATAGAGGATGTCAATATAGGGAAATACCTTAGGTGTTGTTGCTTAAGTATTCTGATTACTTGAATAGAAATAAAGTCATATGTATATTCCCTTTTCTAGAGGGATAAGTTGTCTTTTTCATTATATTTTTATGCTGCTCAAACTTCTTTGTATATCACTAAGTAGTGCAAGAATGTATTACCCTAAGTATTCAGGCCAAATTTTGTCCCCAAATTATAACTTAGTTTTAAATTAAAAAGACATGGAATAATAAATTTATTTTTAGCTACCTTTTCAACAACTCATTGATCTCTTTATTCAATTTCTTTATTGGTTTGAAAAATACAAGTGAATTTAGAGTTTTATTTGCAAGCTAGTTTTTTTAAAATGATATTAGATTTTTTTTAGGAAAAAAATATAGCCTGGCATAAATTTTGAGTCTATAGATGTAATTTCATTAATTAGAATTAATTATTTCTCAATGGTCAGCATCAATTATATTTCCATTTTTAATTTTATGACTCATGTGTTTTTTTTGTTTCATTTGAAAGATTTCAATTTATCACAACATTTAGGAACTTCATGTTATAATTGGAAGTATTTCATTTGATCATGATTAACCTTTGTATGTTTTTTTATATCATTATTAGAGTATATTAGATAGGACATGTCAAAATTGGCTTTACCAAGAAGTAAATGTGGTAGTTGATTGTACCAATAAGGACACATGGTAGTTGATTTTACCAAAAAAGATGTGGTAGGTTATTACTTTATCATTTGGTATGTCTTTTGATTTGTAAGTGTATGGAGTTGTGATAGGATGAGATCTAGCATAGTATCACTTAGTCACATTATTTCAAGCATCTATGATCTAAATTTTTGAATAAAGGTCTATGACACTATGAGATGAGGATATGTGGAAAATTCTCATTTAGTCTCATTATTTAAAGCATATGTGATCTAAATTTTTGAATAAGGGTATGTTATACTACAAGATGAGGGAATGTGGAAAAATATTTTATAATCACATTTTCACATGTTTTGTAGTATTATAAATTTAAAATGTTTGTCATGATGTTGCAAAAGGGAGACAAGTGGTGCGGTGTTATGCAAAGAGACTTGTTGAGGTGTAGTGAAAATTTAATCTTTTACTTTATTATAAGTGTTATATAAGTGTTCTGAGTACCTAGCTCATGAAAATTTACTAGATTATTTATAACCCCAAAAGGACATGATTTTATTTTCATTTATAGTGGGGAAAAGACATATGTCTAGTAAATAATTGACCTATAAATCGAAACCAAATATATTTGATAATAGAAACGGATAGTTTGGTTAGATAAATAAAATAATTTAAAATAAAGTGTGGCCTTCTAATTTCATAAAACACTTCACTCTATGTGAATGGGTAATAAATAAGTTATGGTCCTTAAGCTTAATATGAATAAATCTTATGATAAGGCTTCTTGGGCTTCCCTTTCTATGATTGTGGAAAATTTTGGGTTTTGGATAGAGATTAGGAAGTTGATTTTCAATTGTATCTCTACTTCTATGTTTTATATTTTTATTCATGGAACTTTTTAAGGTTTCTTCCTTAGTAGATGTGGTTTGAGACAAGGATACATGTAATTTCCATTCCTTTATAACCCTATATATTACCATTACAAAGGGGAAGATAAAATGAATCAATCTCAGTTTCAATATATATCATATTTATCATCATAAATTTTTGGATGAAAGCATAATCTTAGTTAACTTATTAGTGAAATAATCTAAATAATTGAAAAAAAAATTCAAGATTATGAGGAAACTTTTGGCCAAAATTAAATGTTGATAATAGCTCCCTATTATTTATTATCACCCATTTCATTGGTCAACACAATATTTCTATCATTTTAATATGTTCAATAAAGGATTTACATACTTCATATCTTGTAATGTCACTTTTTCATGACAAAATGCATTAGATGATTGGAAATCTTTCTTGGTTAGGTTTTAGTATAAACTGGGTTACTAGAAGGGTGCCCTTCATTTTTAGGTTGGTAAATTTCAACTGATTAAAAGTAATTTACAAATATTTTGATATATTTGATGTCTTTTTTCAAAGTTCCTAAAATTATTTATAATAAGATGAAATAAATTCAAAATAGATTCTTAAGGTCCACTGTAGAGGAGAAGAATACGTTCTATTTGGTGGCTTGAGATAAATTTTGTCACCCAAAGAGTCATGGAGGATTAGGAATTTGTAAATTAAGCATGTGAATAAAGCATTAGTGGCTAAGATTGTATGGAGATTCATAAAACAAATGAACATGTGTATGGAGGTTATAAAGGTAAAATATTTAGATTTGTGGGAGGGTGAAAAATGGATGCAAGATGAGACTCTTCCACATGGATCCAACTTTTGAAAATGGTTGATTAAAGGTATTAATATGATTTTTAAATGTTCTAAATAAAAGATAGGATTAGTCAAAAAATGTTGTTTTAGGAAGACACATGGTTTTTTATGCATCCTCTTAAAAGTTTGGATCCTTTAAATAGGGTTAATCATATGCTAAAAAGGAAATATGGAGTTAGAATTATGGATTAAACTTGTAAGGATTGGTTTAGAGAGTGGAAAGTGTTTTCATTAGAATATGAATAACCTAAGTACCACAAGATCATCTTTGATCTTAATCTTTTGTTAAGGGGTTATTTTACTAATTGGTGTTCTATTGAAGATGAACTAATCTTGGAGGATTTTATGGATGGTAACTATAATGTCAAATTTGCTTATAAGTTATCCCTTGGGACTACTCTTGATTTTTTCCCTTAGGTGAAGTTATGGAATAAAAATATTATCCCCAAATTCAACATATCCTTCTAATTGGCTATTCAAAATAAAATCCTTGCTACTTAGAATCTCATGAGTAGGGGGTTGTCAATTCCTAACTATTGTGTTTTATGTGAGGATAGTGTTAAATCTATGGTGCATATAATTCTAGAATTCCCTATTTCCTTTTGTGTTATTGTATTTATTTATCTACATTTGATCTTTATTGTGTTCAATCATCATCTCTCTTTGATATTTGGAGTCACTAGAAGGCCCCTTTTAAGAGTGATAGCCTATAGAACTTATGGTATTTGGATTTACCCCATTTTTTTGTGTGTTTATATAAATAAATAATCCAAATTAATTATAAAGGTCTGAAGAGTAGTATTAAATTGGTGGCATTGAAAGTAACTAATTTTATAAAATATAACTTTTCATCAATTAAGTCCAAGGATAGTAACAAACTCAAGGAGAATGAATTAAAGATTGATGTAAATTGGAACTTATCCAATGATTAAAGAAATGACATTAATGAAAATAAATAATTAATAAATTTGAATAAATGGATTATTCACTCATTTTAATGGGTCAAAATCAACTTTTATGGGGATTCTAAAGTAACTTTCATGAAATTTGGGGGACGAGGGGTTATCAAATATAGTGTGGGGGATATGATTATAGCGTATGTGGATAATATTAGGATTCTATCCATTCATGATTCTAAAGTGATTAAATTCATATGGGGTGTCATTATTTTTAAGGATATTGGATCTACCAATCTCATTATAGAGGGTGACTCCATAAATATAATTATTTTTTCTCAATAAGAAATATACTCTTAGGTAGAATATAAGTAACAATATGCAGGTAACTCTCTATATTATTCACTATTTCTTAAAAAAATTGATCAAGCATACATACATAGAGGGGAATAATATTTTTTATTGGTTCATTAAAAGAGGAGTCAATGATCAAAAAAATTCCAAGTGGAGCAATGATATAACCTTGGTTTAAATAAAATTTGATCTTAAAGATAATGACAAAACCTTGAGTTTTTTTATTTGTAACTACATGCCTTAGTATTATTGTGTTTTCCAAATGGTGTTTAATAATTTTTTCCTTGGGTTTATAAATTCCAATATGATTAGAGTTAGGAATCGTAGTATTATAATGGCAATGTCCATCAATTGTAATCATGCCAAAAATTCTATCTTTGGTAATGATGATCTTAAGTTGTGAACTTATATTTTTCCTCATGCTAAGTTTTCATCTATCATGAAAATAATTGACCTAATCCCAAAGACCTCAACTAATTTAATCTCATTTAGGATGTAATCATTACACTTAAAGGTATAAAATAAGTGATCTATGTCCCAAATCTCAAATGCATTATTTATTTATTAAGTAGAAAATTTGAAGGTTTCCTCAGTTTCATTTCAAAAACAACTATTGTGATGGGATGATATTTATGCATATTTGATCCATTAGTGTATACACAATTGATAAAAATAAGGATTTTTGGAAGATGGTGATCTGGCTAATTATATGGAAAATATTTCAGGTAGTGATATGCACATATCAATTAAGTTTGTTAGAGGATGGAAAAGGTGTATGGTTTCAATGAGAGATGTGACTATTCATCACAAAAGAGATGATTTATAAATTAAATGGAAGGAGTATGCATGGAAATAAATTATTCATAATAGGCATGATGAAAAGAAGAGATGGAGCAATTTCTTCAACTTGGGGAGTAGTTGATTGATTTTCAAGGTGGCTATCTCAGAAAACCTCTACCTAGTCCATATCAGGAAGTCACCAAGAAAATTATGAAGTAAATTACTATGGAAGGAGGTATTACTCCATCTTATCCTATTAATTTTCACTTTTTAATCACTTTTGTCATTATATTCTTAATAGTTTTCCCTTTTATGTACTCCTTTTGTTGGAAAACTCTATCATTAATGTTCAGTTAGGAAAACCCCCTTTAACTCTCCATCAATAATTGATTTTTATATTGTATATTAATGAAAAATAAATTAGGATTGGACTTTTATCCACCCCCAAGCTAGTTGAACCTGGGAAGAAGGATAAATAAATCCTTAAAGGAAAAGAGAAGCAAAAGATTTCAATAATTGTTTCTATTAAAATTATTTTGGAGACTATTTAACCCTAAATTAGATATGGAACCCTACTTGGGTAGATAGGTTTAAGAATATATAAATTAAAATTCACAAAGGTGATGCTCAGATTTATAATAGGCCAATTAGGTGCTAAACTCAGATATAAACATATAAAATATTATCAATAAAATTTACACCATTTGGAAGGTAGTTCACACCTTCCAAATTTAATGTCACATGGAAACACCTCAAGTTTATGGGTACCCTATTAGAGATGTGAAACTCTAGGTTAAATGGATAACTCCCCTTGATGAATCACTTGAGCTCAAACACTAATCTATCACTTTTTAGGAAATGGGAGAGAAACCTATTCTAATGGGAGTGATTCACCAAATATGATTTTACCACTACCAACCAACTACAAATGCACTTAAAAAAAGAGACTTACCTACACATGACATTAATACAAATCTTCCTCTCTACATAAATATTTCTCATGAAGGTTGTGAAGAGTGCTTAAGCTAGGAGGACTAGTCAAGAGGTCATGACATGACACTATTGAAAATACTACTCACTAACACTTACACCTTACTTTGATACTTCAAGAGACCTTAAAAATGATTCCAATCTGAACATGAATTCTAAACAAGGATGAACATGTTGAGGAAATAAGATAATCACTTAGCAATATCAACTAATCAAGATTAAATATTTAAACCAATCCATGGAAAACGTAAGACTAGACTATTCTCATTGATCAAAGGCTGCATATGGGTAGGGATTCACCATAACCAAGTGGAGGATACAAACTTAGCCTATCAAGGTTGAATATATATAAAAATTTGAGAGAAGGATAAGGGCATAGGAGAGAGAGATAAACATGTCCAAAAGGGGGTAAAACAAGAATAAGGTATGAAACTACCCCATCATGTCTTTAAAGATAAGTGTTAGTCTTCTTAATATGTTCTTTTCTAAGTGGCATGGAAGTTTCAAATCTCGTTTGACACTATGCCTTGGTCTTTAAAACTTCCCTTTGCCTTGGATTTTGGAATTAACAAGTGGCCTTATTCATGGTTAGGTCATGTTTAGTTAAATATTTTCTTTTATCTTATCACCTTTCACCTGATATCTGAAGGTTCCCTTTGAGACATCATTTCATTCTTTTGCTAGGTGTCTTAAAATCTCTTCATCTCATTAGTCCAATCTTGCTTAAGAGTGTCAAAACTTGAGTTTATATTCTCCAATTCATTATCTCTCTATGAATATCCTATTAACATCATATCATACCTATAAAAACTCATTTTGAGGTTGAAAAATACCCCCAAGAACTCATTATACACTAAAAGATCTCATTTGGACCCATTTTGTGTAGCCCTAAAAATGTTTAGGCAGTCTTATGTAGAATAATTTACATATTATGTTGAGAAACTTATAACATATTTCAATACCTAGATGGATTTATAATTCCATGCCAAATTTCAAGTCTTAACTTTGAGTTGAAGTGTCCTTTTTCACCCATTCTCTCTCCTTAATTAAGCCTCCTTGCCTAAATGATTGATTTTATAATCCATATACCTCCCACAAGTTTGAAACCACCCAAAAAAAAATTATTCACTTTACCTATCCTATCACTAACCTCCATGCCATATTTTAAATCTTGAAACCCTGTAGAAGTGTGAGAACCATGAAATGGTCTTGAAACCTAGTCTCATTTTAGGCATTTTGAGACTACCTTAAAAATAATGTTTGTTTGTTCACTTAAAGAGTGTATAGAACATATTTATAGGCTTAAATATATGTAACACATCCCTAATGACCTCTACCACTAGTTTACAAGTTCTTTGTTACTCAAAACCCTACAAAATATCAAAAATCCTTGAAAATTTATGTATTTATTATAGTCCCTATAATTGCAAGTATAGAAGAAATACATCTAGATAATATACTTGGGATTCCTAAATAATGTCTATGAGGTTTTATGATCAAATTAGATCATCTCATGCACTTTAGGATCTCATCTCTCTTAATTGTTCTTTACTAAGGTTTTATGAGGGTTTAAACTTATTTTGGTTCTTAACGATTGTTCATAAAGAACATATCCTCTTTATCTCTCATAATTCCATAATATTTTATTTATGGTACCCATAAACAACCTCACAACACAACTAGGTAACATTCAAAACCTCATGAGAGTTATAAGTGAAATATGGTGTCTCTTGGGTTGTACACAGACCATTAGAGAGGGGTCTTGAGATTTATTCATGAGGGTCAAAGATCTAAACCAAAAAACATGTCCATGATTTTTAAGTGTATGGAACTTATTAACTCATATGAAATTAATTTAAATCCATGCATCATGTTCATGGTATCACCAAGCAATATAATATTGGTGTTGAATGGTAGTCATGCATGAAGGGAACTTGAAGAGGTCTTAAGGCCAAATTAGAAATGTTCTTGCCTTCCCATATATTTAGATGGTATTTTATGGTATGTGAATATATTATATACCTTATAATTCTCTCATAACTTATCTCACCTTCACCAAAATTATTATCTCATGACTGCACTTATAATCTGCTTGTGAAGTGGACTTAAACTCTTAGTCTTATCAGGCCTAGATAGAGTTTATCTTCATTCCATCCATTTCATTGGGTATAATGGTATAAATTAGATACTATGTCATAATTAAACCATCTTCAAATGGTTTTCATTTCCTTAGACCTCTCATAGACCCTTACCTCTCTCTAAATAAGAAAAAACTTTTAGCAAGGCAAGCAAGCCTGTGTATCCATTTGATTGTGTGTACAAGGTCAGATTGAATTTTATTTGGTCATATTATTCTCTAACCTTTATTTTGAGTTTCCTCAAACTCAAATTATTTTATTCACCTAGAAATTCTCCTAAATTATAACCCCAATGTTCTTCATATACTCTACCTTCTCTTTAGGTTGAAATTGGCCTACTCTTGATTGTAACCTATAGGTGTTCGTTAGAGAAGTCTAAGTTTATTTTTTGGTTTTAGGTATATAAAAAAAAAATAAACCTATTAAATAAATATTTTCATGATATTTATAGTTTAGGAACTTCTCAATTGCTCAAAACCCTATACTTCACAAATACACACTGTTCAAGACTACCTTCTCAAAATGTAAGAATTAAGGGAATAAAACTATAATAAGACCTCTTAAATATTTTGTGATCATAGGAATTTGAATCAAGAGAGGAGGTTATATCAAGTTTTATTTTTCATAAAATAATTAAATAAACACATTAACAATCATAACATCTCTAGGCCTATATTATAGGGGGAACATAATAAACAAAAAAACAAATGAAAGTCATAACTAAATTGTATAAAAAAACAAGATCATTACCTTCCTTAAATGATTCAAATTATTTTTCATGTGGTTTTCTCAGCTTGTGCTCAAATATTCTTTAGCAATGGAACTTGGTTATCTCCTTCTCTCCTTGGCACCATGGCTTATGGCTTGATGTTGGATTTAGCTTCTGATTTTGGCATTATAACACTATAGATTTGAATCATGCACCAAATCCTAAATTATAACTTTACTATGTTAAATATCTATAAATGAAAAGGCAAATGCTTGTATTTATAGGTTTAGAAATTAACCCTAACTCAAGGTGAGTTAAGGTGTAGTTAAGTCATGGAATGGGTTTAAACTTAACCTAAGTGAGTTAATTAACCCTAGTAGAGTTAAAATGTGTCAAAACCTCATGATTTGAAATGAATAGGCATGGGTGAGATATTTTATTATATTTGACAAAAGTTGAAACTCAAAAAAGGCAATAATGAAAACCTATGATATTCTCTATTTTTGAATTTCCTTTTTTAGAATTTCATTAATTGCACATGGATAATTCAACTAGGCATTTAATTAGGTTTAGAATTTTAATTAATTATGTTTAGGATTTTTATAATTTTGAAAGATTCAATGTAATTTCATGTGTGTATTTTCCCTCTTTAGCAGGTTTATAGGCCAAATTGCATGTTGTAATGTCATAGCTTAATTAGAGATTAATATATGAGAGATTTTTGTTGCTTATGGTAGGATACCCCAATTAGGGATATCTCAACAAGATGCTAAGCTTTGATAAATGATGAAAAATTAAATTTGGGATGTTTAGTTATTCTTATCTTTAATTTTCAATGGTAAGTAATAATCAGTCTAAAGTCTAGTTGAAGGCCATTGGTGGCCAATTTTAGGTGTCTATAGTTTGCCCCTATTTGGGAAGGTGTTACAAGTTGTAAGCATAGTAACATCTTCTCAAAGAATTAAAAGGTCATGTATGCTTATGATTTCAATGGTAATGGATTAACTATAGATTCCCCCTCAAGGGAGTGGTTGGAAAAGGGGTCATCAAACGGTCCCTCAAAAGAAGGAAATGAGTGGACCAAACAAATGAAATGGGGTGAAAGAGATTGATTTACCCAAAGGCAATTATAATTAGTGACATATGGAGCTACCCTATTTAGGGTAGACAAACAAGATGATTTTCCCCCATGTGTTTATAATCATTGGTATAGGTGGGATAAAAAATGTAATGATTTGCTCAAAGGTGGTTATAATCATTAAAAAATGCTTAGGGTAACAAGAGACTGATTTATCCAAAGGTGGTTAGAATCAGTAAAAGGTAAAATAATGAGTTACTGATAGGTAGTTATAATCATTGATAAGATAAAAACATGCCACAGATGGGTGGATAGAGATAATGGTTAGCCCAAAGGTGGTTATAATCATTATAATAATAAAATCATGCCTCAGTTGAGTATAAGAAAGAGAATGATTTTCCTATAAGTAGTTATAATCATTAACCTTCAAATTTATGGAAACATAATGATTTTCACAAAGGTGGTTGGAATCATTGGTAATGAAAGTGGGACAATATACAATGATTTGCTCAAAGGTGGTTATGATCACTAGTATCTCGATAGTAGTAAACATGATGATAGAAAATGATGGTAAATTGTAATAAAGGATAAAGATGAATTAGATAACCTACTAGTAGGGTGATGCTCATCCAAACTAATAAGGGAGACAATTCTTTCATTGTTTAATTACTCTATTTGGGATATGATTTGGATTAGATCAAGAATGTTACTAGTGCCAAGGAGATATATCATTGCTTCATTTTTGTGTAGACTCTCAAAGATGATTTTTTTATAGCACATGATGATAGGAATCATTATATAACACCATGATAACTTGGCTAAAATATGCATAAGGAATAACACATGATCCAATACCAATTGAAAACAATACATCAATGATAAAAACCATGATGATAATGTTGACACATGAATATGGATGGATTTAAGAATAATGCATAAAAAATCACCCAATGAACGCATAAGATTGAATCAAGGCATAAAAATAAAAAATAGACAAATAAATAAACAAACAAAACACCAATAAAATAAAAGAAACAAAACAAAATAAAGAGAAACATATTAAAAACAATTGTTAATTATAATGTTAGTATAAATAACATGAAACAAAAAAAATGATGAACATTGCCCCTAGAAAATAGGTGATAACTTAAAAAATAAACAAAATGTGGGAATAAAACAAAATTAATGTGGTGGCGAAGATGTCTCCAAATGAACTAGGCAAGTGGATGCTACCTACATAGTTCCATGGTTGCAATATCCAACAAAAACTTTAGGCCAAATGTTGTTATCCTAAGAGATAGGATAGAATAAAATGATGAGAAAAAGAAAATATGATGGATTTTATAGAAGAATGTGGGAATGATCTTTAAAAATTATAATCATGTGGGATAAGAGGGACAATAAGGATGGGGAAAATAAATAACAAGTGGGTTATTATGACTTAGTGAGGGTTCCAAGAATCCTCAAGGCAAAGAAGTGGTCAATCGGCATTGTGTTTTGTATTTTCTAAAATGATTTTACAAATGTTTTTAGAATTTTATATTTATCTCAACTCAAATGGAGAATGAAAATATAATAAATGGTCTAGGCTCACAAAATTGTGAGAGTGTTCAAACTTAACTTGCTCACAAAATGGTGAGAGAGTGGATTAGGTTTCTCATAAAATGGTAAGAACATGGAAAAAGGATGATTGATCTGACCTTAATGAGTACTGAGTGTTTCCTACATATTCCTAAGATGGGACCTCAATTCACTATAGTTCTTCCTTATAGTGGAGGAATCTAACTAGGGTAGTAGACAATTCAAATAAAATAGGCAAAGTTAGCATAATGGCACTGTATGACATATGCATGGTAGGGTGGTACTTCAAGGCATGATAAAAAAGTGTTGACCCTATTTTTTCCATAAGTAATTATAACTAGGAAATAATGGCATAATTCAATGATACTAATTTTCCCATAGGCATTTATAAGTAGTAACAAGATGGTGAGACATTGATTTTTCCAATGATGGTTATAATTAGGCACACTTGGTATAGAATATAATAAGAAATGAAGGATGAAACTACCAAACCACTATCATACTAATATTAAATATGGCCTCTATCTAAAAAAATTAAAACAAATACTAAAACTTGATTTCAATCTTCATGCTGAAAGTGATCATGAAACCCATGGAATGAAACCAAGGTCAAATGTGCTATGTAGGTAGGGTGAAAATAACTCATTCAATAGGAAAGGTATGGTAGAGTGGAATGGAGGAATGACAAAGTGATAGAGTGGTATAATGGTATGATATAAATAATAAAGTCAATATTATGATACAATTTGAAATGGTCCTCATAGACAATACACTAGGTCACTCAAGTGAAGTAATGCTTGAGGTGTATAATGTTTATTGGTTCATCGCGTTCATCCCCATATATTATAGTGAGCTTGTATGCTCTAATTACATAGTTTCAAACAATGAGGAAAGGAAATACATAGTTAAGTTTTAACTTTCCTTTATGTTTATTCTCAACCATGGTATTCTTTTAGTTTTCTTTAAGAACAAGATCACCAAGTTCAAATTCTCTATGTTTTACACATCAATTTTAGTGGCCATAGAGTCAGTTCTGATATGCTTATAAATTATTTATTATATCCAAAAATATATCATTAAGTAACTCTAACTATTACAGGTGAGCTACTCAATAATCTTCATCATCCAAGACATAATTCAAAGAGATGCATAAAAAAGGTAACTTGACCTCAATGGTAAGAATGGCTTAAATGCCATAAGCAAGTGAATATGGAGTGGCTCCTGTTGGAATGTGGTGATTGGTATAGTATGCCTATGGACCATATAATATTTGAAGGTGCCAATCATGAATGGAAACATTAATAATATTTTTAAGGATTTTGATAATGGTTTTGTTAGATGTTTCTACCTAGTCATTACCTTGTCGATAATATGTCATGGAATTTTTTTTTGATCTTGTACTCAACACATAGGGATTTGAAATATTTTTTATTGAATGATCCAACATTATTAGATATAATTTTGGAATGGATACCATAAGGTTAAATGAGATGCTTAAAGATGAATTTGTAAATTTGGTTTCCAATCATGTAAGTGAGAAGTATATCTTCAACCCACTTAGTGAAGTATTCCATGGTGGTAAGGATATGTTTATGGCCATTGAATGATGTAGGGTTTATCTTACCAATGTGATTGAGGCCACATATAGCAAATTTTTTATGGTATTATCATTGGTTTCAATGTCTTGGTTGAGGCATGAATTAGATTAACATGTTGTTGACATTTATCACATATTTTCACATATGTAACCACATTTTCATCCATTGTTAGCCAATAATACCCAATACACAAGAGATTTTTGGGTAAGACTACCCCACTAGTGTTGGAACCACATTATCCTTTGTGAACTTCCCATATCACTATTGTAGATATGAATGACATTAAATAATGAAGCAGATTTACATCAAAACTATAATAATATATGGTTGGTCTGAGTACGGAATAACATGTGGCATGGTGGATAAAGGCTTTGTATTGTTTTTAGGATAATTTAAGTGGCATAATTTGGTCATAGAGGTAAGTGTAAAGGTCTAAATACCAATTAGAGCTAGGACCAACAATATCATACATCATTGTGATAGTTGAAGGTTCATAAGCTAGAACTAGTAGATCTTTAATGAAAAACAAATATTCTTTAGCCATATCTACATGTCAAATCAAGTATCCAATGGTATCCATGACATCTACTATTATGTTACTATCCCTTGGTATATGTTCAAATTGTAATCGATAATCGACTATTTGAGAGTATTGACCATGGCCTTCTATGGTATGAGCTTGTCTTCCTTGGTCTGAAAATGGTCTATAACCTAATTAATGATTAACTAATAATCACCATAAACCTTTAAATTTTATATTTTCTATTGCACTACCTATCAAAGTCTTATCATGAGTGTTTAATATTCATCCATGTTATTGGTACAAGGAAAGTTGATTCTAAATGACTTAGGGATTAGATCCTCCTTGGAGTAATTAATAAAAGACCTACCTTAATCCATGTGTTGTGAATGATCCATCAAAATACATCTAGTTTTGATCTTTAAGAGGTTCTTCAATGATGTTCATAATGGAATTGTAAAGTTAGCAATTTTATATCTATAAGGGGTGCTTTAATGAGCTGATCTATAAGAACTTACCCCTTAATCGCCTTTTGATTGACATATTATTTATTGAAGTCATTAATAATCTTGATCCATTTATCCATGTAGCCTTTTAAATTTTTTTAGATAGTAGATACTTGAGTGGATCTAATTTGGAAATTACCATGGTCTTATTATTTAACATGTAATGGCACAATTTCTAATCCATGAAGACCATAGCTAAATAGGATTTTTCAATGGGAATATAATTGTGCTCATACATGACCAATGTAGGATCAAATAGTACATGGCATGATATTTTCCATTATCATCATGTTGAGCTAGAAATACCCCATGGTTTTATCTATAGCTGATAGTTATAAAATAAATGACTTTCATAGCATTAGAAGTAATAAAATGGGTGGATTTTTAAGATAGTCCTTCAAATGTTGCAAAGCTTTCTAGAATTTATCATCCCAATGAAATTCTACCCCTTTATTCGACAAGTGTGTGAAGGGATGGAACTTGTCAACCAATTGAGAGATGAAACATCTAATAGATTATATATTTCCCTACAAACTCTGTAGTTGGTTCAGATTGGTTAGTGGTAGCATGATTTTTATGGATTCTACTTTGGCTAAATCAAATTTAATTCCTTAGTAAGACACAATGAATCCAAGAAATTTTCCTAATTTTATGCCAAAAACATACTTCTTAGGATTGATCCTAACTTTGTATTCACATAGTCACTCAAATATCCCCCTTAGTGTTGTTGGATGATTGGCCCTGGTCTTTTATTTACCTAGTATGTTGTCAATGTAATCTTCAATAATGTCATGTATCATATATTGAAATATGATGGTCAAAGATCTTTAGTAGGTATCCCATACATTCTTGAGACCAAATAACATAACCTGATAATAGAATATTCCCCATGGAGTGGTGAATGTTATTTTGTGTTGGTCTTCTGGTGTGATTCATATCTGGTTGTACTTTAAAAATCCATCCATCAGTGAAATAATTTCATAACCTATTATGGATTTGACAATCATGTCAATGTTTGGTAGAGGAAAGTCATCCTTAGTGAAATATTTGTTTATGTCTCTATAATTAATGTAGATTATGAATCCTTCTGGATTTTTGTTGATTGAAACCACATTTGAGATCCACTCTAAGTAGTTGATCAGTTAAATACATCTCACTTCCAAGAGATTTTACAACTCTTTCTTCACTAATATAATAATGCAAGGATGCATTCTACATATTTTTTATTTCATAGGTTTGGCATCAAGATGTACCACAAGGTGGTGTAAAACCAAAGTGAGGTCCAAACCAAGCATGTCATAGTAGGCCCATGTAAATATTTCAAAAGATTCCCTCAAAATGGATATATAGACTTCATGTTCCTCCCCAATAAGAGATGTGCCTAATTTGATCCATTTTGGGTCATCTAAAGTCCTAATGTTAACCTCTATTATGTCTTTCAATAGAAGGGTTGAACCATATTTTAGAATGGTTGGCAAAGATCTAAATTATCTTGAAATAGTAGAGTCCTCTATTATGAATATCTCTTCAAGCTATGCTAGGCATTATGAATCAAAATCCCCTAATGGTAGGGATGGCCATGTGATAAAGATAGTTGGAAATTATTGGATGATTTGATCAAAATCTTATTGTTCTTCAAGGTTGAACTTGAACCCATAGGCAAGTTCATCATTGGTGGTCTCTTGAGCTATGTTTGAGGAAGGTTGAACACCCCCATCTAATGGTGCTTGAAACAAGTTTTCACCACTAGATTGGCCTTTCTCTTTACTATTTCCTTGGTCCAAAAATTCCTCAAAGATATTTTCACCTTGGGACCTCAATGTTTTATTTTTTTGTTTTTGGCTAAATGTGTTCATCCTCTCTTCAAAATAGGTGTTGGGATTCAACTTGATTGAGAACCCTTGTTTGTGGTCTCCCAACGAAATATTGTCCCTAAGGCCTAGAAAATTTTAGAAGGCCTTATCATTTTAAAACTTGTCAATCGACACTATTGGTTCTTGTTGACCCTAGTATATCAATTGAGGATAATATAATGAAATAATATTATGGTGAATATTTTTTTGAAGGTTACAAATGGCATTAGTTTTAAATAAATTGGTATTGTCTAGGTCATCAAAAGGACTATGCTTGAATTCTACTTTGATTTCATTATTATTGTCACTAGTCATTGGTGATGAAACTTGAATATGATATGTGGGGTCACCCCCAAGAATTTTAAATCCAAGACCATAGGTTAATTTATACAAAGTGGAATAAATTAGCTCAAATAGAACTTGTTGATTGAGTCAAGGCCTCCTCCTTCATTGGAGTGCTTCTCCATGATCCTATTTGAAATAAGATATTTGGAATTCATATAATAGTTGGCCAATTTTTCATTATATAACCATGATTTATCACCTTCAAGTGGGTATTTTTCTTGGCTAGAGGCTAGTATAAAATTGATAGGTGATGGACTATGCATATGGCCCTTTCCCTTTCATTGCCATTCCATGAGTGTTTTTTATTTTGGTCTTCCAAAGGACTTGGAGTTCTATTAAATATTAGTAATCTGGAAGGTATCATGGGTTAAAGATTATCTTATTCCATTAGATGATATGGTATAATGATTAGACATTTTACGAGATGACATATGAGAAAGTGAATCAAAGATAACAGGATCAATTTATTTAACATATGGTGAATCAACAAGTATTTCTTTCCCCTTGTCCTTGTTGGTAATTAGATTCAAACCAAAATGATATATATAGCTATGGTATTTAGCCTCTAAATATTTTCAATTCTTGTATGGATACAAATATCCATAGATGGTAACCTCCATTCTTGAATGGGGGAACTTGATACATTGATGAAATGTTAAGGGATTGCATAAATATCATGTAATCATTGTCTACCTAAAAAAATATTACATGATAATTCAAGGTCTGTCACATGGCATAAGGTATCATGGGTCAAAGGCCCAATGATAATTAGAAAGCTAATGGTGACCTATGATTCCCATTCTTCATTATCATATGTCTTGATCATGATCATTTATGGATACAAGTTGGTTGTCATGTACCAAAGAATATTGATAAGCTTTAGAGACATACTAGGCCTAATCCATTATCTATGAGGACACGCTTAATTTTTTATTGCATTATGATAACTTTGATGTATAATGGATTATTATGTAGTAGGATAAGGGATGACATATCACTTTGGTCAAATTTTAGTTTTTGTCCTTGAGCTAGGTGTCTAACCAAAGCTTAGAATTTATCAAGGGATATGTCATTGGTAACTTAAGATTAGATAAATAACTTTGTTAAGATGTTCTTGTGGATTATAAACATATGCAGAAAATCTAAAATGGATATTTGTGTGGGTGTCTAATGTAATTATTCCACAATATAAAATTTATTTTCTTGCATAGCTATAAATGGCTTGTTCTTATACATAATGGTTAGTTGGATAATGGGTGAAGTGTAAGATGGTTATCGTCCTAGTATGGTCATCTTCAACCACTAATTTATAATTGCATAATTGGGATTAGATACAGGTGTTGAGTTGTGGAGCTAAAAGCTTCACTAATGAGTTAATGTTGAGGTTTTTGGGCTTACACAGTAACTGGCGTTGGTTAGAACCAGCTGACATTGATTAGGGGTCGACTGACATCAGTTAGGGGTCAACCAGCATCAGTCATCTTCAGACTGACACTGAATTTTGTACATTTCTAGAGTTGTTCTATTTCTAGGAGAACAAATTTGAGCCTTTGATTTAAGAGGTGGATCTAAGGGTGGAAAATGCATGGCTCATGAACCCTAGTGTTGTAGTATACTATATAGTAGGGTTAGATCCTCATAACATGTACAATTCAGTAATTGAGTTGATTGTAATTGATTGAGAGAGAGAGAGAACTCTTGAGGGAGAATTACTATACATTTGTGAGGTATGAGTAGAGAGATTTCTTCATTGTATTTCCTTCTGGAAGAGTTTAATACAGATTGGTTGTTTCTTGTATCTCCTATTATTTTTTGTTTTTGATTTCTAGTTACTTATTACTTCTGGTTTCAATTCCATGTTTAGTTGATTATACAAAAGTAATCAATTATACTCTAAGATCCTAACAACTGGTATCAGACCATGTTAGTGTTTGTTGATTATAGAATTCACTCATAGAGGTGTCTGATTGAGTGGGAGCAAAGCAATGGTAGAAGAAAGTAAACTAAGAATGGAGAAATTAAATGGAAAGAATTATCAATTATGGAGGATGTAGATTGAAGATTATCTGTATCAGAAAGATTTGTATTTACCATTGGGTGGGGTTTCAAGGAAGCCCACAGATATGGAAGATGAAGAATGGAATGTTCTTGATAGAAAGGCTCTTGGATCTATAAGGTTGAGCTTGGCAGCTTCTGTGTTTTCCAACTTATCACAGGCAAAGACAATGGTAGAGTTAATGGATACTTTGGAAAATTTATATGAAAAACCCTCAGCTTTAAATAAGGTATATCTTATGAAGCAATTATTTAATTTGCAAATGCAGGAAGGTGGATCTGTATCTAGTCATCTTAATGATTTCCATATAATAGTAAATTAGTTAAATTTAGTCAAAATAGTTTTTGACGATGAAATTAAGGTTCTCTTAATCTTATGTTCTTTACCTGAAAGTTGGCATAGTTTGGTAATGGCAGTTAGTAATACTGCATCTGCTTCAAATATCTTGAAAGTTGATGATGTTGTTAGTGTAATCTTGAATGAAGAAATTTGCAAGAAAATCATAGGGGAAACATCAAGTAATGCTTTAAGTGTTAAAAGTAGGGGAAGGCAAAGAGAGAAGGGCAAGCAAGGGAAATCAAGGTCAAAGATGGGAAGTAGATCCAAATCTAGAAATGGAAAAATAAGCTGCTAAAATTGTGGAAAAAATGGGCATGTAAAGAAAGATTGTTGGTTGAAGGATAAAAAAGAAAATTAGCATGAAGGTAATAAAGAAGCAAAAGTTTTAGGTATTGTTGCACAGGATGCTCTTATATTTTCTTTGGTTAATAAAGTAGAATCATGGGTTTTAGATTCTGTTGCCTCTTTCCATGCAACCCCAAATAGAGAATTTTTCAATGATTATGTCCATGGATATTTTGGAAAAGTTTATCTAGGGGATTATGAGCCTTGTAAAATTGTTGGAAAAGGAAAAGTGTAGCTGAAATTGTAGAATGGCAACACATGGGTGTTGAAGGATGTCATGCATGTACCCATCCTGAAGAGGAATCTGATTTCTATAGGAAAGTTGGGTGATGAGGGTTGCACAGTAACTCTCACAGATAAATCTTGGAAAGTTTCCAAGGGTGCACTTGTATTAGCAAAAGGTAAGAGAGTAGGTACACTTTATCTATCTACTTGTATTACTGATTATTCTCCTTCTATTTTATCTACTTCGGATGTAGATGTAAAGTTGTGGCACTGTAGGCTTGGTCACATGAGTGAGAAGGGAATGAATGTTCTTAAGTCAAAAGGTAAGCTTTCAGATTTGAAAAGCATAGATCTAGATTTCTATGAGCATTGTATTATTGGGAAATAGAAGAAAGTGAGGTTTCTCAAAATTGGGTCAATAAAGAAGAAGCACAAGTTGGAGCTTCTTCACATAGACGTGTGGGGACCAACTCAGGTAGCTTCTGTTGGAGGATCACAATATTATGTTTCTTTCATTGATGATGCTACAAGAAAGGTATGGGTTTATTGCATAAATAATAAATCTGATGTTTTTGACATATTTAAGAAATGGAAAGCTTTGGTTGAGAATGAAATAGGTTTGAGATTGAAGTGCCTTAGATCCGACAATGGTGGTGAGTACTGCAGCAATAAATTCAATAGTTACTATTATATGAGTGGAATACATAGGGAAAGGATGGTTCCAAGAACACCTCAGCAAAATGGAGTTGTTGAAAGGATGAATAAAACAATAATGGAGTGTGCACGGAGTATGAGGTTGCATGCTGGTTTGCCCTTACAGTTTTGGGCAGAAGCTGTAGATACTATAGTTTACCTAATTAACAAAGGACCTTCTACTACACTGAATGGTGGAATTCTAGAAGAGGCTTGGATAGGTAAAAATTTAGATCTTTCATTTCTCAGAGTTTTTGGTTCTGAAGCTTTTGTGCACATTGATAAAGAAAATAGAAAGAAGCTGGATGCTAAATCTATGTGGTGCACTTTCATTGGTTATGGTTTTGGAGATTTCGGATTCCAGTTGTAGAATTTAGAAATGAACAAAATTATTAGAAGTCATGATGTAGTTTTTAATGAGAAGGTGATGTACAGTGATCAGCTAAAGAGGCTAAATAATTTTGAGCAGGGTAATCTTGATTTCGAAGAGGTTATGATCCAAAATGAGCTCATGAGTAAAAATCATCACTCACAAAAAAACACAGAGATTGACGTTAGTCAAGTGGAGACCAACATCGGTTAGGTGGAAATTGACATCAATCAGGTGAAAATCAGTGTTGATTAGGAGGAATCAACATCAGTCAGGTGTAGACTGGCATCGATCAGAGATGACTGGGATCGGTCACTGTTAGAAGAAAATTTGGGTGGACAGCAAGCTATAAATGAGTCTCAAACACCCATAAGGAGGTCTGAAAGGGTAAGTAAACATCCAATTCATTATTCCCCTTCTTTATACTACTTGTTGCTCACTGATGGTGGAGAACTAGAAAGCTTTGATAAGGCAATGCAGGTAGAATCCAAGAAATAGTGGGAGCATGGCATGAATGAGGAAATTGATTCCCTGGAAGAGGAGAATACGTGGGATTTGGTTGGGTTTCCAGTCAAAAAGAAAGCACTAAAAAACAAATGGGTCTATAGGTTAAAATAAGGAGAGAATGGACAAATGAGACATAAGGTCAGGTTGGTAGTAAAGGGATTTACACAGAAACTAGGTATTGATTTTGGTGAATTTTTTTCTCCTGTAGTAAAGATGACTTCTATTTGGACTGTATTATCTTTAGTTGCTATTGAATATTTACATCTTGAGCAGCTTGATGTTAAGACAACATTTCTTCATGGAGATTTGGATGAAGAGATATATATGGATCAGCCGGAAGGTTCTGAGGTCAAAGGTAAGGAGAAACTTGTGTGCAAGTTGAAGAAAAGCTTATATGGTCTTAAGTAGGCTCCAAGACAATGGTATTTGAGGTTTGATAGGTATATGATAGAGCATGGATTTAGTAAATGTCAATTTTACCATTGTGTTTATTTTAATAGATTAGATAATGGTAGTTATATTATCTTTTTATTGTATGTAGATGATATGCTTGTTGCAGGTTCACACATGTAGGAAATTACTGAGCTTAAGGTAAAATTAGCTCACACATTTGCCATGAAGGATTAGGAGTAGCAAAGAAAATCCTTGGAATGAGTATTAAGAGAGACATGAAAAATCATAGTTTGAATTTGTCTCAAGAGGATTATGTGAATACGGTGTTAGAGAGGTTTAGTATGTAGGATGCAAAACTAGTAAGCACACCTATGGCTAGACACTTCAAGTTGAGCAAAGAACAGTGTCTTAAATCACATGATGAGGTTGAGTACATGAGTAGAGTTCCATATGATTCAATAGTTGGGAGCTTGATGTATGCAATGGTATGTACTAGACCAGATATTACCCAAGCAATGAGAGTTGTTAGCAAGTTTATGGCCAATCAAGGAAACGAACACTGGAAAGTAGTTCAGTGGATTCTCAGATATCTGAGAGGGACCAATAGTAGGTGTTTATGTTATGGAGGGTTAAACACTTCTCTACATGGGTATGTAGATTCAGATATGGCAGGTGACTTGGATGGTAGGAGAAGCACCATAGGATATGTGTTCACTATTGGTGGAATAACGGTTAGCTAGATTTCAAAGTTACAGAAGGTTGTTGCCTTGTCTACTACAGAGGCAAAATAC
This sequence comes from Torreya grandis, assembly GCA_037957365.1. Classification (NCBI taxonomy): domain Eukaryota; kingdom Viridiplantae; phylum Streptophyta; class Pinopsida; order Cupressales; family Taxaceae; genus Torreya; species Torreya grandis. The sequence continues at coordinate 920,592 of JARHVA010004103.1, forward strand.
ATTGCAATCATAGAGGCTAGCAAGGAAATGATTTGGATGACTTAGTTCATGGAAGATTTGGGAAAGGAGAAAGAGATTTGCAGATTGTATAGTGATAGTCAAAGTGCAATTCATTTGGCAAAGAATTCAGCCTTTCATTCAAGAACCAAACATATACAGCTTAGGTACCACTTCATTAGATAGGTAATGGAGGATGGATAGTTGAAGATGGAAAAGATCCATATGGATAAGAACCCTACTGATATGTTAACAAATCTGGTAACAAAGGAGAAGTTGAATCTACATTCGAATTTTTTTGGTCTTTAAGATTGAACTTGAAGAGGGTGAAACAAGCCAGAGATGTTTAGAGGATGTTGCTGTATAGGTACAGGTGTAGCTATTTATCTCCAAGTGGGAGATTATTGAGTTATGGAGCTAAAAGCTTCACTAATGAGCTAATGTTGAGGTTGCTAGGCTTACATAGTAACCAGCATTGGTCAGAACCAATCGACATCAGTTAGGGGTTGATCGACATCGGTTAGGGGTCAGTCGGCATCGATCATCTTCAAATTGACATTGACTTCTATGCATTTCCAAAATTGTTCTATTTTTAGGAGAAAAAATTTGAGCCTTTGATTTAAGTAGATGTAAGGGTGGTGAATGCATGGCTCATGAACCCTAGTGTTGTAGTATACTATATAGTAGGGTTAGATACTCTTTTCATGTACAATTCAGTAATTGAGTTGATTGTAATTGATCAAGAGAGAGAGAGAACTCTTGAGGGAGAATTATTGTAGATCTATGAGGTGTGAGGAGAGAGAGATTTCTTCATTATATTTCCTTCTAGAAGAGTTTAATATAGATTGGTTATTTCTTGTATCTCCTATTATTTGTTGTTTCTAATTTCTAGTTACTTATTACTTCTGGTTTCAATTCCATGTTTAGTTGCTTATACAAAAGTAATCAATTGTACTCTAATATCCTAACAATAGGACCATTATTGATAAAAAATGATTATGGAGGTGGACTAGATAGGATATGGCTCAATTATTAATACATTTGTGCATGGTCATAGGCTAACAATGAGTTATTAATATAAGGTTCAAAAGTGGGAATCCCTACTTATTGGTATGCCTGTATATAGTCCCAATTTAAGGAAAGATCACTGATATGGGTTGGTTGATTGGGAATGATTAGTAATGGTTTTGTTTAACTGGTACTTAGTCTCAGATTGATGGAGATGGTATTAACTTGACTTCTTACAATATGTCTTATAACCTTGTTGTCATCATGTGCTACTGCATGGTAAGTCTATTGGTTTTTATCATCATTCTAGCCTTGGTTCCATCCATTATTTTGATGTTATTGGTGTTACTACTAATTTGGTTGGTTTTTTTGGTTCTTTCTTGGCTATTGATATTATTAGTGTTATTATCGTAGGCTTTGTTTCTATTATTATTGGTTTTTATGTTGGGGAAAGGGATTTTGATAAATACCAAGGTTTTGATTAGATGTGGAAGCTCCATGATCCAATGTTATCTTTCCATTTTCCAACATAATAGCCATTAACCTGATGATACTCATATAATTTAGTTTTCATGTACCATTTTGGATAGTCAATGCCCTCATGATAGTGTTTCAAAATAGGCTAGTTAATTAGATAAGCTATAGTGAGATTGAGAAACATAGACTCAATGAGCTCTCCAATATCATTAAAGATGCAACAATTAAACACAATTATCCTTTGAGGATTCTTTTGCAAAGATATAGGTTATTGCATTTATTATGTTGGTCTAGGATATTGTGCTTATTGTATTTGTTAAATGGGTTGTTGGTGAGGAGTAATTTGCATATATATAATTTGCTAAGTAGATAGTGTTTACACCATTTAGACATGTCTTAACTCAGTTATTATGTTCCTTACAACATTCTTCTTATGATTGAACTACTTAGGTTTGTCATAATTATTATCCTAAGTTTTTTACAACACTTACACTTGAATGTGGTTCTAATTTTGGCCATTATTTTGGTTTTATTTATAGCTCTAGATTGATGAGGTAATTTTAATGATAACTTTATTAATAAGGGACCTTTCAATCAATAAACTTTTTTCAATGATCTCTTTAAAATTATGTGCACACTACAATTCTAAATTTTTAGATATCTTGTTGTGTAAATTTTTTGTAAACACAATGGCTAGTTACTTATCTAGTAGACTTCAGGTGAATTAGCTTACAAGGGCACTCCATCACTAAAAATAACTTGAGAAGCTTTCAACAACCTTATATTTGTACTACATTAAATCTACCAATGAAATATTGTGTTTATAATTGTAAGAGAAGTGTTTCACAAGCTTATCTAAAAGACCATCAAAATTAGATACAAAATTCTTTGGCAACTTTAGGAACCATTCCAATGATTGTCCTATGAGGATTATTATAAATAAAAGTAAAAGGTATATTTTGTTATAGGCCGTTGGTTGAAATGCAACAAATAATTCCATCAAATGGGCCTTTAGGTCACCTTTCCCCTTGTATTTATCAAACTTTGGTGGCTCGTACCCTAGAGGAAATAGTATTTGAAAGTACTCCATGTTGAAGGGGTAATAACACACATCCAACTTAAACTTTTTAGTTTATTTCCATACTTAGATGAGGGAAATTACATCCTTAATTTGTTACAACTCTTGTGTGAGGAAACTAGTGGCAACCTTGTCTTGAGGTGGAGGGTAGGTGGGCAGAGGTGGATTACTTTGACCAGGGTATAATGGAGGCATTTGTTGGGGAGTATTTGTTTGTTTTAGTAATGGACCAACAATATGCATGTGTGGATTAGGGTGCATTTTTTTAAATTGTATGCATTGTTATGATATATTTTGGTTGGGATTTAGTATATGGGCCTAGTTATGCATGAATTATCATTGAGATAGAGGGATATGGTTGTACTATTCCTATTGAGGTTTAATAATGACATGTTTCTAACTAATAAAATCTTGTTTATTGAAGAGAACTTGTTAACCAAGGCCCTATCATTGAAATTGTGGCACATTTAGAATGAAAGGCAATTATTTCCTAACTAGTACTTGTGTAATATTAGAACCTCTTAAATATACAAATTCTTATTGGGAAGTGGATGCATGTTGGATATTTTAGAATTTTTCATTAACTAATACATGTATGTTTTTTATTAGACGTCATTTTGTTTTACATTAGCATGTTGGTATGTGACTAAAGAGGTATGTTCATCACTACTCAGCAAGGTGGAACATTGGTTTCCCCCTATTAAGGTGGTAAGATGTTTTTCCTCTATTGTATGGGTATGTTGGATTGTTATTATTATTATTATGGAATGTTAGTCATCACCTATTGGGGTGGATTAACATTTTTCACATTTTGTTTATTTATGGCACTTGTCATGGCTTGACTACTTAATCCTTAATGTTGGGTGCTTGAAGAAGCAGCTAGTTGAGGATTAAAGGTAGGTGTTTGAGATTGGGAAGTAGAAACTCATACCCCTTGAGTTTTTGAACCACTTATGATGTTGACTAATGACACATTTTGTTGCAGACTATGTCTTTGTATGTTAACACCACTATGGTTTATATTGGACGTTGCTTTCATAGTGTCCCCTAGGTTTGGATCATAATTCTACATCAAAGTGGAAGCTACTTATTTGATATTTGGGGTGTTAAAATTGTTTTATACCAAATTCCTTTGTGTAAATGGGTTTATACCCTAATTTTATTCACTTTTCCATTCCATTAAGACTCCTGTGGAAGGAACTAGCTCAATAAGAGGAACACTTGACAAGGTTATTTTATTAAAGATATGTGCTAAGTTGAAATATGTCTGGTATGTTATTTGCATCTAAATTAAATTATCCTATAAGATTCTCCTACTTTTGAAAATAATATGAGGTTCTTGATATGACATTGACATAATGACATGAGGGTTTCTAGAAGAGCCCTATTCAATGTTTTGATTGTAAGGCATGTTATAAGTCCCTCTTACTAGACATGTCAAGTTTTCATGTAGAAAGTTTGATAAAAACTTAGCCCCTAATTATATGGATATAGTTAATACTTTTTAATTATTCACAACCAATTTATGTCAAAAAATTATGGATCATAAATTGATGGCATTATAATAGAGTATGGTTATTATAAAACTTGTCCTAAAACCATAGGTATATTAGTGAGGTATTGGGTCATCTGTTCTTGGTCTTGTTCAAAGTATGGAGGCATGTTGACCATATAATGGGCCAAAATTTCTTGACTATGTTCCCTTAATTTAATTTTGTAATTTAGATAAGATCTAACTCACAAACTACATCATCTTCGTAAGGGTCTTGAATAAAGTTTTATTACATGATAAAATTACCATAGCCTAGATTATACATGAAACCACTATGTGTATAGTGATACATGGTTAAATAAATGGTGAATTCTTCATGAAAAATTGGTTGGATTTATAAAAACTCTAAAAAATAATGTTTAAAAACATAAAAGGTTCAAACTAGGTCTAACTTGGTCAAAGGGTTGGAGTTGTATCTCTAAAATAGTTTGTAACAAAATTTGGTATAAAATAGTATAACGTTAAATGTATGATGTTAAATGTATCACACAAATAAGTTAAAGTGGATTAACTAAAATCAAAATTCCAAAATCTAAGGGACAAAAGTGTTCTATATAGGTCTAAACTAGGAAAATAAAAGTTGATAGGTCTTTTAGCCAAACATGGTGTCAAAATATAGACTTTAAAGTAAAGGGGTATTTAATATAACAAACTTGGAACACTTTAGCATAGACTAGGCACTTGATCCTAAACATGAACTTTGTCAAAGTGGCATGATGCATGAAATAAAAGGCATTTGGAGATAAATTTTTTTCTCCCAAATGATGATACAAACAAATATTTTTTGAATTATGGGTAAAGAATTAACCTAAGTTACACGACCCAAAAAAGAAAGATCAATATTTGATCCCTAATTAGATATGGCCTAAATAGAAATTAATCAATGTTTGGATCTAAACTTGTTAGGGTTAATTAAAAACTCAATTTAGGAAAACTTAGGATTTTTGAATAAACAAGCTAGATAAATTAGAATAGCATAACTGCACTAGGCAAAGCTTGGTTTTAAATGTGAAATTAGACACAAGAAAAGACAAGTCTATGAAATAATTTGAGTAGTGTAATGATGTTATCTCTCTCAAAGATATAATAAATGGTTTGTTTCAAATAATCTAAGGCATAAAACTTTAATTGATTTGGGTAGCATAACACTACCCATTTCAATCAAGTGACACACAATATTTTTGACATTAAGTTTAAGGTAAAAATCACAGCGTCAAATGGATAGAATAATGCTTACTCAAATAAAGGATTAGTGTGCACAAATAACTCATTTTGATGTGGTAGAAATAAAAAAAAAAAATTATACTCAAAATATTAAGTAGTAAAGGAAAAATACAAAATATAACTAAGTAAATCATCCTAAACCCTAACATAACAAGGTATGACAAGTGGGGTTGACTAAAAATATAGTTTTCAAATGTATAGATTGACCCCATGTATGATTAACACTAAAAAATCATCACATCAATTGAGTTCATATCAATTAACTTATTATGCAAGGATCTATTCCTTTGTATAGCTATTCCATCTATGTACATCTTATTGGAATCCCCTGGTTAACCAAACCTGACTTAGGCCTTTGTTATAAATGGAGAGGTTAGTTGCTTAACCCCCTAGATCTCGTAGTATGTGTACCCTAATTTATATACCCCATGATGGTGTAGGGTTAAAACACTACTAGGAGATAAATCCTTAGGTTAATGTTTCCCTAAAGAACTCATGAAGAAGTTATGAACTTCCCTTCACAAGCCAAATTGCATGAAATAAAATAGTAGGTGGAAAGACTTTAGAGGTTGTTTTTAAATCACCTAAACCATGCAAGTTTTGTGCAGAGCCTAGAAAACTTTCTTTCCATGCCTTGGACTAGGCATAAATCACAAGTGAAAAGAGACTTTTATTCACCCAAGTTCCCTATAGGGGAAGGGGAAGAGCATACATGCACTCTTCATTTTGAAATTAAAAAACAAGCAATAAACACTTTCAAAAATTTGAAATCTAAATGAGTTTTAATTCATGCACCAATTGAGATGTTTGATTAAGTTATTTACTTGGCCCTTTGGCTTATTTGCAAAAGCTTGAAAAAAATTACACAAAACACTTATGAAAAACACCTATGTTTAATTTAGGCATGTAAACCAAATATTCAAGACTCAACCAATTTATTTTAAGCACCAAAATGAAGTGTTCAAGACTAAAGTTCTGGGTTTCTTTTAAGACTTAACAAATTCTAGGTTATTTTTAAGCACTAAATTCAAAAGTTCAAGACTTAAGAAATGCATTTTAGAAACCAAAATGAAATGTGAATGACTTAGCTAAATGTATTTTAAACACCCAAAGTGAAATTTTTGATAGTCTAAGCTTGCAAATTTATATTTTATTCCTGACTTGGACCTACAAGGGTTAGAGAGTTTTCACCTACTTTTAAGAAATTTTAATGGTGAGAAAAGCAAACTTTAAAAACATATCTCTTGGGTTTTTATTTTTAAAAAACATAAAGACTGATATTAGTCACCTATGACCAATGTTAGTTACCAAAGAAGCAATGTCAGTTGGTAATAACTAATATCGATCGATAAAGACTGAGATTAGTTTCCTATGAACATGAAGGCAAAACCAACATGAGATTAAAAAAATATTTTTTTATCTCAAATTTAGGTAAAAATTTCTCAAAACCTATAAAGAGATGATTAAATAGAGAATATACACATCAATGAAACAAATAAATAATGAATAAGAGTGCCAAAAAGATTCAAAATGAAAATTTTTAAGCTGTATTTTCCCCTACAACCTGACCAATGTCATTCACCCAAAACTAAGATCAGTTAGGAATAAATTATGATGGTTTGGTAGAACTAATGCTAGTTATTCCTAATCTATGTCAGTCTTTGTGTAGATCTAAGTTAGCACAAAAATTAAAAATATGGAAAAAATAAAGACAAAACTACAATTTTGAAGATATTCAATCATTCATTTGAAAAGTTATGATTTTCATCTTAGTCTCCTTGGTACATGGGGTGCTTAGAGTCCCACTAGGGGTGCCATGTATGATCATAAGAATTTGAGTCAAGAGGGGAGGTTAGATCAAGTGTTATTTTTCATAAAATAATGAAATAAACACACTAACAAGCATAACATCTCTAGGCCTAGGTCATATGAGGAGCATAATAAATTAAAAAAATTAAAAGCACAACTAAAATGCAAAGAACAAAAATATCCTTACCTTCCTTGAATGCTATATGTGATTTTTCATATGGCTTGGTTGGCTTGTGCTCAAAGAATCTTTGGCAATGGAGCTTGGCTATCTCCTTCTCTCCTTAGCACCATGACTTATGGCTTGATCTTGGATTTGGCCTATGATTTTGGCATTATAACACTATAAATTTGAATCATGCACCAAATCCTACATTAAAACTTTACTATGTTCAATATCTCTAAATGAAGAGGCAAATACTTGTATTTATAGATTTGAAAACTAACCCAAACTCAAGGTGAGTTAAGGTGTAGTTTAGTCATGTAATGGGTTCAAACCTAAATTGAGTGATTTAATTAACCATAATAGAGTTAAAAGGTGTCAAAACATCAAGATTTTCAATGAATAGGCATGGGTGATATATTTTAGGATATTTGACAAAGGCTTGACTATTCACAAAAGGTAATCATGAAAACCTAAGATATTCTTGATTTTTGAATTTCCTTTTTTAGAATTTCATTAATTACACATGGATAATTCAAATAGGAATTTAATTAGGTTATCATTTTAATTAATTATTTTTAGTATTTTTATCATTTTATAAGATTTTATTTAATTTCATGTGTGCACTTTCCCCCTTAAATAGGTATATAGGTCAAATTGCATGTTGTAATGTCATAGGATAATTAGAGATGAATTTGTGAGATTTTTTTTGTATTCTAGTATAATACCCCAATTAGGGATGTCTCAATGACATTATGAAATTTAATGAATGATGCAAAATAAAATTTAGAATGTTCAGTGATTCTTAGGCTTAATTTGTAATGATTGGTAAGAATCAGTCTAAAGTCTAGTCAGAGGCCATTGGTGTCTAGTTTTAGGTGTTTACAAAAAGGTGGTTATAGGTGATCATAGGAAATATTCTGATCATGTAGTCTTGAGATTGGATTTCTCAACTCCACCATGACTCCTTAATAGTAATCAAACCTCTTTGAAATTTCTTTCATATTTTTCTAATAGTCTCATTGAATTTTCATATCATTTTATAACTTTTGATCCTCTTGTATTTGTATACAAAACTGGGTATGAGCACTAAAGACTATAAACTCTCTCTAATATAACCTCCATTGGTTTTTAAACACTTAGGTGCTTCTTTGGAATGTACATTCTCATTTTATGCATGAAAAAATATGTCATGTTTCCAATAAATTCTCCTATTTTAATTGGCTCTTTTAGTTTAAAATAGAGACTTATAGGTTTGTAACCTTTAAGACTCTATTCTACTTGTATAGTTGCCAAGAGAGAATATCTTGAGTCCTGTGACACTCTAGGCCATGTTAAATCTTTTCTTATTTTTATATCACCCTCTCAATAAGTCTATATACCTTTGAACAACATTGTATCACTTTCAAATATTGAGTCATGGTCTATATAGGCCTCTAAATATCTATTTGGGGTTTGAGTAAGATCTAATATTTTCAAATAACAAAGGTATTTCAAATTTTCCATTATAAATCTTGTATAATATTTAAGGCTTTACTAGGCTTCATGACTTCCATCTCCAATAATGAAAATAGCCTCCTTTTCTACCATGTCGATGATATGCCTATATGTGCATGTATATTAGGATTGATTTCTTTAATTTCTAAAAAAGTCTTCCCAAATCACTATCTTAAATACCTTGTTTTCTTATGTTCTTCCAAACTATATCTATCCCTTTGAAGCTTCAATTTCAAATCAAGAGTTATATTCATATGTAAAAGATCCCTACAAAGTCTATCCTACATTTCAATGAAAGAAGTCTTACATCAGGTCTATTTTGAAATTTTCAAACCTTGAAGTCACCCTCTAATCCTTCACATATTTAGTGTGATAGTCAATACTATTATACACTTCTAGTAATATAATATAAAGCCTTCGTACTCATTTTATACAAATAGCCCCGTAACATAGTTTTTGATAGTCAATTTGAAATCTACTAAGAGAGAATGATATAGGAAATCTAGACATGTTGGAGAGCATTGAATGGATTGGAAGGATGATAAAAGACATATTCAACTGTAAATAATGAAAAATTTAGCATGAAAGCTTCTCTTAACACTATGGAGGATCATAGGTGCCAACTTGGTGAACGTGATCATGAAATTATTTCAAATTCCTATGAATACCTTATACATCACTTTCCATGTTTCAACAAGATTGAACTTGGAATAAAGTAGTGAAAACACAAGCTTATGGGTATTTGAGCCTTTAAAACACACATTATCTCCTTAGTGATTTTTTATAAAGCTAAATAGCTCAATCAAATGAAAAATACCAATAATTTAGATCCCATATGGGTTCCTTACTAAGGTTAAAATCTTAGACTCTAACTCTACCTATAAGGCCTATACCATTCCATTGAAAATGCCCTTTGTGAGCTTGTGAAAGTAGTGATGGAGGAGAGCGAGAGAGTGTAATTTGAAAATTTGAGATCTAAAAATTTCTTCCATGCCTAATTATAACCTATATAAGTTTAAAGGACACTAATAAATTATTTTCACCTGAAAGTGAGTTCAAGAAGTCCATATAAGTGACAAAACTCCCCTCTAAAGCATTGAAATTCTAGATTCTAAATTTTAGCTGACATCCTGACATATATGGAAGGTTTATAACTATTAAAATGTCATTTTAAAGTGTCATTTATGGTATATTATCTTTTTTTGTATTTATCATACATGAAAGTTAGGAAAAATCACATTTTCCCTCATTAACACTATCTTGAAGTCCACAAAAGAACCTTAACTTCTCCAAAACATCATGAAATGTTTAAACAAGGTGATTAAGACATAAAATTACCTTTGATGACACTTAAGGACCTATTACATGTCTTTTAAAATTTTAATCACTCTATGACATGAATAGGATAGTACAAATCAAAGAAAGACTATAACCTTAATTTATCCAAATTTACCTTAAGTAATGCTAATAAGGTTTTGAAAAGGGTATTTGAAGTCCTCCTAAAGCATGAAAAATCTATGAATAGGGTTAAAAATACATTAAGAGAAAGTTTTCACCAATAAGGGTTGAATTTTTTACCTTGGGGTTCAAAATTGATCAATAAATTGGTGATTCACAAGGGTAGCATGCCTACTATGATAAATAAACCAGTAGCCTTGTCCTTCCATTGCAAAATAGAGTAATTTGCACTCAAATTCATACATCACAAAACCTTGACCATGATAAGATAAGATTATTTTACCTCCAAACACAAAAAATAAATATAACACACACAAATTAGGATAGTACAAATCAAAGAAAGATTATAACCTTAATTTATCCAAATTTACCTAAAGTAATGCTAATAAGGTTTTGAAAAGGGTATTTGAAGTCCTCCTAAAGCATGAAAAATCTATGAATAGGGTTAAATATACATTAAAAGAAAGTTTTCACCAATAAGGATTGAATTTTTTACCTTGGGGTTCAAAATTGATCAATAAATTGGTGATTCACAAGGGTAGCATGTCTACTATGATAAATAAACCAGTATCCTTGTCCTTCCATTGGGCAATAGAGTCATTTGCACTCAAATTCGTACCTCACAAAACCTTGACCATGATAAGATAAGATTATTTTACCTCTAAACACACAAAATAAATAAAACACACACAAATTAGATAACAAGACACACACACATGTTATCAAGCACTTAAGGAACATAATAAACAAGAAAGCAAACTAACTATATACAACTTACCTAAGATTTTCTTCTTCCTCCTAGGTCAAAGGGGAAGCTTTTGGTATATCTTGATCTATGAGGTAAATAATATCATTAGGTAATTTTTATTTTAGACCTTTCTCTTATTGAATTCATCATTTTATCACTTCTCTCGACATGTTCTCATGTAAAGTGACAACTACAAACTAATCACCTATGAAGGTGAACTCATCTTGTGGATCAATATCCTTCTCATTGTACCTATTGATGCTTGTTTTTATCTCAAGCATAACCATATCTTGGCTCATAGGAGAAACATAAATATTAGCCTCTAATTATTATATGACATGAGGTACTTGGTCTTGAATGACATCATGTGGATCATCGCATTGTTTTGTAAATAAGACAATAGTCTCAATATCATCTTCAATCTATCAAAAAGGATCTTTATGCCCTTGAAAAGCCACAAAATAATTTCATATGTCTAGGTACTAATACAAAATAGCTTCATCCTTCTCTTGACATCCTTCTTGAAGAGATACAACTTGAAGCACATCGTTAGAGACTTTTTCTTCTACTATAGCAGTTTGATTAGTTTGCATTTCTTCCTCATCGATATGCTCTTATTCTCCTAGAGGTACCAACTTCTCAATACCTTCATATTATTTTAACATATGAAAATAAATATTCCACATGTCCTTCAAATATCTTTTAACCTACTCATTTGACTCAATAAGGTTAGTCAACATGATGTCTTTCTTAAGAGACTTTTATTTCACATCTTCACCAACCTATTCATTCACCAAGGTAGCATCTTTAACACTCTTCTCATAGGCATATGAAAAATCATCAAGATCACTCTTTTATTCATTTTTGAAGAATAATTTGTGTCTATTTTCACCAAATTGATTACCAATGGTGAATTCTTCCTCATATACACTTGTAGTGTCTTCTTCACAATCTCTTTAAATCACACTTACAGCTACAATCTCTTCTTCATTTGTTTCCCATAGGAGAGGTTTTTATTCAATAAGAGATGTTGTGGGAGAATAATGTACATGTTCACGAGTTGGAGAGGGGGTATAAGGTATGTTGTATAGATTATTAATAGGCTTGGGAATGGAAGGAAAACTCTTAAAACATAGGGTCTTGGATATGGTGGATTCTTGAAGGAATTATTGAAGAGAAAGCAAGTTGATTTAGGTAATGAAAATCTCATTTTGTTTAACAATAACCTCATATTTCTCATAGCCTTATTGATGATCTTCAATAGTTTCAAACCAATTTTCAACCATATCAATAAGAGCCTACTTGTTTTTAAAACATTCTTGGATAGACCTCCAAGATAGACAAGCTAAATATTCTTGGGGAGAGGAAAATAGATCTTAATTAAGGACAAATATTTATTTGAATTAAATATCTTCATCTTGGCTCTCTTCCTCTTCCTTTATCTTCAACTCTAAATCTTTATTTGATTATCTATATTCTCTTAGAAAAGATTTTATTGGAGGTGGATAATGAGCTCATGAGGATAAGGATTACAAGAAGGCTGATATGATATATAAGAGGAATATTGATGAGGTATGGGAGATACTTTAATAAGATAAAATTATTATTTGAATTCAATTCCCTAATCTATACTTGTCTCACCTTGCTTACTCCATGATTTCACCAATTGATTATAGCTTGGAGTTCTGAAAGACTTTTTGGGGGGCTATTGAGAAAGAGAAGTAGCATTTTGGTTTTCACTAATGGGTTGATTAAAAATAGTATTTTCCTTATTTTTAATACTCTCTTAGATTAAATTCTAATAATGTAAATTTTGAGGAACATATGAATAACTTGAAACACTTTGATACTCACTTGGAATGATCTCTTAGAGAAGAATGAGTGGCACATATGAGGGCTAAGGTCATGCATATGAATACAAATGGGATGATAAGATTGAACCTATTGTCCTTCATGATTTATTAGCTTATCCTTAATGCTTTTATTGAGAAAACTTACATCCATCATCTCATTTGATAATCTTTGTCAATTTAATTTCTTAATAGGCTTCTATTTTTAAATCATTAGCTACAATGAATTTCTCAAATCATGGATGATATGAATAGAGATATCTTGACCATACTCACTTTGTGTGTTTATTCCTATCATGTTACTCTCATATCCTAAGAGAGTTTTTTTCAAACTTGAAATGGACTAATTTTAGAAGTGACTATGTTGGCTAGGGTCATCTTGAATTTGATAATGTTGTTCATAGGACTAATATGACTCATTACAAGGTTGACAAGGATAATTAAACTAATATGGATCATATTGAGGTTTATAATGCTCATAATAAGATTGGTATGAGATACTATAGGCTTTAAGAGCTTCACCAACTTGCATGAAATTGAACTCTACTTCAAACTCAACCATAACAACCTCATCAAGATAATGAAATGAAACATAACTTACTTGAATAGGTGAATAGGCTGGTATAAATATCTTATTATGCATAGAGTCACCATTGATGTTTCTAATGCCTCCAAATTTTGATATGTAGAAGAACAACACCAATAATCCTTTCATAACTTTGGACATTAGTCCCACCAAGCATTCCAAAACTATTATCAATCAATTTACACTCTTTCTAAGGTAGTTCATTCCTTAAAAAGTTGATGTAACATTGAAACACCTCAAGGTTTTGGGTACCCTATTGGAGAGGTCAATCTCTAGTTTAAATGGCTAGCTCCCCTTCGATGAATCACTTAGGCTCAAACACTAATCTATCACTTTATAGGAAAAGGGAGAGAAACCTATTCTAAAGGGGTTGATGCACCAAATATGATTTGACCACTACCAACTATCTACAAATGCACTTAAAATAAGAGACTAACTTTCACATGACACAAATCTAATTCCACCTCTTTAAATTAGTGTTTCTCATGAAGGTTTTGAATATCACTTGAAATAGGAGGACTTGTCAATATGTCATGACATGACACTATTGAAATTACTACTCAATAGACACTTACACCTTACTTTGACACTTTAAGAAACCTTTAAAAAGGATTATATATTAAACATGAATTATAAAGAAGGATAAGCAGGCCAAGGAAGTAAGAATATCACTTAGCAAGATTAACTATTCAAGCATGCATATTGAAACCAATCCATGAAAAAGGTAAAAAAATTATTGTCATTGATCAAAGGATATAAATGGGTATGGATTCACCATACCCAGGTGGAGGATACAAACTTATCCTATCAAAGATAAATATATATAGAAATATGAGAGAAGGTGAAGGGTGTAGGAGAGGGAGAGAGAGAGAGAGAGAGAGAGAGAGAGAGAGAGAGAGAGAGAGAGAGAGAGAGAGAGAGAGAGAGAGAGAGAGAGAGAGAGAGAGAGAGAGAGAGAGAGAGAGAGAGAGAGAGAGAGAGAGAGAAAGAGAGAGAGAGAGAAGTATCTAAAAAGGGGTATAATAAAAAGTTATAAAACTTACAAATTATTTATTCAAAGACAAGTTTTAGTCTTATGAATATGTTCTTTTGATCCAAGTGGCATGGATGTTTTAAACCTTGATTGAAAACTTACCTTATTTTTCAAAATTATGCTTTACCTTGGATTGTGGAATGATAAGTGTCCTTATTTATTTCCAATTAATGTTGAGTTACATATTTTATCTACTTTTGACACCTTTAAACTAATCTCTAAAGGTTCCCTTTGACACATCACTTCATTCTTTTACTAGTGTCTTTAAGACTTTTCATCTCACTAGGCCAATCTTGCTTACAAGTTTCAAAACTTGAGTTCAAATTCTATAATTAGTTATATATAAATATATGGCCTATCCACATCATATACTACCTATAAAACTCATTTTTAGGTCTAAAACTATCCCCAAAAACTCATTTTACACCAAAAGATCTTATTTGGACTCATTCCTTGTAACCCTAAAAATATGGAAAACTCCTTATGTATAAGAAGTTTTGGAATATGTTGGTAAATTTATAAAATATTTTATGACATAATATGTCCTTACATCTCCATTCCAAATTTTAGGTCTTAACTCTGAGTGGAAGTGTCCTTTTTAACCCATTCTCTTTCCTCAATTAGACCTCCTTACTTAGAAGCCTAATTTTCTACTCCAAATCTCTACCACACATATGAAATCACACAAAAACATTTTATTCACTTTAATTATCCTATCAAAAACCTCCATTAAAAATTTTAGGTCCTAAGATGCTTTAGAATTATGAGAACCATGAAATGATCTTGAAACCTAGTCTCATTTTAGGACTGTTTGAGACTACCTTGAAAAATGATGTTTGTTGATCACTTACAGAGTGTCTAGTATAGATTTATAGGATTTAATATATGTAACACATCAAAAATTACCTCTAAAAATATTTTATAAGTTTTATTTTACTCAAAACCCTACAAAATATCAAAAATCCTTAAAAAATAGTGCATTTTTTGTTGTCCATACAACTGCAAGAATAGATGAAGTACATTTAGAGAATCTACTTGGAGTCCTACTTGACCCAAAATTTTGACTAAT
Source organism: Torreya grandis (assembly GCA_037957365.1). Taxonomy (NCBI): domain Eukaryota; kingdom Viridiplantae; phylum Streptophyta; class Pinopsida; order Cupressales; family Taxaceae; genus Torreya; species Torreya grandis. Next base: position 936,138 of record JARHVA010004103.1, read on the forward strand.
TATTTTATATTTTGGCTTAGAACCAACACAATGTGAGATGATCATGGTGTATAAATACCATGGCATAGATCTAGGGTGGTGTAAGAGGAACATGGCATAGAACCAACATGGTGTAAGAGGATAATGGAATAGAAAATAGTAGTGTGAGAAAACCCAATCAAATATGAAAACTAAATATAAATACACCTATATAATAGGACTCAATTAAATATATAAATAATTATCAAGTGCAATGGAAGTGGGAGATGGTTAAGGAGCAATTATGAAGGACAAATTAGACTTTAATCATCACATGAGTTTTGCACCAACCTACAAAAATGACAAAATTTAATAGCAAGGATCTAAAATAAAACAATAATTATGGAATTAAAATTCTTAGGTACTTGGGATAATACAATTAAATTATTTCCATGACTCTGAATCTACTAGAGATCATTATATAGTCACCTGATTGTCATTAATAATGTAACTACTTGGTCAGGGAAAAACAAGTATAAATACCCCTTTGTACAGATGTGTAAGGGGACTAAATATTGGTATTAATTAATGAATATTTATGGTAATTTATAATTATATAATTTAAAATTATTTATAGTGTTATTATTTAATTTATTGATAGTTAAAACATTAACAATGGGTTTACATTGAGTAATATGTGTCTTATAATTCACTATAAGATTTATAGAATATGCATTATATGATTTTTCATAATCAACACTTTAAAATTCATGGCACTTATCTTCATGTTTTTGTTTTTTTAATTAATTATATAAGTTCCATATTCATATATTTCCTTTTCTATGTAATCTCTAATTAGATATATGAATAAACTCAAGTTTTTGACAAGTGTTAGTGCACAACATAACTCATGAGAACTAGTTTCTTGTTATGTGCTTTAGGTGAGCACATAAGAGCTTAGTATTGAATTAAAATATAGCATGTAAGTGTTATCTATTTTTTCCCACATACCAATATTTTTCCTAGATAGATCAACCGATTAGTTTCTTGATTAAGTGAATGATCAAAAATGACTTGCATAAGTCTAGAGAGACCAGACTATCATGGCACATCATACAAAAATGAATGGGCTATCTTGATTTTGAATTTGATAAGTTCACTTAGTAATCCTTTAAAATCCAAAATATCATATGGAAATGAATTTATTAATGTCTAAATCATGGTCTACAAATTTCAAATCTTAATGAGCTTACTATCTAGAGATATAGGTATTTAAAGTTAAACTTGCAAAGTGGAACTTGCATGTATATATAAAATTTGAGTTGTGGAAAATATATATTTGAATTAAAATGACCCAAGGATGAATGCATGGCTGAAAATTGGCAAGATAGAGGGTTAACAAATAAATATCTAATGGCATACATTGACTGGTAATGTTAGTGGGCCCAAATAGATCAATGGTGCATGTTTAACTGTATCAAAGAAAATCAATGGTGAGTAGGGGTCAATAACTTAGTGGACCCTAGAAGATTATGAGAAGATACCAAGTGTCATCAGAACATTAAACTATAATAATATAAATGGTACACATTTGATCCGTGTAAAATTAGATCAATGGTGCATGTAAGGTCAAAGAGTGAATGTTCCTAAGGATGAATATGAGGTCACCATGTGGCACAAGTACATGAATTATTCAGGACTAAAAATGGATCCTTGAAATGAATGAAGAGCTAAAAATTGTCATAATATATAAATTCAACCATAGATTGATGGTTAATGATGAATTTTAAAACCAAGAGACTTTTTGGGAAATCGATGGAACAAATTTGATTTAATGGGATGGTGATACATGTCTAAAACTAGAGGCATGATCAATCCTTTGGCATGGAGTGCAAAATATGTTATTTGATGGACTTAGAGTAGTTAAGGGTATATAAAGATCATTAATGCAATAAGGATCTTAAGGATATTTAGGTGGCCATTTATGATTATTTGTAGTGGATATTTTATCCTCCATGATCTTTTCTCCACTCTTCCATGCCAAGACAGTTTCAGTGACATTAATATAATGAGGAGCTGAAGAAGGATTTAATGAAATGGTTTTTATTATTGCTTATGGTGGTAATCTTGACCTTGATAATTTAATCCCTTATACACTCTCCCATGTATTATTTCCATCTCTCACATCCCATTCTGCTATATATACAAGATTTTAAGCCTTGAAAATCATCCCTCTCTTAGGCATGACTAGACTCTACCAAGATTGAGCTTTGTAACCTCTTGAGATAAATATATGACTATTTAAAATTTCATTATTTTATATAGTGTATTAATTATATTTTTATTTGAATATGTGGTATAAATATCTCCCTTGTCAAGTCCTGATCTCACCTAGCTACTAGTTTATCTTATTATGCATGCAATGTTTATAATTAAATGTCATGATTGAAGATAACAAGTGGAAACATTGACCAGTTATTTCCTTGAATCAAGCCTTTCCATCACTTCTCTTAGGTTTTGATCACTTAGTAAACCTCTACATGAAATAATGATGCAAAAAAAACATTTGGATTTTTAGATTCAATCTTTTGCTTATCTCATTAGTGTTTTTAGAAGTTCAAATAGAGTGGATGAGCAATCAGTTTAGTGCATCACCAACATTAGCCTAAACTTCTCTTTCAGTTATCTTCCTCTCCCTTTTCACCCCAAAAATTAGTAGGTTTTATTTGTAATTAGCTAAGTGATACATCATAGGAGCTATCCTCATTAAAAATCCTAGAGTTCTAACCCAAGATTATGTAACCCACAACCTAGGGTCATTCCCATGTTGGACTAGATTTGAATAGAGGACCTGAACAATTACTTACTCAACTATGGTGAAATATAAGTCATGATAGTTCTTGCATGCTTGCTAGGGTAGCTTTCAAGTGCCTTAGAGCATGTTTTGATGATGTTGGAAAACATTTGGAATCTAAGGACATAAACAACATCATCTACATCCACATTGATCAGAGTCAAACATATTTGAAAGGTTTGAAATTAACCTCAAGATCAAAGATATCAATGGTTTCAATTATTGTATAGGTAATAAGGTTTTTATTCATGGTTTTGATTTGATACATATATTCCATAAGGAGTCATGGCAAACCATGAGGTAGGTTTTTACCCTTCACACCCATATCCACCTTATCATAGCCCATATGCCCCATACACTAATCCTTACCATCCATATAATCCATATCCTCCATATTACCAAGACCATTCACCATAATTTGAGATTAATCCACATTCATGGTAACCTCCTCATCCTCATATCAGCCCTATCATTAACCTACTACCCCTTACAATCTACCTATACCAAACACTGATTATCTAAACTTAGAGATTGAGAGATTAAGAAAAGAAAGGGACAAGTTATAGGAGGACGCTAGACAATAAAAAAGGGTTAAATTACAAGATCTTATTACTCACTAAATTAATCCTAAAAACCAACCATAGTCAGCTAAATTGGTCATCCCATCTCCTTTTCTTGCCTCCTTGGTCATAGGATATTTCTTGGTCCATACTTGTTTACCTAATGACAAGGAAAAACTTTCAATTATTCTTAAATTAGTAGCAGATACCTTGAATCTAAGGTATGAACCTTTTAATAACTTTAAAGTTTAATGGAATGGGTCTCCCATGAAATTATTTGGCATTGTTATAAATTTTCAACTCACTTTCCATGCCTACCCTAAACATTAATTTATGTAAGACCTTATTGTAGCAAATTTGTTGCCTCATTTTGCCTTGTTTTTAGGTAATGATTTCATGACTAAGGTTAGAGGGTAATTGTTTAAATAATTTTCTCATATAGTGTACAAACTTGAACATGTTCTAGAGTTGAAAATAAAGTTTGAGTGACTCTCTAAGTTCCACATTCTACCACTTCCTCTAATCACCCCAAAGGCAGACTACCTTCACCATCCTTCCCCAAGGAAATCCACTTGTGTTCAAGATCCTATACCTACCAAAGATCCTAAAACAATACCAACATGGAAGCCTTCATGGGACATGGATCCTAGTTACATTATTCCCACCCTTGAAAAAGAGGATAGTGAACTAGGAGTATGTATGAAATCTATTTTTAGTCCTTTATTTATTGTTCCTCAAGTACCTATTGCCCCTTTCACATCCCTCCTCAATCCTAAGAACTTTAAATACCATTCATGATTCCTAGTTATAAAGATACCCTTGAAATAATAAAGCATCCTAATGATATATCCTACACACCCACCCTCTCTCCTCTTGAAAAGAATTCAAGTACACCAAAATCAGAAGTGGATCATTCAAGCATGGTGGGCAAACTATCAAAGTTGGTAAAGGAGGGGGAAGTAATTCAAAAGATAGATAGTGATATAGTTATATATAAGTGTAAGGAGAACCTTGGAGAGGACACTTATATTGTCTATGAATAATAGATTCAAATTAGGACCCTTTTACACTCCATTAGATCAAAAGGTTAGCATGAGTAGAGCTTGGATGATAAATAGCAGCTACAATGTCATAATGATGGAGCTGAGTCAAATGAGACACAAGCTAATATTTTCATAAGAGACCAATTAGATGGAATCATCCATCATGATGTTATTTATATTGAAATTACTAGTGGTAGCATTTGTGTTTGAAATGCTTGGGTGAAATTGAGCAACATAGCAAGGCAGATTTAAGTGATATAGTTGAACAATAAGCTAACACTTAAAATGAAAACAATAATGCAAATCAAGGAGTGTAGAGGCAAGATTAGTTGGACCTTCATTATATTCAGGAACCACCTCTCTCTATTAATGGAGAGGATGAAAAAAATTCATTTGGTCAAGAAACTTATGATGATCTTACCAAAGTGAAGGAGATAAGTAATTAGCTTGATGGCTTGTAGATAGATGTCACAAGTTAAAATGAAACTTGTGATTTATTCATTAACCAAGATGAGATGTCATTTTAAGAGGATGTAGAATATTTCTTCCTAAATTTATATACCTCACTTTTGTACTAGTCAAATCTTGAAAAGAAGGAACTTGTCAAGAATGCTTTAATAGTTGATCATCTTGAACCCAAAGAGAAGAACCAGTTATAGCTCTTGATTGAAGAAGAGATGATGTTAGTGACTTAAGATAGAAATATTTAGGATGAGTATGATTATAATTTTGACCCTCATACTCAACCCATGCACATAAGGATGAACCCAGATGTTCATTTCACTCTTTTAGGTAATTGGGAGAGTGCTAGTTATAGGAGGTAGTTGTCACCTATTTATCCAAGTCTGTTTACACACAAATCATCATATGATAGATCCACATCAAGGTAACACAATGAGCAAAACACATTTCCATTTGGTCTTTGGGGAATGAAATCAAAGCTTAGGCTAGTTTTGTAGTTAGTTTGTTTTTCCAAATAAGTGATTTGCATAAGTTTGTAGGTTGTATCTTGATGTGTTGTTCCTTCCTTTATTTATTCTTAGTTATTAGGTGTGTTGTTTAGTGTTAGGTTTTTTTTTTTTTCATTTTTTGTGTGCATATTATTTTTATGATATGTATCTAAGGTGTCAAAAGTGTAATTCAGTCCAGAGAGTCATGATCTTGTGCTTCTTTATTGAGTCACCTTATCATGAAAGTGTATGGGTTCCATGACTAGTAAGTTGGTCAAGCCATCAGAGTCACTAGAAATTTTGGCCATTTTGGCCCACATACCAAGTTTTTTCCTATATAGATCAATTAATTAGTTTCCTAATTGAGTGAATGATAAAAAATGACTTGTACAAGTCTAGAGAGACTAGACCATCATGGTATGTCATGTAGAAATGAACAGGTCAACTTGGTTATGCATTTAATAAGTTCACTTAAGAGGCCTCTTAGAGACAAAATCTCACATGGACATGAATTTATTCATGCCTAAATCATGATCTACAAATTTTTTATCTTGATGAGATTTATATCTTAATATATAGGTCTTTAAAGTTAAACTTATAGAGTGGGATGTATGCACAGACATCAAATTTGAGCTACAAAAAATAGCCATTTGAATTCAAATGACCCAAGTATGAATACATGACTGAAAAGTGTAAATACCATGGGTGTTAGATGAAGATATAATGATGTGCATTGACTAAAAATGTCAATGTGCCTAAATAGATCAATGTTGCATGTTTAAATGTACCAAAATAGATCAATGGTGAGTAGGGGTCAACAAGTTAGTGGATCCTGGGAGATAATGAGAATTTTCCAATGTCACAAGAACACTAAACTAGAAAAATATCAATCATACACATTTAATCCATGCAAAAGTAGATCGATAATGCATATAAGGTTAAAGAGTCAATGTTCTTGAGGATGAATGTGACACCACCACATGGTGCAAGCATAAGAACTAGCCAAGATTAATATTGGATCTTTAAAATGAATAAAGATCTAAAAATTGTCATAATATATAACTCTAACCATAGATCAATAATTGATGATGAAGGTTCAAACCAAGGGACTCTCAGGGAAATTGATGGAACAAATTTGATTGAATGGGATGGTGACACATGTCCAAAACTAGTAGTATGATCAAGCCTTTAACTTGGAGTGAAGAATATGTTATTTTATGGACTCAAATTAGTTAAGGGTATGTAAAGATTATTAATTCAATAAGGATCTCGAGTAGATTTAGGTGGACATCCATGATTTATCATAGTGGAGATTTTGACCTCCATGATCTTTTCTCTACTCTTCCATGATAAGACAATTTCAATTACATTTAATACAATTAAGAGCTTGAGAATGATTTGATGTAGTGATTGTTATGATTGATTCGTGTGGTAATCTCAACCTTGATTATTATGACCCCTTCTCCACTCTCCCATGTATGATTCCCATCTCTTTCATCCCATTCTATTATATATACAAACTTCTAAGCCTTGAAAAACATCCCTCTCTTGGGCATGACTAGATTCTACCAAGATTGAGCTTTGTGACCTCTTTAGATGAATAGATTACTACTTCAAATTTCATCATTCTGGTATAGTGTGTTAATGTCAGTTTTATTTGCATATGTGGTATAAATCTCTCCCTTGTCAAGTCCTAATCTCACCTAGCTATTAGTTTATCTTATTATGCAAGTCATATTTAGTGTTTAATGTCATTTGATTGAATCTATCAAGTGGATACATTAAATGGTTAGTGCCTTGAATCAATCCTTTCCATAAATTCCATTAGGTTTTGATCACTTGGTGAACCTCTGCATGAAACACTGATGCATAATAGACATTTGTAGTTGTAGATTTAGTCTTTTTCTTGTCTCATTAATGTTTTTAGAAATTAAAAGAGCAGATTTGAAATAAATTTAGGTACATCACCAACATTAGTTTAGATTTCCCTTTCAATTATCTTTCTCTCCCTTTTCACCCCAATAACTAGTAGGTTTTAGTAAAAATGAGCTAAGTGATACATCAGAGGAGCTAGCCTTATTAAATATCCTAGATGTCTTACCCAAGATTAGGTAACCCATAGCCTAGGGTAATTCCCATGTTGGACTAGATTTGAGTAGAGGGCCTAAATAATCCTTTGATCATCTAGGGTGAAATTTAAGTCTACAATAGTAAGATTATTGTTAGTAGACACTTTAGTGCCTTTAGGAAAATGTGATAAAAAATTACCCAACATTTTGGTTCCATTTTTGGAACCCATATCACTTGTTGTATAGTAATGGGAAATGCTTGAATGTTTATTCACTAAAAGTATTGAATAATGGATTATTGAGGTTAAGGATAATTTTAAGATTCTTTATATTAAACTAGGAGTTTATTCTTATGCATGGCTGGAACAACATATCTATAACTTATTATATGAAACCTTATTTATCAAATCCCTTATTCATTTGCATGTTTGGCTCTTCGCCTATGCTCAAGACCAATCATATAATTTTGGAAGGAGGCAAGATTGGATGATAGAGTGTCAAAGGGAATTGTCATGTTTGGGAACACTATGGACATGGGTTGTTAATGTTTGAATGAGAGGGGTGTTGAATAGATACATATTGGAATATGTTGTACCACTTATTCTTGTTCTAAAAAATCCAAGTTCCAATTTCTATAAGAACCATGTGGTTGGTATATTAGACACTTTACACTATAATTAAATAAGTTATTTATTGATTTTGGACTCAAAAATCTACTTATGGAGGGCTAAATCCATAATTACATGAGCTAAATAGTTGGGAGGGGAATGCAAAGGTGTTGGTAAAGAAATTTTTGGTTCAAAATGGTAGTTAGTTAGTGGGTATTATGAAAGAAGAAATATGATGAAGCTTAGAAGAGTATTATAGGTGGAGGTAGAGTAGGAAGGGGATGTGAGGACTCAAGAAGTTTTTTTAGGATATATAGGGAAGAAAAAAGGCATAAGGAGGACTCACCAACTTTTGAACCATGACAAATGATAGTTTTATAATATGAGATAAAAACTAGCTAGATAGTAGAGACTAAAGAACCTTATTTAAACCAACCAAGTTCCCTAACCTTAGTGCATGCTCATCCTTTTAATCCAGATTATTTAATCATACATAACTAGGATATAGCTAGTATAGAGTCAAAAATTGATCCTATAAGAAAAATTATAGCTGAGCCAATTTTAACTCATAGTGAATTGACACTTTCTCTTCCTTTACAAGGAAATTTCATGGCCCAACTTGGCAAGCCTAGTAGAATCAACATTTATAGTGGGTAGAGTACTAGTCTAAGTATTATTAATCAATCTACTACCATTCCCAATATCGTGGGTGTTAATATTTGAATGAGAGGGGTGTTGAATAGCTACATATTGGAATATGTTGTACCACTTATTCTTATTCTAAAAAATCCAAGTTCTAATTTCTATAAGAACCATGTGGTTGGTATATTAGACACTTTACACTAGAATTAAATAAGTTATTTATTGATTTTGGACTCCAAACTCTACTTATAGAGGGCTAAATCTGTAATTACATGAGCTAAATAGTTGGGAGGGGAATGAAAAGGTGTTGGTAAAGAATTTTTGGTTCAAAATGGTAGCTAGTTAGTGGGTATTATGAAAACATAAATATGATGAAGCTTAGAAGAGTATTATAGGTGGAGGTAGAGTAGGAAGGGGATGTGAGGACTCAAGAAGTTTTTTTAGGATATATAGGGAAGCAAATAGGCATAAGGAGGAGTCACCAACTTTTGAACCATGACCAATGATAGTTTTATAATATGAGAGAAAAACTAGCTAGATAGTAGAGACTAAAGAACCTTATTTAAACTAACCAAGTTCCCTAACCTTAGTTCATGCTCATCCTTTTAAGCAAGATGATTTAATCATACATAACTAAGATACAGCTAGTGTAGAGTAAAAAATTGATCCTATAAGAAAAATTATAGTTGAGCCAATTTTAACTCATAGTGAATTGACACTTTCTCTTCCTTTTCAAGGAAATCTCATGGCCCAACTTGGAAATCCTAGTAAAATAAACATTTATAGTGGGTAGAGTATTGGTCCAAGTATTATTAATCATTCTACTACCATTCCCAATATCTTGGGTGTTGATGTTAGAGTTGTGGGAGGTGGACTAGGTGGTAGTATGGGAGGAAGTGGTGGACTTCCACCTCTAAGAGCAAGAGCTAAGGGTTATCAATAGCCACCTTCATAAGCACCTTGAATATCATTGGGCTAATATGAAATGATGCTTCATATACCTAAATATCAAGGTGTGGATAATGCGATGGAGCATGTTCATAAGTGTGAACTGATTTGGAGGGTGCATGGTATAACTTATTTTGAGTAAAAGGCCACATAATTTAAAACCATACTTCTAGAAAGATTACACAAGTGGTATAGGAATTTTGACCCTTAATAAGTAGTAATTGACTATGATCAACTCAAGATGGCATTTCTTTAGGAATTTGATATTCCTAAATTTGAGAAACAAAGTATTACTATTCTAAAGGATATAAAACAAGAGCTCACTAAAAGTATATGAGAGTATTATGCATGATTTAAAACACTCTTATCTAAGCTTTCATTCAAGATTAATGCTACTCAACATTCCCAATGGTTCATGAGAGGCTTGTTTCTTCTATTTAGATGAATGTTATTTCAAAGGACCTTTACCATCCTATATGAAGCCCTAGAAGTTGTCCTCTATGATGAAGTTGTTGGTATCATTTGACACTAGAATCAAACCTTTTATGGAATCTCAAATAGCTTCAATAACATCACAATTAGAGAAGTTGACTATAAATAATTCATGTGACACTTGTAATGGTCTTTGGTGTACCAATTATGAGTCTGAAGGTCATAATAGAAGAAAATATCCTCACAAAAACATTTGCATTGTACTAAAGTAGCTATGTGAAATTTTCCATGAAGAGCATAATGTATGATCTATCCTCTCTTACAACAGACTACATTATAAAGTATCTGAATACTACAATATATGTGATGTTTATACCTATGACACAAATGATTGTTGACTAATTAATGATATACATGAGGCACATGCATGTCATACACATCAAACCTATATCTCAAATAATAAAGAGAATGGTGGATATTATGGATGAGATTAAGGATGGGGATGAGGAGGTGGCCATTTTTTAGCAAGAATATGCTATAAGTGTGGATCTCTAGATCATTATTAGTGATATTATCTAGTCTATCTAACATGTGATTTTTATAAGAAGAAGCATCAGTTGGAAGAATGTCCTAACTTATACATATCCATCACTAAGGAAATAAATGAAAAAGGTGATAGTATGATTTGCATTGCTCTACCACCTAACATCCCAATAGGTTAATGTCAGTACACACAACAAAAGATAGTCTCAGTCTACATATATTCTGCCTATTGATAAGAAATAATGCAAAGAGCCTCATGTAATAATGTATTATGATGGCCAACAACATAAATACATGTTCTAAGATACTATAGCATTGGTATAGGAACTATAAGGGGAAATTTAGTTTCTTAAGGACTGGGAAGACACCTAACATGATGATATACAAAAGGCCACAGAACCTCAAAACATGGCATGAGATAATTTTTAATAAATTTGCAAGCATATGTTAGAGAAAGACATTATCCCATAATTGATTAATTGGCTTAAAAATAAAGTACCAAGGCCAACTAATGATTTACCTCATTTTTTAGACCAACTAAAGATCATTGATTGAATTAGGATTAGTGGTAAGATACTCCTATTCATCCTAACCCTCAAGAGGATACAAAAATCTTGTTGGATTTTGTTATCAACAATTGAATGATTTAAGATATTTTGGTCAACAATGGTACTAATTTCAATGTCCTCATAAAATATGCATGGTACAAAATGGCTAGCCTAGTATTACAACCATCACATCATGTATTTTTTATGGCTAATAAAATTTGTGCTCTACTAATTGTCATTCTTAAGAATGCAACTATCGATATCCTAGGGGTACCTTTCAAAGTTGATTTTGAATTTATTCAATTGGCTAAAGAGGATGATTTCCCATCTATATTAGGTTTAACTTAGCACTATACAAATAATGCAAACTTAAGTTTCAAAAATTACTAGATTAATTTTGAAAATATTGATCAATGCATCATCATTCCATTAGATCAAATACATGGGCCCCCATACGTAGAACATGTTAGCATAGATGAATATGTTAACCATATATATAATTTCATAGCCAAAGATGGTGAGCATCATGATCCTATTCTTGATGGCATCCTTTTATGGATGGACACTCAGTCTCTTTTTCATACTACAAGTAATGTTTGTAATTATTGGGCCCATGATGATAATGACCTCACTAGAAGAGTGTGTGGTAACATTGGAAGTTGTGAGAGAAACCCATTCCAATACCACAAATGACATAGATTTATTCACCTTATTATTATAAAAATAATGAGAGGACTAGGTATGGTTGCATCATTAGAGAGACTTGATGAAGCTCCTTGATTTCATAAGAAAATGCTTGAAGTCTTATATGATTTTGATGCTAAACATATGCATTCATTGGTTCACCTTTTTATGGAATGGCCATGAGGTGGTAGAGAACCCATAACAAGAAAATTCTTCATTGGTATCAAGTATGCTTTAATTTACATCACTAGATTCATTAGGATAACTACATTTAGGGTATAATCATCTATAGCAATGTATGGGCACCAAAACCACACATAGAAGCTTATGAATCCATGTGGAGGGTTGAAAAATACTTTTTAACAAAGTAATTATGGTTGTATGCAATTATAAATGCATTATGTCTATAAATTAATCCTATCTTGAAGAAGATAGAGCATACCTACACTTCTGATTGGGGATACACTTGTTAAGTGGGAGCATGACCAATATGGGGATCTGCTAGACCCGATTAGAGGGTCACTTGTCACAAAATATCATAATAAGAAGGGTTCCAAAGACTACAATATAACACAATCATAAAAAAACCCTAATGGATTCCTAAGGTTTAAAACATTCACTATATTCTAATAACAAGAAAGTAAATATAATCTAGTTCACACCAAATCTTGTGGCACAAATTGTGGGTTAAATAAAACAAGCATATATAGGGAAATTTAATTAAAATAATTATGAGTAACACCATAATACATAAAATGTGAAATATAGTATTATTCAAGAAAACACTTATGTTACTTATATCTACTAAAAGAGGGGAGAAAAAAGTTAGAATATACTTACCTGAATGTGAATCCATCGAGACTCAATCTCTCCCTTGGCCAATGGGGCTTAGCAAGAGGTTGTTGTGGTTTTTAAGCATCACTAATAAAGGAAAAATCATCCAAGACTTATCCACAAGACTATATTCTCTAAATAATAAAACTAATCTAAGTCTCCTCAAGTTTAATGGTGGAAGAGAAGATTGTGAATAAGCATGAGTGAATAATAACTCTTGATTGCACATATCAATAGTGACCAAAATGATCTTTTTATATATATGTAGATCTTGTTTTGACTCTTTATAAGAACATAAACTATACAAGGTTAACCTAGTTGAGTCAGTGTGTTTTTAAGGGCAAATAATTAGGTTTGAGCTAGGTTAGATGAAAGTCTAACAAGCCAAGAAAGTAAAAAATACCCCTAAACTGTATTGGGTCAACCTATTTTACCTAGTATAAATGACTACCCAAAAGGGTGTTAAGGCAAGAAAATGAGGAATGGAAAGAGTAAAAGACTATAGGAGTCTCAAGAGAGGATAAATATCTTAGGGAATGGTTTTGGGATCTAGTTGGATTGATAATAATGTGGAAATAAGGGACAATAATATTGTGAAGCACCAAAGGTCTACCCACCCCTTTCTCAATGCACCTGTTAGGGTGTGCACTTAGAGATATTGATTATTTATGGGTTTTTACAAGATTTAAAACATTAGTATTTAATAAAAATTGAAAATATTATGTGTATACATATGCCCCACTTGAAGCTCATCACGTTTCACTAAGGTGTAATAGGGGATGGTATTTCAAGAAGGAACATAAGGACACACATAATGTTGATTCTAAAAATAAGTTTTAGTATTTTAAAGAAAAAATAACTGAATGTAAATGCTTGAAAGGGAAACTAGTCTAAAAATTAAATAAATAAAAATTAAATGTAATTCATACCTTGACTTACCTTTATCATGAGATGGTTATCTAATGTGTGGTTATTTTTTGTTGTGTAGGGTATAGAGACTACTTTTGACAAACCAAAGAATACAAAACTAAAGAGCAAAAAAAATGCGAAAAAATCCAAGATAGTTGGTGCTATGAGGACATGATGTACTTGGGAAATTTGGCAAGCTGGGGTGATAGGTACTATGTGTTTCTCTTATTTTTTTTATATTTCTTATGAAAAGAAGAAAGTAAGAAACTAGTAATAAGAGTTTGGTAGAATAACCTAGTTATTGATGCACACATAATCTAGATGAGTGTGGAAAGGTCCTCTTTATCTTGGAAGGAATAGCTTGTAGATAAGAAATTACTAAAAAAGGGGTTGTTAGCAAGATAGTTAGGTGGACTATCTAGTGTGAGCTATATCTAAGAAGCGTGAGCTTACTAGGTGACTATCAATCCACTCTTTGATAAAAATTAAATAAAAAGAGATAAAAGAAAGATACTTGCATTAAATAATTGAAATTAATTGAAATGAAATATAAGAATAAATTCAATTCTTATTAGAGAAAATAACTAAATATAGTAATAGTGAATCAATACTAGTGCTAAAATGGATCAGGTCAAGTTCAAAAAATTAGGCAAGGATCTATGAATAGGCAGGGACATAGAAAGTTAGATTTGTTTGGGGGTAAGGGATTAAAAATAACTTCTTATTATTTCTTACCATAGTGACCATCAACGATCAAGGTGATTGTTAGTGGTTATGTTGATCATTGGTAGTTGGATAACTATTGATGGTTAGGGGCTACCATCGGTAATTATGTTAACCATCAATGATTTCCTATGGTATTTTGGAGGTGTTTAGAAAAGAGTTACAAACTAGGTCAAAGATTAGATAACGGTTTATTTAAGGGTCTAGTTAAAAATGAAGGGTTAGAATATAGGTGTAGCAAGGTCTAATAGGGGAGAGAGGTTAAAAACCAAAATAACAAAATTAAATTATAAATATACTTATTTCTTTTTAAATGACTGATGGTTGATGGTTGGAGAAATTTTGGTAGAGTAATGGTACTTTGCCTTGAGAGTAGTTTTAGCAGAGGTTTGGATCTCTATTTTTTTTGCTAAATTGATAGAAGAAGATTAGTTATGAATTGTGAATACTTATGATCTATAATACTTGTGATGATGGATCGATCCTTTCTCACCTTCTACTCCCTTTCTTTTATAGGCAAAGAGAGATAGAGGATATAAGGTTCCCTAGTATATTAGCCTATTAATTTCAATTCTTGGGAGTTCATTAGCAATAGGTAAGGTGGATATATTAAATTATGAAATGTTATCTTTCATAGCTAGTGTTTGTGTAAAAATGAGGAAGACTTGACCATCAATGGTTAACCTAACCATCAGTGGTCAAGATGACCGTCAACAATCGAGTGTCTAAGGGAAAAGGGTTCAAGGTTGGTTAAAAAGGGTTGGGTAATGGTTAAGTTAGTAAGTTAATGATTTTTTTAGCTAAGTATCTAACTTGATTTACGGTTTTATGGGTTGGTTAGTGTGTCAAGAAGGGTTAGGTAGTCCCTAAGGTATCTCAAGGCATTTTGACATATGGAACCATTGTGTGTGGTTTTTTAGTGTCTATATTTTTCCCCTTTTTATTATATAAATTTAAATATACAAGATGAAAAACAAAAATGGATTTCTTGGTTGAAGGTTAGGTTTCCCTAAGTATGGGAGGAGGTGTTCCCCCTTAAACTAGGAGTCGATGAGGTGAAATAAAAATTAATTTGAGGTTTAACAAGTGGTTTATGGTGAGTCACAAGGTTGGTGAAAAAAAGGTGGTTAGGTATTTAAAGTGAAAACATGTGCATAAAATGTGACTAAGTGCAATATTCAATATCACACATAGACTAATGTTTTCATAGTTGGTAAAAATAAGGTCAGTTCAAGAAAGATGGGTGATGGGGTAACTAGGCCACAGTGTTAGGCATGGCTAATCAGGTTATTCCTATCAAGTTTTCTGAATAGGTTTGGTGTTTTCATAGGTATCTAAGGTAGGAAGTGTTCCTTGGAAAAACACAAATGGTCTAGTTATACACTAGGTGGTGTAAATTCAAATGTTCAACATGGCAAGGTTGGTCGATGTGATAAAAAAGACTAGGCAAAATTGTCACAGAGTATGCAATTATTTGGGTCAAAAATGGCCAATGTTTGAGGTGAATGGGGTCTAATGGTTGGTTAAAATAGGGTAAACTCTAAAATTTTAAGTTTTTATTTTGGGGAAGAAATGTTATCTCCAAAAATTTGGCACTTAGGTGTAGGTAACTAAAATTTTTTAAAAAGGTGGGTTTCTTGACTATCAATGGTCATAGGTCCCAAGATCAATTGTCAGCAGTCACCCTGACCATCAACAGTCAGGGGGAAACCTAAAAATTCAAAGGATAAATATTGAAAATGAAATTTCATTTTCACTTTTTGCAATTTGACTTCCATGTTTTCCATGTATTTTGGCAATTTAACATTTTGTGTGAGAAGGTAGAATGAGTGTGGTGCTAACTTGGTGATTATTGATTGGTTAGAGGCACGTGTTGAGTTTTTCTACTAAGATCAATGATATAGGGTGAATGAGGATGTATCCAAGTAGTGGTATGTGGGATCATCCTCAATATCAATTGAGGAATGAGGTAGGGGGTGTTTTAAAATTGTAAGTTTAATTAATTTGGTTGTTTTTTAAGTTGAATTTGGATAGTTTGTAGTTGTGTAGGATAGGGTTTTGTGGGGTTTGACCTAGATTTAGGTTTCATTTCAGATTATAAATATTGGTTGATCAAATTTGAAATTTAAAGAGTATTTGGGTTGGGGATAGGGTATAGGATAGAATTAGGTAAAAAAAATTGTTGAATTTGGCTATTTTATTGGGTTTTTAAGAAGGTAGGGTTAGGTGGTTTACCACCAGTAGTCACACATAATGATTGTCAGTGGTTTAACCTAAATTTTTATGGTTATAATTGACCATCGGTGATCAACCACCAAAGCAGAAAGGTCACTTGACCATCGGTGCTCATAATGACCATCGATAATGAAGTGATTAGGGAAGGTGTGTTAAAAAATATATAAGAATAATGTTTTTTAAAATGTTTTAAAGGGTTAAAATTCAAATCATACGCTAGGATATGGTAATTTATGTGTTGAAATGGTTTTTGGTTAGAATAGGTGTTTTTTGAAAAAATATTTAGGTGTAGGTTTGATAGGTTAGAGTAAGTGTTAAAACAATTTGGGGTGAGGGTCACTTTTAAGTGCTAGAGATAATGTTGGAGAGGTAATGGTTGTGGGGTAGTTTGGAATAGGTTGATTCAGGTGGGTTTAGGTTGATAAAGTGGTGGATTGGTAGGATGAATAAATTGAATGTAAATGAGAAATGATAATGGAAAGCTAAGTGTGTATTTTAATCTTTAATTTTTATATGAATGAAATTAGATCTAGATGAGATATCAGGTTCTTAAGATCTTTGTAGAGCTCTATGGAGGGATGAATAAGGATGACTGGACACACATGGGGGAGGTCAAGCTTAGAGCTATGAGATAATATCAATTCTTTCCATGAGATGTGGTTATGATCATGGCCCTCATTGAGAGATGGAATCCAGTTTTGAATACCTTCCTCTTAACAGTATGAGAGATGACCATCCTACAAGAGGATGTTAATAGGATCACATGGATACCCATTCAAGGGGAGCCAATTTACCATATTGATAATGAGGAGAGGGATGAGTTGATGTAACTATTATATGGTGAGGATCGATCCCTTGCTAGGTGGCATGCTAGTGGTTTTGGTTATACACCATTGTACCATAAGGATTTAGATGAGAGGCATTTGATGATGATGGTGATGGTAGTGTCCTATTTTACATTGACTGACTCAAATAATGGGTGGTTTCCTTATCTACTACTAACAGTGTTGGTGTAGATGTTTCTTGGTAGGATAGTGTTTGGTTGGGCACCATTTTTATTGGTTCATATACATAGGGAGATTTAGATGTTTTGAGATCATAGGAGGTATAGGATTAATGTGGGGTTTGTGCTCCATTATTGGGCATATGAGCACATTAGGGTTCTAAGATCATTATGGATACCATGCGAGGGCTATGTCTAGATGAATTTTAGAGTGGGTTTCATGTGGTGGAAGGGAGATTATGTATTGGCAAGAGTTAGAGGAGGTTGAGAGATATTAAATACTTTAGAGATGCATTATAGGGCTTAGTTACTTTAAGATATATTTTAGAGGCCATATGTTAGCTTTCCTAGGTAGGCCCTCTAAATCTATCATACATTATCATTATAGAGTTGGAGATGGATCTATGGGAGGAGAGAGGGTGAGACTAAGTTCATCCCATTTGATAGATTTTGGAAGTAGTTCATCCTAGTGTAGGGTATTCCTAGTCCATTCCTAAGATATAGGAGGGAGGATGTTGAGTTTTTGTTACTCAAGCCATGATTGGAAGAGGTGGTATTATATCATGAAGAGCTACCTATTAGAGTAGGGGTTGATTATGTCAAGTTTATTGAGGGCTATGCAGCATGGTACCAAGCACTTTATGTAGTAGATAGTTTTAGGTGGGATGATGGGGGCTAATAGGCCATTGATGTGGATCCATTTAGTGGGCGTCCATAGGTACAAGGATAGGGTGGATATGTAGGAGTAGCATTGGCTACTATATAGACATTGATTATAGGGTTATAAAGATAGGTGGCCACATTACAAGGATAGATTGTGATATTATAAGGTTAGGTTTTCACTCTTATAGGTGAGAGAGATCATGCTAAGACCTCATAAGGCTTGGTGACCTAGGAGAGGGACACCTTGAGATAGAGGGTAAGGGCAACAATATCACTATCAAGACCACTAGGTATCATCCCTATGGCATGGTACTTAGCCATAGTGGAGAATTTGAGGTATTAAGAGGCTATAATTCTAGCACAGTGTCTTGAGCAACCCTGATGGGGTGAGTATAGAGTAAGTTTAGCAAGTGGGGAAATTATGTTGACTCTACATTAGTGGTATACTTTGATGAGTGGATAGGTAGGCATCTGAGGATGACCAGCACTAAATGGTAGTGTAGTATAGGTGGGGCCAGTTCTAGTGGTTCCCCAAGGGCATGATATGACATAATAGGATATATATATAGATGTATCTTTGTGTGTGTGTGTGTACATGATTTTGATACCAGCCTATGTGTTGATGTAGTGAGATATACATGCTTTGAGAGAGAGATTATACATTATTACATGTATTTTTTATTTTGATGACATGATGTATATGATGTTTATGATGTCCATAATGATATACATACATATGTGTGTGTGTGTGTGTGTGTGTGTGTGTGTGTGTGTGTGTGTGTGTGTGTGTGTGTGTGTGTGTGTGTGTGTGTGTGTGTGTGTGTGTGATGTATGTTTTTGGTTCATGATTTACATGTTTTGACGTTTTATGCTTATTCTTATTAAATGTGTATTTAGTATCTTAGGCATGTGATGATTATAGATGATGTTTTGTTTTGTTCTTATATATGATGTTTATGATATGTATGGCTTGATTATAGTTATTGATGTGGTTTATGATAAGATTTATTGCATTGATTATGGATGTGATGTTATGTATGTGGTTATGATGTTGATGTTGTAGTTTTGATGATTTATGATTATGATGTTAATGGAAGCACATAAAGTGAGTTAGATTAACAAACTAGATGTGGGAAAAGAGATAATAATCATGGGACATATATCTACCTGAACCAACGATGAGAGGATAAGAAAAAAAACATGATGCTTTTTTATTGGTGAGGATAAAACAAAAACTAAAGTTAGATTGGCTTAACAAACATAAGCCTTTCAAATGCTTTGCATTGACATGTTTTGGTTGATAAAAGGTTATCTTGATCACATTGTGTTAAGTAAGCTCATAATCCCTTTATTTTTAGATAGTATAAAATGGATATATGTGTTTGGTGAAGGGGAAATGGGTGATAGGTAAGGTAACCTTATGTGGGTTAGTTTTCCCCTTCTATAGGTGACCTAAGAACCATATTAGACAAGTCCATGTCTTCATGCAAGGTTAGACTGATCATTGTAAGAATTATACTAATGCTAGATATATGAAATTTAATTGTAGCTTTCTTAGAATAACTTATTCTAATTTTGATTGAGGGTTATTTGTTGCTTTTATTTTGATAAGTTTGTGAAGATGATTGATGAAATAATATTTAAAATGATTTCTTTTGACAAATTTGACTTAGCCATCCTTCAAGGGATTGGTCCAAGTTTGGGTTTATTTATTTGGTAGTTATCCTTCAAGGGAGTAATCTATCTTTTTAAAAAATATAGTTTTGGGAAGTTGTCCTTCAAGAGAGTAGTTTGCAATGTTAGAGGCATGTTACCCAAGTGATATTTTGGTATCCCAAATTATTTTAATCCTAGGTTTAGACATGAACAAGTCTATATATGCTTATAGGTTTATCTTTATAAGGGAAAAACTTTTATCACAAAAGGTTAATGATAGGTAAAAAGGGGTGGTTTTAAGATACAATGACCATAAAATCCCATCTTGATTAGAGATGAAAAGTGTCCATGAGAACCATGTTATGGTTAGGGCCATGCTACCTATATTTAGGATTAGGCTATGACTATGATAGTTAATCACATAGATCTATTTTGTAATCAGATGTTCTCAAAGGGATAGGGATAGGTACGTGAAGGTAAAAATATCATAAATTAAGGGATGACCTTAAGTTAGACAAGAAAGTGAGTTTGATCCTTTTTTAACTAAAGAAAGGACATATATGTGAAGCATTGAGAGGTTCAAGTTATAGTTTTCCTTCAAGAGAGGACAAATGGTTAGCTTCTGATCCATACTTGTGGGTTATGATATAGGGTCCAAGCCAATTGAAATAAAATTTTCCTCCTTTTATTTTCTCCATATTAGTTACATGTTGATTTTCCTTTATGATGAGGTCTTTGATATTGAATTATCATTCTTTTAGGTGTTTTTTATAGGAATGATTATTTCACTCTTGGTAAACATAAAGATGGTTAAGTACTAATAGGTGATGTTCATCAAATAGCTCAAGTCTTTTTATATGTTCTTGATGATAGTCTCTCTCAAAAATGATGTCTTATAAGGATATATGAAGAGAAGGAATATAAACTTCAAGAGGTAAGACTACCTCTACTCTAAAGACTAGAGAGAAAGGGGTAACACCCATAGAGGTTTGAATTATAGTGTGATAGGCCCATAAATAAAAAGGGATATGAAAGTGATAATCCTAACCTAAATCGCTAACTACTTTGGTTAACAATTTTTTTATGGTTTTCTTAGAGGCTTCTACCTATCCATTTGCTTGTGGATGGTAAGGTGAAGAAAAGCTTAATTTTATTCCAAATCCATCACAAAGACCTTAGACTTACTTATTTTTTGAAATATTTTCCATTATCAGTGATGATATTATGGGGAACACCAAAACAATAGATGATATGATGATGAATGAAGTCAACTATCTTGCCAACTTTGTTTGAGATGAGAGGAATACCTTCCACCCATTTGGTGAAATACTTGGTGGTGATGATGATGGATTGGTGTCATTGTAAATAATGAGGATTGATTTCCTCAATGATATTTAGTTCCCATTGTGAGAAGATTCAATAGTATTTATATACTTGAAGGCCATGGGTAGGCACTTGATGTAAATTATCATGTTGTTAACATTTAACACACTTCTTTACATAATTTCAATAGTCCTAGTTGATGGTGGGCCAATATTAGCCAAGGCAAAGGATAAGTTTAGCAATAGCTAAACCAATAAAGTCTCCCCCATATATTCCTTCATGCATTTCCTTGATAGCATGAGAATATTCATGACTATGTAGACAATGAAAAAGGAGGCCATTGAAGCCATGCTTTTAAAGGATTCCCCCTAGTATGGTGTAATGAGAGGTACTTTGAACAAAGGCTCTTCGATAATTCCTAGAGAGGTTAGGAGGAATGATGTTAAGTTTGAGTTAGTTGAAGTTTTTCTCATACCATATGTCTAATGGAGATGCTTCCATACTAAAAATGGTAGGAAGGTCATAATGGATATAAGAGGGTGTGATAAAATAGTGGATGGTAACAAAGAGTTTAGAATTTGTAGGTTGAGATGGGATTTGGGAAGTAAGGGAAGCCATTTTATTTGTGAGCTTATTGGTAGATCATGGAATAGACTAGATAAGGTAATGATCAAATGATACTAAGAGTACATTGACTAGTTATTTGTACTTTTGTAAGACTTCATTCTTAAATTGGTAGGATCCATTAACCTAGTTGACCATAATATGGGAATCACCAAAGATATTGATCATCTTAAATACTAAGGCTAAAGTGATTTGTAGACCTATTACTAGGGCTTCATACTTAGCTACATTATTGGTGCACTCAAAATCAAGTTTAAAGTAAAGGGGAAGAATTTCACCATTAAGGGGAATGAGAATAACTCTAGTACCCCCACCATACTAGCATTTTGAGCCATCAAAGACCATGGTCATTTGGTAGGTGGGGTCCTATTGAGAAATAATCATGATGGGATCATCCATAAATGCAAAAATAAGTGGTTGGTTGTATGGTATAGGAGTTTTGGCCTAATTAATTGACTTTTACTAGAGGAACTCAAGGTCAAATTTAGTTAAGAGAATGATCCACTTAGCTATATGCTAGTTTTGGTATGGTTTAGAATACATGTACTTGAGTGGGTCAATGTTAGTGATGATTATATTTTTGTGATTGAGAAGGTAATGGTGTAGTTTGAAAGCCAAAAAAACTAAGAGAAGGCATAGTTTATTGGAATGTGTGTATTGAATCTCATACTTTATGTGTTCAACTTATGTAGTAGACATCTTGCTCTTTATTTTTTTCATCACAGTGAGTGAGCATTGCCCCTAAGGAATAGTTAGTGGTAGAAATACAAAGTTATAAGGGTTGGTCCTCTTTAGGAGGGGTAATAATGGGTGGATAAAGGAGGTATTTTTTGATTGAATCAAAGGCTAGTTGGTAGTCTTTAGTCCACTTAAAAGATTTATATTTCTTGAGAAGGTGGTGAAAAGGTTGACATCTATATAATAACTAAGAGATGAAATCATGGATGGATTAGATCTTCCCATACAAGTTTTAGAGTTACTTAAGTTGGGTTGGAGGTATCTCCAAAATCACTCTGAATTTGGTAGGGTCTACTTCGATTCCTCAAAGAGAAATAATAAAGCTAAGAAGTTTTCCAAATAGGACACTTAAACTACATTTATTGGGGTTGAGTCAGACTTGAAAATGGATTAAGTAGTTGAAGTTTATTGTGAGATCATCTAGATTATCCTTGTGATATTTTTATTTCATAAGGAGATCATCGGCATAGTCCTCTATGATGTTATGGATGAGATCATGGAAGATATAAGTCATTACACTCTAGTAGGTTGCTCTAATGTTCTTCAGACCAAATGGCATGATCTTATAGTAAAATTTTTCCCATGGGGTGATGGGAGAAGCTTTATGTTTATCCTTGGGGTAATTAAGATTTTATTATATCCCACTAAACCATCCATGAGATATAACATCTTGTGGCTAGCTATAAGATCAACAAGTTGGTCGATGCTAGGCAAAGGGAAGTCATCCTTTGGGTAAGTAAGGTTGATGTCACAAAATTAAATATAGATGTAATGACCAATATAGTTTTGGTAATGGGAATAATTTTATGAACCCATTGAAGATAATTGATGGGTTGGATGAATTCAATATAGAAGAGATGTTGAAGCTCTTCTTTGACTAGAAGGGCAATGTGAGGATGCATCCTATGAAGCTTTTGTTGAATAGGCTTAGAATTAGGATGGGTGACAATGTTATAGAGGGTTATGTAGGGGTTAATTATATTCATATCTTGATAGGACTAATAAAATGATATGCTTTGATCATGAATGAAAGAAGGGTAATCTTGTTGCTCTACTATATCTAATGATTGACCAATCTTAACAATGTGAGTGTTATCTTGATTACCCAAGTTGACATTGATAGTGGATTTATTCAGCATGGTTTGGTTCTCAAGAGGAAGGTATTTATGGATAAAATAATCCCCAAACTGAGGTAGGTGAGATTGGAATCATCATCTAGATGTTGAATGGTGTTGATGGTGGGAGAATCATTTTATACCATTTCAAGAAGAATGAGAGGAAGGGTTTTAGTTTGGCCATCCTTTTGATAGGTCAGGGTACCTAAAATAATGGTATTGACTAAAAAATAAGTTAAGAGGAATGATTTAAAAATCCATAGACTTAAAAGGAGATTAGATTGGTGAGGATGGGTTATTTTCCTCAATGGTGGTGATGGGTTTGGATGAATCGATGGGTTCTTCTGGTGGTATGATCCCAAGGCCAAATACCTCACAAGGTTTTTGGATTTTATGTGAAGGAAACTTATTAGGTTGATTTTCATAAATTCATCAGACAAATCCCTTCTAGGCACACCTATGAAGGTATAATTTGATAAATGTTAATTTGTCAATATAGTAGAAGTCAGAGGTAAATGGTCATGTGGTAGAGGTAGTGGTAGAAGCAAGAAGTGGATTGTCAAGTCCACCATATATTAAGTTAGTTTGGTGGTTGGGAGGCCCAAAAGGGTGATGGTTTATGTGTTGGGGTAATGACTAGGATCATGGTCAAAGTTTCCATACTCTTGAGGAGTAGGAAAAGCATCCAAGGCTAGAAGATGATACTCCCCTAGTGAAAGATATTGGAATGTGGGTACCATGGGGTTTTCTACAAGGAACTGAGAAGAAGGGATAAATGAGCTAGTTAAAACTTTATCAATGGTATGGGTGTATTTTTTATTAGTTGGTGGTGAGGTGGATAAGGGAGGAAGAATAATGTCTTTAGGTTGATATGTCATATTGTAAAATGTGAAAGGACTAGGGTCAACTTTGATGGTAATGACTTGAACTTCATGTTTTCACTTGACACATTGATGTAAAGTGGATGGGACATAACTCATGGCACAAACACCAGGGAATCCAAGTAATACATTATATTATAACTCAATTTATAAAATTTAAAAGAGTTTTGGAATTGTGTGAGGTCCCAAGTAGATGTGAAGGATGACTATGTTAATACTATATCCTCCATCAATCATCACGCTTTTGTTGTAGGTTTGATTGATGTATGTAGTGATGAAGAGGGGAATATCAATATCTTTAGAATGAATAGAGGGTATCTCTAAATCTTGGAATGTGACAAATGTAGAAAGTTGAAGGGCTCTAACAAAGGATGTAAGAGCTTGAGGGTCTTCTAGTTGAGCCACTATTGATTTCAAGGCCTCTATTAATGATTGTTGATGATGGGGAGAGGTTTTCATTAGTTCATAAAGGCTCATGTTCACTAGAGTTTGGTGAAATTATTTTAACACTACTCACTAGATGGATTCAAAACAGTTGGAGGGAGAGGCACCCAAAATGGATACTTTGGGTTCTGGTGAAGGTGAAGGTAAATGTGAGGGTGCTTGGGTTTGGTTGGAAGGTTGAGGTTTGGAAGGTTATGTCCATGATATGGATACTTTATCTTTTCCATTATATTTTTATTAGGCCCTAAATCATGTAATCATATTGATAGTGTGGATTAGGGGAGGTGCTAGGATAAATGGATACTTCAGTTCCTCCTCAATTTTAGATGAGAGTGGAGGAGTATGAAAGTGTTGGATAGGTTTATTAGGTGGTCGGGTTGGTAATAGGCTCAAGGTAGGTTAATCTGATAATATATCATCATCATCCCATAAGTTATGGGCAAGTGTTTGGAGAGCTTTGTAGTTATCCGTATCATGTCTATGTGTCCTATGGTATGAGAAAATTAGGTCATCATTGAACCATTATGGTTTAGGATGTGAAGGGTCAAAAGGTTTGATAGGTGGTAGGCTTAAGTAATAGGTTTGCAACAACCTTTGTATAATGGTCAAATAAGATTTGAAAAAATGTGTTGAGGGTGTTGGGTTCTTTATTTTAGGAGTGGGGAGCATATTAGAAGTAGGCTTTACCATAGAATTTATAGGTGGTGGAATGGTTTTGGTAGGTGGTTTTAGTTGGGATTGTTTATTTCTGGTTGGTTTTAAGGTGGATGATTTAGAGGTGGATTATGAAGGTTTGGAGATAGGTGGGAAGGTAGAGGTAAATAGGTTAGTTAATAATGATGGAGAGTTTGATCATTTGGTTGAGGTAGGTGTAGGTAAAGAAAAAGGAGATGGTTTACTAGATGAGGAATAGGTAGTTGTGGAATGGTTCACCTTCTTGGTAGAAGGATGAGCTTGTGGGATGGTAGAAGGATTGGGTCTTAAGATAGAAGGTAAGTGGGAAGGAGGTGGTATAGCTCTAGTTCTAGGTGGTTTGGGTGGTTCTACCATTTTGATAGGTTTAGTCAAGTTTTTATTTGGTGGACTAGATGGGTTTAAGTATAACTTAAAAGAAGGGTGAACAAGACTAAGTGTAGGAAGTATTCTTAGATTCTTGATGGGTTTGGTTAGATAAGAATAAGGTGATTTGACAATTTTATATGGAGGTGGGTTAGATAGTTTTATTTTGGATTTGGAGGAAGAAGTGTTTGATGAAGGTATTAGGTTGATGATAGGTTTGATGGTGGATGTAAGTGAGATTGAAGGTTTGGGTTTATTTTGATAGGGGAGCCCAAGATAATGCCAAAAGGTGGCTCTATCTAGATTGGGTTGAGAAGTGAACTCTAGACTTTGGACCAATCTAGAAAAAGGCTTGTAAATGGGTTTAATTCCTTGGTCATTGGTTTCAAAGGTTAAGCCCATAGGTTCAGGTAAGGGAATGGTTTCTTCACCTATGTTCTTGATATAAGGTTCCAAGATTTGGGAAGATGTTTCTTCCATGGAAGGAGTAGGTAAGGTGATCTCTTCTTTTGGGATGGTTCCTTAATAGATAATGGGTGGTTTTATGATAGGGGAGGAAGGTGTGATGGCCCCAAGTGAAGGAATGGAGATGGTTATTTTATTTGTTTTGGTGTTTAGAGGAATGGAGGGTGATTCCACCATTTAAATGAGAGGAATAGAGGAAGAGGTAGTTGAGGTAATGATTGCCTCCTTTGGAATTTTTATCAAAGGAAAGGTGGGTAAGTCTATGGTCTCATCAACTAAAGAAAGAGGGGTGGTTGCTTCCTCTATTTGGAAATCCAAAGGAGTAGAGGGTGAGTCCACAACTTTAATGAGTGGAATGGAAGAAGAGGTAGTTGAGGTGATGGTCTCCTTAATGATAGGTTTACTAATAATGAAATTAATTGTATGGACCTCATGATCATGAGATGATTCTAGTTTATTATCATCATAGTTGGTAGAAGGGGCATGACTAGGGAAAGGTTTATGAAATATGTCAAGGGATTGATTCAAGGGTGCATTAGGATTATTAAATATAAGTTCTCCCTTATCAATCATGTTTTTCGAAATGGTTTTAAAGGTTTTGTACCTAATAACATCATGTCTAATGACATAGTGGAAAGCACATAGATCATTCTCATTGTACCAACTAGGTGTAGGTTGAGAAACATGAAATTATTATGGAGGTTTTATGGGAGGAAGTTTTATGATGTTGGTTTTGAGAAATTTGTCCAAAACTGAATCATAAGACTCCCCTATTAGAGTATTATTTTGGGGAAACTCAATTTTTGTTTTGATTTTGTTTGTTGGAAGAGTTAGAGGAGTTGGTTGGGTTGGGTTGGTTGACAGTTGGTGGTGGAGATGTTTTTAGGTCAACCAATTCTGTGGAGGCTTTTTGTTTGGTATTGGGATGGTTATATTGATTGGTGTTTTTAGATAAGGAAGGATCATTAGATTTAAATCTAGAATTTTTGTTTCATAGTTTCAATTTCCCCTTGTCAATGGCTCTGATTTCTAATTTTTATGCAATGGTGAAGGCCTCATCAAAGGTTTTGAAAGTTTGAACTTGAAGATTAGGGGAAATATATTTGGTACAACCTTGAGAGAAGATTTCAACCAACTCAAGTTAGGGTAAGGATAAAGAAAGTTGGTTAATAAGAGCTCTCCATCTAGATAAAAAATCAGCAATTGATTTGCATCAAAATACCTAATGGAATAGAGGTCGGTAATAGAGACATTTTTAGATATATTGATTGAGAAATTATATAAAAAGATTTAGGCAAGTTGTGTAGAGGAAAATATGTATTTCTTGTTTAGATCACTATACCAATCCAAGGTTGGTCTAGATAAAGACATGGGAAAGGTACAAAGGAGAAGAGCATCATCATATGTAATCAAATAGAAAGAATGGTGAAATGATCTTAAATGTTTTTAGGGGTCCTTCTTACTTTAAAAATTAGAAAACTTTGGTAGTTACCATTGAGGAGGATAATATTAGATAGGGAGGAATGGATGGATAGGTTTATTATAGATTTTATCATAAGATAAAAGGTTATGAGCCTTAGAGATAGATGTCTCTAGTGTGGTCATTTTATCCATTAACATTTTGATGAAATCCATTTGAGATAGGGAAGCTCTATAATTGTGTGGTAAGTTTGGTTGAGATTTGGAGGCAAAAATATATGGATAAGGGATGGAAGGTTGATTAGATGGCACATATTAGTATGTGGTTATTGAATGTTGGGATCATGCCACATAAGGGTTAATGGGCACAAAAGGTATGTATAAGGTGATATGTATCATTATGTATTAGGATCATATTGGTAAGATGTCATGGGTATTTTTTGAGGGAATGATATGGGTTAATTTGGAGGTATGAATGGGTTGGTATTTGGTTGGGTTGAGTGGTAACTCTTGTGCTAATAGGTGGAATGGTAGGAGTTATTAAAAACACCAAATTTTAAAGTAAGGTAGAAATTGGTGGATTGGTAGTGATAAGGGGAATGGTGTAAATAGGGGTAAAAGACACCCCCATGGTGGATGAGGTATGGGTAACAATAGGTGAGGTTGTTCCTATGTTGGAGGTGTTGGTTGGTGTAAGGGGTGTTTAACTATTGGTTGGGATGTTGGATTGAGTTTGGGTTGTGGTAGTGGATTGGATATTGGTGGAATAATATAATTATGTGATCATAGGTTGGGTAGATATAACACCAACTATAAGATAGAGAGACATAACATAAGGTGGATCTATAGGAGGAACTAAAGTAATAGGGGTGTAGTGAGCTAAGATGCTGGGGTAATGTTGGAGGGCCATGAGATTGTTATCAAGGAAGGTGTTGAAATCAACATCACCTTTGACAACAATTTGAGGCATGCTAGAAGGGGGAGAAAGATGAGGAGAACTCTCAACATCAAAAGTATACTCCATGGAAGAAGATGAAGAGGAAAGTGGTTCTTGGTTGGTTCGGTTCCTTAACTATTATCTAGTAAAGACCATGTGAGGAAAATAAAATAAATGATAGAAAGCTCACAACTCAAACACAAAGAAAGCAAAAGGAAAAGAATCTCAAGGAAATCAAAACATACACTAAAGTTCATTTAAAACATAGGATTTTTTTTATAACTCTTTTGGCTTATGCCTTAAAAAGTGTGAAGAGGAAATTTGGTTTGTAGATCAAGTACTAGAGAGGAAGTCTAAGGTTGGTTTCAACTATTAAAAGCTCTCAAAAAGATTATGTATTAAAAGTTAGTACATGGCTTGATATTGGGGTCTACCCCCTCACTTCACACA
Organism: Torreya grandis; assembly: GCA_037957365.1. Classification (NCBI taxonomy): domain Eukaryota; kingdom Viridiplantae; phylum Streptophyta; class Pinopsida; order Cupressales; family Taxaceae; genus Torreya; species Torreya grandis. Next base: position 965,455 of record JARHVA010004103.1, read on the forward strand.
CTACAATTATAAGGGTGTTGGGTGATTAGCCAAGATATACTAAATTTTAGATTTTATACTCAACTAAAGAGCTAAGTTAGTTCTCCCCTTGGTAATGACCTCTAGGTGGGATTATTGAGAAAGGGTAAAGTTACCATTAAGTGATGAAATCCTAGTTAGGCCTTGTCTTAAGTTTATTCTAATGTGTTGATTAACTATGTGGTTTTGTAAAGTGTGTGATAACAAGAGTGAAACTATGATTAATTACTTTGATTTTAACTTAGCTATATGAACTAAAGCAGGCAAGAAATCAATGTATGCAAGGTTTATTTTGATCCCAAAAGAAATTTTAGATTTCATTGTATGAGCATAGAGTAAAGGAAGAAATGGGAACCTAGATGATACTAGGGTGCCATTGAGCATGCCAAAATGTTTCTCTTAATTTTGATATATTTCTTATGAAATGAAGTAAGAAACTAGTAATAAGGGTGTGGTAGAAGAACTTGGTTGTTAATGCACATGTAATCTAGATGAGTGCAGAGAGATCCTCTTTCCCTTGGAATTAATAACTTATAAATAAGAAATTATTAATAAAAGGGGTTGTTAGAAAGATAGTTAGGTAGACTACCTATTATGAGCTAGATCTAAGAAGTGTGAGTTTGTTAGGAGGCTATCAATCCACTCTTTGATAAAAATTAAGTTGAAAGAGATAAAAGGAAGATACTTATATTAAATAATACAAATTAACTAAAATGAAATGCAAGAAGAAAGTGAATGATTATTGGAGAAAATAACTAAATATAGTAATAGTAGGTCAATACTAGTGCTAAAATGGATTAGGTCTTGTTCAAAAAATTAGGTAGGGATTTTTGAATAGGGAGGGACATAAAAATTCAAATTTAGTTGGGGGTAAGGGGTTATGAATAACTTATTATTTCTTTCCACAGTGACCATCGATGGTTAGGGTCCCCATTAATGGTTAATCTAACCATTAGTGCTTAGATAACCATTGACAACTGAGGGTGACCATCGATGGTTGTGCTGACCATCAATGGTTGCTTATGGAATTTTGTAAGTGTTTAAAATAGAGTTGTAGACTAGGTCAAAGATCAAATAAGGTTTTTTTTAAGGGTCTGGTTATAATGAGGGATTAGAATATAGGTACAATAAGGTATGATAGAAGAGAGAGGTCAAAAACTAAAATAACAAAATTAAAGTATAAATATACATATTGCTTGCTAAATGTTTGATGGTTAATGGCTAGAGAAATTTTGGTAGAGTAATGGTACTTTTCTTTGAGAGCAACTTTATTAGAGGTTATGATCTCTAATGTTATTTCTGAATTGCTAGAACAAAACTCATTGGGAAGTTTGAATACTTGTGAGCTAGAATGCTTGTAATGATGGATTAATCCTTTCTCACCTCCTTCTCCTTTCCTTTTATAAGCAAAGAGAGATGGAGGATAAAAGGTTCCCTAGTAGGTTGGATTGCTAATTTCAATGCTTTGGAGTTCATTATCACCAGGAAAGGTGGATATATTAAATTTAATCATGTTATCTTGCATAGCTGGTGTTTGTGTAACAATGAGGAAGGCCTAACTATTGATGATCAGCCTAACTATCAATGGTCAAGCTAACCATCAATGATCAAGTATCTAAGGGAAAAGGGGTAAAAGTGGGTTAAAAAGGGTTGGGTAATGGTTAAGTTAAATGAGTTTGTTAGATAAGTAGATAACTTGACTCAAGGTTTAATGGTTTGGTTAGTGGGTCAAGAAGGGTTAAGTGGTTCCTAAGGTATCCTAAGGAATTTTGACATTTAGAACTATTGTGTGGTTTTCTAGTGTCTACACTATGTTAGACCAAATGACCAAGTCAAATAAAAAGATTAAATCAGGCAACCAAAAATCTAAGGCTACTAAAGACCAAAAAAATCAAACAAGTTATCCTTAAGTAAGAAAGGTAAACTCACCAGGTCAAACCAAGGATACATGTCAAATGGGGTGGTAATCAACACAAATCAATGGTAAAAGACTAAATTAAATGGTAAAACAACATTGATGACTGAGTAGTAACAATCCACATCTCTCTCAACAATAGAAAAAGGATGTATAAAAAAGGAAAACAACATTGATGAGTGAGGAGTAACAAGCCAACCTCATTTAGCAATGGAAAAAGGGTACAAAATCATATGTCTATAATAGTAGGATAGAAAAATCAGGATAAATGGTAAAAGGAAAGTAAATTAAGTATAGAAATCTAATTCATGGTGTAAAGAAAGTAATCCATAGTTTCACAAACATGTTTTTTTCTCTAAGGATAGATTAAACAAAAACAAAGTAGTGCTAGCATGCTTTTAAGAGGTAAAGAAGAAGGAATAAAAAAAGGGAAAACATATTTGGAATCATAATTTATCTATTTATGGGGGGGAATGGAATGTGTAGAGAGGATAATGAAGGAAAAACCAAGGTAGAGGAAATCTTTATCAAAGTTAATACACTCAAATTAGGTTTGTTAAAAAAAGAGGACTTTTGACCTTAAGAACTCTAAATAGATTATCTTAGCCAAAAAAGTATTAGGTCAACAAATGGAGTATGTAAATCATCAAGTAAAGGCTATATGCATTAAAAGTAAAATAGACCTACCACTCCATGATGTGTTCCCCATTCTTTAAGACCCCTTATAAAGTCATCAGTCTACTGTGAAGATTGGGTAATTGCATGAGAAAGTAGGTAGCACCATAGAGGTTTTTTAAATCCCCTATTCCAATCTACTAGCCTATTGTACCATAAAGGACCTTAAATTTATGTGAGACTAACTATGGAGTTTGATTTCCAATTAGAGATAGGAGATGTGTTTGGAATCACTTCTAGTGTGATTTTGACTTTTGAGATTTATATGTTTCTTTTTAGATATCATTTCATTTTGTTTCAAATAATTTGGCTTTTAACTTTCTTGATGGCTTTTTCTATTCCTCCTCCATATAGATTTGTAAAATGAAACATGGGTACTAAATATGGCTTTCATTTAAATACTTAGGACAAGTTTTCTAAGAGAGATAAAATTCAAAGTGCATGGGGTATAAGAGTCTCTTAAATATAGGTGAAATAAAAGTGTTATCTTGACTTCGACCTTGTTTTATCTAATGTAGAGCACACCACAAGTGCTCCACGCACTCCACAAGTGAAAATAAGGGGAAATCAAGCAAACTAACACATGGAATAATTTGAATTACTTAAAATCATTAAAAAAAAAATGTGACAAAGGGAAAAGAGGGATACAATGATAATGAATTTTGATTCCTTATCATAATAATGAGGGAAATGGATGAAAACATGTTAACAAAGATTTTTATGATGATTTCATCGATCAAAAGAAGCAAAAGCTAAAGTTGAGAACAAGGATTAAGAACATGAAAAGGTGATAATTTAATGAGGAGGGTTAGATCATATCCATGGTATTACACTTCAAGTACATAAAATAAAGAAATTATAAAGAAAAAATATAGTAGTTTTGTGAGGAATGTTGGGTGCTATCCATGGTCTTACAAAGAAAGTCACAAAATAAAAACCCAAGGGATTCCAAAATAACATTGGCAAGCAACAACAATGAAATGTAAAAATAGATAAAATATGGTGGTTTTGAGATAAATTTTGAGTCCTTTCCATGGTCTTTTAAAGCAACTCACAAAATAAAAAAAACCCAAGGGGTGCAAAATAAAAAAAACCCAAGGGGTGAGAGAAAATGCAAGAAGATAAAGAAGACTATGGTACATCAAGAAACCAAAATACCAAAAGGGAGGACTAAAGGTTTGTGAAAAAGAGGGAAATATTGTAGAGGGATAGATCCATGCTTAGGTAACATGAAAAAACTATGAGATAGATATAGATATAAAACATGACAAGAAGTAAATGTCTAGGAAAAGTACTTTTTAAGGAATTGAGCATTGGTCGGCTCTTTAAAAACATGGCCTTTGTTAGTTTGAAGATGGTAAGTGCTTAAACCAAGAATGTATTTAAATAAATATGAGCCCCAATATTTTTTATGGTATTTACCTTATTTTTCATGAGTGTAATCTAATTTAAGGATAATATTGCCAACATTAAATTTGCTGATTTTAACGCGTTTGTTATGTTGTTTGGTAATGTGAGCCTTGTATTGGCAGTTATGTTGCAAGCTGGAAAGAAAATGATCATCAATTAAATGAAGGGCATGGATATGAGCTTCACATAATTATTAATTAGGAATAATGACATGAATATACATATGAAGAGATGGAAGCTCAATTTCTAAAGGAAGGACTGATTCAAAACCATAGACTAGAGAAAATGGAGTTGCCCTAGTAGCAATGCACATGTTATTTCAATAGGCCCAAAGTGTAGGGTAAAGATGAATGTTCCTATCCATGTGGGTTTTGTGAAATGTGTTTTGAATAATTTTATTAGTGGCTTTAGCTTGGCCATTGTATTATAGATGATAAATCATGGAAAATTTGTGATTAATCTTGAATATGTTGCAAAGTTATTTAACATGTTTATTTTTGAAAATACCACCATTGTTTGAAATGAAGGTATGGGTAATTCCAAAGCAAAAAATTATTTGGTTAAAATAAATTTGGAAATGGTAAGACCAGTAATGTTAACAAGGGGCATAACTTATACCCACTTGGTAAAATATATAGTAGTGGTGATGATAAAGACATGTCCATCTTGGGAGCAAGGAAGTTTACCAATGAGATCAAATCCCCATATGTAAAATTTCCAAGGATATTTGATAGTTTAAATTTTGGTAGGAGGTGAATGGATAATATCATCATGAAGCTGACAAGTACACTTTTAACATATTCAACTGCATCTTTTTTAAGAGTAGGCCAAAAGTAACTCATACATAGACATTTTCATGTTGTAGCATGTTCGCTATAGTGACCACCATAAATGCCCCATTGTTATTATTCAAGAAGAGGAAGGACTTCATCTTTCATAACATAGTAGAGCAAGGTACCTTCAACATTATGATAATAAAGGATGTTATGTCAAAATATATACTTGAAATATTATTTACAAATGCATGTTTTTTCATGAGAATATAAATGAGGAAGATAAGTTTGGTGTTTTAAGAATTAAATGATGTCTTTATACCAAGGGATTTTTCAAATGGTAAAAACATAAATATGACAAATAAGTGAATATGGTTGTTGATTAGAAGATAGATATTTTATTATATGTATAAGAAAAGAGGGATCAAAAAGAACTTGATGTGGATAAAATAGATAAATGGAAGAGGAAAGAGAATCAACAATGGAATTTTAATCTTTAAGAATAGGTTCAATGGTAAAAGAGATAAAATATTTAGCAAGAGTGGTTGAACTTTGATGACAAATAATAAGGTTCTCACTTTTACATTGATAATCACCACTAACTCAATGGAAAATAAGTTGAGAATCACCTAAAGAGTGAATGTATTGAATGTCTAAATCAAGATCAACTCTCATTATTAATATAAGATATTCATACTTGGCCATATTATTGGTGACATAAAAGGTGAATCAGAAATATAAAAGAATGATCTTACCAAGAGGACATGTGAGAATGCAACATGCTTCAGCTCCTTGAAGAAATTTAGCACCAATAAAGTAAAGGGTCCAAGTATCCTCATGCAAGTCAAAATTGATTTTAGGAAGCTCCTTAATAACTAATTTTGGTTTAGTAGTACCATAGGGAGAAAAATATTCTTCAATTTGATTGGCTTTATGATTAATAGAAATAGCTTGATTAGGACCAATGTAGAGGATATTGTCATCTGGAAGGTTATCTTAAAGGGAAGAAGTTGCTAAAATGGGAGCTATAATAAGTTGGTTAGCTATGAATTTTCCTTTGACATATGTTTGAGTAATGATGTGAAGATAAAATTCCATAATTAATACCATCCATTTACCAATTCTATCCATAAGAATAAAGACTTTTACAAAGAAATGAAAAAGAGGATCAGAATGAATAATGACATAAGTAGTCTAGTAAAGCATGTAGTGATGAAGCTTTTTAGCTATGAAATAGATGGTGAGGTAGTCATTCTCAATTTTGGTATAACATATTTAATAGTTGATGATGCCTTAGCTAATTGATTATATATCATACTCTCTTCCCATATAATCTTGTTGGGAAATTAATACCCCAATTGAAATAGGTGTGGAAGAAGTATATAGAATCAAAGGTTTATTTTTGGAATGAGGATGAAGTGTAGGTGGATAAAGTAATGACTCTTTCATGTTATCAAAGGTTATTTTACATGGATTTGTCTATTCTAAAGTATTACCTTTCTTGAGAATGGAATTTATAGAGTGAATTCGATATGTCATTGCTAGGATAAATCATCGAATTGCCCCAAGCTTTCCTAAATAAGAATGAATGTTGGGAATAGAATGAGGAATGGGGATTTTGATGATAGCATTAATTTTGGAAGGATAAATGTCAATTCCATGGAGAGAGACTAATAATCCTAACAATTTTTCATATCTGACTCTGAAGATACATTTTTAAGGATTAAGTATAACTTTATATTTAAGGAGATGGTTAAAGCTGATAGAAAGATTAGAGAGACAAGTCTTATAATTTTTGGATTTAGTAATGAGATCATCCACATAAGTTTCAATAATTTTTTAAATGATATCATGAAATATGTGATTCATTTCATTTTGGTAAGTGGATTTAGCATTTTTGAGGCCAAAGGGCATTTTGACATAGCAATAGGTGTCCCATTCCATGGTGAAAGTAGTCTTATGTTGGTCCTTAGGAGTGATATTAATCTAATTATATCTCAAGAACACATCCATAAGAGATAACATTTTGTAGCCATCGATGGAGTCAAAAATGACATCTATTGAAGGTAAGGGGAATTTATCCTTGGGACAATCAATATTAAGATCACAAAAAACAAAGACCATAGTGACTTTCTTTCAAACAAGAACAATGTTGGAAATGCATTTAGAATAATCCACTGGTTTAATAAATTTAGCATTGAGTAATTTGGTTATTTCTTTATGACATAAATTTGAAACTTTATGCAAAAAAATTCTTTGCTTTTGATGCATAGACTTGGCATCAAAATAAGTAATGATATTATACACCATAATATTAGGTTCAATACCGAGCATGTCCTCATATGACCAGGCAAAAGCTTCATGATATTTGTCAAAGAATAAGCTAAAGTTATCATTTTTAGTAGGTGAAAGCTATTGATAAACTATAATTGGTTGAGGACAAGATAGAGTACCATATTTGATGTGAGTATTTTATTCAATAAGCAAGATGGAGTACCATATTTGATGTGAGTAGTTTATTCAATAAGCATGGCATTATTGTCTTGAAAGTGATATGGTGTATTAGGTAAGGCTGCAATTGGATTTATTTTATGATCAATGCTAACAATGAAGTTGTTGAAGCAAGGAGTTTTAGTATTAAAATTTCCAAGTTTATGATGTTGATTAGGAAGTTGAGTTTCCTAAGAATGAAAAAAATCAAGAATAGCTTCATCTCTAGGCAAGGTAGGAAGAGGACCATAATATTTGACATATACTTTAATATTAAGAGTTTGATTATCATGGCTATCATATTTAAAATGAATCTAATGGACATCGGTTACCATGGCATCTAGTGTAATTTTAAGAAAAAAGGAAGTGGATGTAATAGAAGAGATTGGAATATTGGTGGAGTCAATGATGGGGGAAGGATTGGATGTAATGATTGGATCCAAAGGTGTATGAATTTTTAGAGATTCAAAAGACATAATTTTCTCTACCACCAAAGGAGTATCAATAAGAGGAGGATTAATGAGAGGTAAATGACCTTCAAGGTCAAAGGTATGATCCATATAAATAATATCCATATCTCGATTAAAAGCATGGATTTGGGCTAAAGTTTTTTGGTAATTCTAGACATTCAAGTCTCTAGTTTAAGCCTAGACAATGATATAGTTTTTATCATATGTTGGAGAATTTTTACAAGCTTGAGAATCAGGGAGAGTTTCAGAAGGTGAAATCCTAAAATTGTTAAATATATGAGGAGAAATGATGAAAGGATCTTGAAATAATTTATCCACTCTAAAATCGTTTCAAATAAAGGCATCTTCTAGTAAAAAAGGATCATAAGCATTACATGGAGATGGAAATTGGTAATCTCATCAAGAAGAGGAATGGTACAATTTCTTGGTAAGAGAGAAGGATGAAGCCATTATGAAATATATGGAGGTAACTTGGTAGTATTTTAAGTATGTTTCAACTCATTAGGCTCATCATCATTGGAATTCATAAGATTGAAAAGTAAATTAGGACTCATGTTGATGAACTTAGGTAAAGGAGAATTATTAATCTTAGGATTTGTAGGAATATGATATTAAGGTTTAGGATTAGGAAGCTGGATACTCCATGGATTGGGATTAGCTTCATGCTTGTACCATTTTCCATTATGTAAAAATTTAATAAATTCACTATCAGAAGAAGTAATGGCTCTCATTAGATGAGTTCATATATGACCAAGAAGGATACTATAAGATAAAGGAAGATCAATGAACACAATCATGGTTTAAATGGTCTTAGGTACTATGGTTAATGGAATCTAAATGCAACCAAGTGTATTTTGATTTGTCTTATCAAAATCATGACAATTGAGATAGGTTTTCTTAATATGATCTTTCTTATAACCAAATTGTTGTATAAGCCATAAGGATGTCATATTAATACCATAGCCTTCATCAACTAAGACTTTTTGAATAAGAGTGGTATTATTGGCTACTTAAATAAAGAGTAGCAAATCATCAACATAAAAAATAATTTCATCATTGATCATGTCCTCTTCAATACAATCAATAAAAGGGTTGGAATAAGGACACAAGATTTCAATGGTGTTGACATTAGTAGGTTGAGAATCAATAAAAGGTGGTTTTTCATATATGGAGTATGGATCCTCAATTTATTGAAATTGTTGCATAAGGAATTCACAATGATAGGGTGAAGTGTGAACCAAATCCATAAGAGGAATCTTACAAGGCATAGAGTTGAGTTCCTCAATAAAATTCTAATGAGATTTAGAAGAACTAGCATGAGTTTTAAAAGGTAAAGTATTTTTTGAAGGTATAGATGTGGTTAGAAGATCTAAAGGAGGAATTTGTTATTCAATTGATTCTAAATCAACATTAGAGGTGGTAGTATATTTAAGAAGTTGTTCTTCTTAATATGGATTTTTAGGATTGGTAATTGGATCTTTGTGAGCTAGTTTATGATGATATTTAACCTTGGCAGTGTTGACATATTAAGAGTTGTTAAAATATTGGTCATAATCAGTGTCAATGGCACAAACATCCTTGACATTTTATTGATTATTAGAAGAATATTTTTGGTTATTAGAGGTAAAATCTTTGAAATTTTGTCATTTTAGGAAGCAACAGTGTGTTCTTGATGACAAAGATTGATCATATATTCATGATTAAATGAATCACGAAGCATATAGGAGACAAAAACTCTATTGAGTCATCTATAAGATTCATGATAATGCCCAATGTTTAAATGGAACTAGAAAAATAGATAAGGGTAATATCACTTAGGAATATCATTAGGATAGATGAAAGGTTTTGAGGGTGGTAAAAATTGTTTCATTTATTGAACTAAAAGAGGTGTATGAGAAGGTGAAGGAAAATCAGCTTTGACAACTCCTTGTTTGGTTTGTGGAGAATTTATAGTGAGGATATTAGATGTTTGGAAATATCCTTTAAGGATTTTAGGATTAGGTTTGAATTGCTTCATAAGAAAGTCTTGATACTTAGCTTGTTTAAGATCTTCATTAAGTGTTTGGGGAGAAAAGGTTCAAACCTTATATTAGAGAATGGGAGTTAAAGTTGTGATAAAGAGTTTGAATAGATTATCATCAATCATGTTATGTTTAGATTTATGAGCTAAATATTTCCATATTTTAAAAAATTCATGAGATAATTTAGTAGGAGATTTCTTAGCATTTATGAAATGGCTAAGACAATTTTTAGGAAGATCATTGTGTTAAAACTCTTTAAACAAAGGATTTACCAAATCTTCAAGTTGAAAAATGGATTGTTGGGGAAGTTGATTGTACCATTATAATACATCACTAGTGACATTTTTTAATAAGATTTTATTAGTGGCAAAGGTATTAGTTTGGATCCACTCCTTGTAAAGGTTGCCAAAGGCTTTAAGAAATAAGGTAGGGTCTTTAGTCCCATCATATTTGATAGTTGGAGATATGTTACCAATATCAATGAAAATAATGAAGGGAGATAAAGGCTCATTTTGAATGGTTTGAAGAATAATTTTATTCATTATGGGTTGAGGAATAAAATTTCTTGAAGCATCCCTAAGAGGTGGAGGAATATAATTAGGATTAGCTTAAGGATGAATACTTAGAGGTTGATTACCCACATTGATTAGATGTTATTGACGTTTCATCATTTGGTTGGTATTAAAATTTTCCATAATGTTCATTTTTTGAATAAATTGGACTAAAATTTGGTCTGTAATGGGAGGTGGGTTGTTATTTTTAGGAGCACTCCCCAAATTAGTATTAGGGAAAGGATTAGAAGATCGATTGTTGGTGAGATTATTAAGTAAACTTGTATCAATCACTCCCACAAAATTAGTTTGAATATATTGATAATTTTATTGGTAAGTAAGGAAAGTATTAGACTCATCAACTTCATCTTCAATTTTTATTTACACCATGTTAAAGTTCATAGATGAAGGAGGAGAAGAAGTGCCCCAAGAGTGATGGTGCTCTTGGGAGGAAAAGAGAGGGAGAAATGAACATCCCATATAGTATATAAATGGATTCTAGTTGTCCAAGAAGATTTTGATATGAGATTTCATCTTGATTGAAGAGAGATGAACATAATGAAAAATTGGAGAGATGAGAAGTTAGATTGATGAATAAGGAAAGCAAAAAATAATATAGATTCGACTGGGTCAATATAGTATAGAAAACATGGCCTAAAAATAGTATAGGGTCAATTGATTCAATCTATTATAGTAAATAAAGATAAGCACAAGAGGTAAAAGGTGATGCAAACTGTACAGGGTTGACTGGGTTGATATAGTATTGTGTATAGGGGCTAAAAAAGGTATAGGGTCAAGTGGGTCAATCTAGTATAGCAGTTAGGGAAAAAGAAATATGATAACAAGTTATGAGCTAAAAAAAGATTATTTTTGTAGCTAATATAGGAAATAAATATCTGAAAGGAAAAAATTAGTCAATTGGATCAATGCTGGCCAATCTAATTGAGGCACACAAAAAAAAACCCTGCACTAATGTTGGCCAATGCAAGTTTTTGCACACACAATTGAGAAAAGAGCAAGAAATCAACTTGGAAAGTAAAGAGATAACTAATTGGTCAACTTGATTGTTAATTAGATTATTAAGAAATTATTTTTTAATGATATTGGAAGTTGTCTATAAGTAAGGTACTAAATAGAAATCTAAGAATTGTTTCAAGTAGTTTGGGTTGAAAGAGACTATAGTAGTAATGATACAAGCTTGGTATTGGGGCCTACCCCCTCACTTCACACACCAAATTTATAAGGGTATTAGGTGATTAGCAAAAATATACTATTAACCATGATTTATATTTTACTAGAGCATCAAGTTGGCTTCCCCCTAAGTGATGAAATCTAATTAGATTGGCCTAGGATAGAAAATTTTAAAGTGCATATTTATGTTTTTTTATTTGGCCATGTGTGCATAAAATAAAAATAGTGAAAAAAATTGATTAATTAAAAATCCCCTAATTATACTATGTGAACTATTCTAATCATGTAATCAATAGGCAATGATAGTGTGAACTAATTACTAACAGATATGAGGTTAATTCTAAATTTGAAACAAGGTATAGTGTTGATATTATATGCACAAAATATAAAATAAGGTTGACATGGTCAAACTTGTACTATAAAATCAATGTCTATAAATGAATTAGGTTGGTAATGTTGATCTAGTTATTTTAGATAACACACTAAACACAAAATTGGGCCAGTAGGGTTGATTTAATTGACTATGCAAGGGTAGTTTTGAAGACTACAAATTGTGAAAGAAAAGATAGAAAATAAATAAATAGAGAGATAAAAATGAACCTTGGTGGATAAAATATGTAATGAAGGAATATTAATGATGAATAACCTTGAATTATGCTTGAGAAACTTGAAAACTAGGTTGGCAGTATCAATCAAGCTATACAAGAACCTATTGTAGAGTGAAAATACTAAAAGGGTTGACTAGGTCAACCTAGTAGGATGAACTAGGTGTTTTAAAGGATAGAAACCAGTACTAGGTTGACTAAGTCAATCCAATCACCTATTCTTAGAAGCCTATGCTTAGAAAAAAATAGCTAGGTTAACAGAATCGATCTAGTATGTCAAAATATGTGATAAAAATGATGATTAAAAGAACTATATAAAGTGAAAGAAAGCTTGCAAGGGTTAATTTTACATAAGGTTTGATAGAATATATGCAATAAAAAATTCATCATATCTATAAATCAATATTGGCTCAGAGAAGATATAGCATACCTATACTTCTGTTTGAGGATACACTTGTTAAGTAGGAGCATGACTAATATGGAGATCCACTAGAATTGATTAGGGAATCACTTATCACAACATATCATGCTAGGAAGGGTTCCAAATCCTATAATATAACACAATAGTCCTAATGTAGTCTTAAGGTTTAAAACATTCACTCTATTCTAATAACAAGAAATTAAATATAATCTATTGAGCACCAATGTTTTTGGCACAAGGTGGGTGTAAAATAAAACAAACATGTATAGGTAACTTCAATTAAAGTAAGTATGAGTAACACCCTAATACATAAAATATGAAAAATAGTATTATTTGATCCAACACTTATGCTACTTCTACCTACTAAAAGAGAGGATAACAAAGTTAGAATATACTTTCTTGAATGTGAACCCATCAAGACTTAATCTCTCCCTTAGCCAATGGATCTTTGTAAGAGGTTGTTGTGGTTTGTAAGGATCACTAAGATGGCCAAACCATCCAAGACTTATCGATAAGACTAGATTCTCCAAATAAGAAACCTAATCTAAGTCTCCTCAAGTAGAATGTTGGAAGAGCACATTGTCAAGAAGCATGAGTGAATAATAACTCTTGATTGCACATATCAATAATGAATAAAATGATCTTGTATGTATATTTGGATCTTGCCCTAAATTATTTTGGTAACATCGATTTATCATGGTCAACCCAGTGTATTTTTAGGGATAAATCACTAGGTCTAAGTTAGGTTGGTCAAAAGGCTAACAAGCCAAGAAAGTGAAAAAAAACCCTAAATTGTACTGGGTTGACCCAATTGACCTAGTATAGCTGACTATCCAAAAAGGTGTTAAGGCAAGAAAAAGAAGAATAGAAATAATAAAAGATTGGAAGAATACTAAAGGGAAGATAAATATCTTAGGGAATGGTTTTGAGATTTGGTTGGATTAGTAATAATGTGAAAATAAGGTACAATAATCCTATAAAGCACCAAAGTTCTACCCACCCCTTTCTTAGTGTACCCTTAGGGTGTGCACTTAGAGATATTGAGTCTTGATGAGTTATTGCAAGATGTAAAGTGTCAATATTTGATAAAAGTTAAAAATATTATGTGTATACAATGGGTACATAATTTTTATGGTAATTTACATACTTGGGCCATAACATGGTATGTTCATGAAGAATGGCATTTGGGTACCTATTTCTAGCATATATTAAAAAATAACATGATCTTGGTGGTGTCTTACTTATCCTTAAATATGTGTTTTTACCTCACTCTCCAAGCCATGCACGAGTAGTTATTAGTGACCCCAGTCCCATTGAATATCAGCTTTGATATATACATGATGTCCTAGAATAAGGTTTGGTTCTATATAATGTTCCATCTAAGTAGTTCATCCCCACACTAAAACCTATCCTTAATCATGCACCTCATGAGGATATTTTCTAAGGGAAGAAAAAACAAGTGTTGCATGTTAATGAAGGTGAAGGTTCTGACCCACCTAACCCATTGACCCTATAGACTATGGTGCTCTAACTTTTCATGATATTGGTCTTAATTCAGACTAATCATACTCAAAACCTCTTCAAACTATCTAGTGCAACATCAATATAGAGGAAGAACTAAAGATAAATGCTATGATTAACCACTAGTATGATACATAGATTTAAAAAATATTTGAGTTATTAAAATAATACCATGACATATTTTCAAGGATTTATAGTAATATGAAAGGTGTTCATCCGTCATTACTCAAAATGTATATCAAACTAGTTGATGGTGCTCAACTAGTCAATAAATGGTCGTATAAGATGAATCCAAATTTATAAGCATGAGTGAAAGAGGAAATTGATAGTATGTTGCATGCTAGAGTGATACCCCAATTGATTAGTTTGAGTGGGTCATCCCCATGGTCATAAATATAAATATGCTCACATTATAATTTACATTAAATATTGAATATTTAATGCATCTTATATTACTAATCCTTTTTTAATGCCATTCATAGAATAAATATTTGAAGGTGTTGCTAGGTGTGAAATTTATACTTTCACAGATGTATTATGTATGTACCATCAAGTATATCTCACTGAGGAGGATCAACCTAAGACTACATTTGCTACTGAATGGTGATATTTTGCATATACCTTCATGCCATTTTGGTTGAAAATTTTACCTATTCTATTCTATTTTATAGTTGTTGAGGCCTTTAAAGACTTCATCAATAAGTTTCTTCAAGTCTATTTGGATGACTAAATAGTTTATGGCTTGGTGAAGGACCAATTTTCTAATATATGACTCATTATTGAGCATTGATGAATGCTTAAGACATTATTAAATATAAAGAAGCATCTTTTTACTACACCATTCAGTATTCTTCTTGGTCATATTATATACAAATATGCACTTATGGTAGATCCTACTAAGGTGGATATCATTCTCCATCTACCAACACTAACATATTAGCATGAATTTTATGCCTTTCTAGGTTTATATAGGGTATCATCAAAAATTCATTTGAGTTTATGAAAATATTATCACACCCTTGGATGGACTCTACAAACCTTTGAGGCCTTAATGTATAAACTTGTCACTGCCCCAATTCTCTTATTCCCTAATTGGAAAAACCATTCCATGTCCATGTTAATGATTATAGAATGTCCATTAGTGTTATCCTTTCATAACCTTGTGAAGGTTACCTTGATCACCCCATCTATTTTTCTAGTAGAAAACTTACTCTGATTGAGATGAATTATACCACCACAAAGCATGAATCACTTTATAAACATTTTGAAAATACCTATTAACAACACATTTTGTATTCTATATAGACCACAAAGATTTAAAATATTTAGTTAATAAACTTGTGTTACATAGTTTCATCTACCACTTAATTGTATTATTTCAATAATTCTAATTCTCTAACATTGTCAAACTAGGAAAGACTAATTGTGGTCCTAAATATATCTCCCTAATTAATTCTAGAGAACTATCACATGCCATTTAGGATGACCTACCTTATGTATATTTTTTCCATGTTTCATGTGTTCTTGAGGAGTTAAAAGATATTGTATCTTTATTAACTACTAGTGTACTAGTGTAGCACTAGATTATCGGAGTTCGTAGGCTAAAAATCAACTAACCATCCATGTTGCACCATTATATCTCATTATAAGGGACCTTTACAAGTTTGTATGAGATTAAATATTTTGATGTTGTGTCATGAAACATGAGTGACCTGAAGTACTCCATTAATATCACAAATGCATTGTTGGTAGACACTATGCTAGTGAGGTTATTGTACACAAAGTATTATTAGCTAGACTATGGTGGCCTACCATTTTTTAAGATGCCAAAATTAATATTAAGTAGTGTGATATTTACCAACATGTGAAGAAATCAAATAATTAGAATTTCATTAATTTATATCATATTTTCTCTCAAGAACCATTTGACAAATGGGCCACTGATTTTATCAGACCCATCAACCTAGTAAGACAACATATAGGTTCTTATTATATCATAACATCAACTAATTATCTCATGCACTGGGATGAGGCCACACTGATAAGGGATTATACTTCTAAAACCACCATGTGCTTCATATGGGAACATATCATAACCTATTTTGGATACCCATTAATTTTTACTAATGATCACAGTATACATTTCCTCAAAGAGACTATTTGTGGCTTACTCACTGAGTTCATTATTACCCACCACAAAACAACACCATGTCATCCCCAAGACAATGGCACTATTGAGACATTCAACAAAATTTTAGGAACAACACTTACAAAGATTTATAATATTAGCCATACTGAGTGGGATGATCACGTATCTATTGTAATTTGGGCTTATCAAATAACTTATATGAATACAAACAAGATTACATGTTTCAATATGGTGTTCAAAATAGAATCAGTTCTTTTAGTTGAATTGTTGGTACCATCTCTTTTCATTATGCACATTAGATAGTTAGATGATGAGTCATCATTGAAATCACATCTAGATGCTTTATTATAGTTAGATGAAGCTCATTTTATTACTCATTGGAGTCAAGCTATAGAGAAATTCAAACAAAATGCATGGCATGACCGCCACCTTAAGCACAAGACATTTATCCCTAGAATGAAAGTCTTACTCTATGACTCAAATTTTTTGCACCATTCTAGGAAGCTCCATGTTCACTAGGATAGTCCTTTTATTGCTCATAGCATTCACCCTACTAGTTTATATTGTTTAAAAAGATTGGATGGCTAGTTTCTTCCTAGACACTATAATGGTAGCTAGATAGGGTTTTATTTATCTACTTAAATTTTAGTTTCATTTGTATCAATAAGGCATATTCCATTAGTTTAAGATTTCCTATTTTTAATCAAATCACTATCTTAGATGTACACAACTTTCTTTTTAATTTTATTATCTTTTTAATTTTAAACTTTTGATTTTGTGGAGGACCATGATTCATATTTATTGTGGGTTAATAGGCATTACATGTATTGATAAAAGGTCCATGAGTTAGGTATGATAAGGATGCACGTGCAAGTTAAAAATTCCTAGGATAAAGATTCCCACCAATGGTATGAATATTCAAAGGTTTGAATAATTGGCATGCACTTTGAATAAAAGTATGGAACAAGATATATCATTAATATAAAAAGATAAGTGGTTATGTTAAGTGTGTCAACATCATGTCATGAAAATAACCTTAAATGCATTTATGATGAGAAGTAATATTTGAATAAAGGAGACCATTATAATTCATTTATTATGAGAATTAATGGTCTAAGAGAGGGGGTAGTAGATGCAAGTTACCCCCTTAAGTTTATAAAAAGGATTTAAGATCTCATGATTTAATATCTCATTTTTAATCTTTACCTTTGTTTTTATTTGAGTTTATATAGAGCCAAAGAGTAGACTAAGTCTAGACAATTCTAAAACAAGTGCACAACATCAAATTCCCATTTTTTAGACATTACAAAGGATATTGACTTATAAATAAAGCAGAAATTGGCTTACTTTGAATCACAAAGAAGAAAACTAGTAGTTATAGGTTAAATAGGTAAGCATCCACCATAAACGAGCATCAAAGCAAGAAAACTTGATTCACTTCCATCACAAACACATATTCTTTTGGGAATTTTATATGGTTGTGCCTCAAAATTTGGGATCCATGAAGGGTGATGTGGCCTAAAAAGAAGGTCATAAGAAGTGATCCACTCTCAACCATTCTATAGGAGGAAGAACTACATGTTTGGGGGAAGCAGTATTGATCAAAGAGGAAACACTTGAAGAATAAAGGGATCATGTAGAAGGCAAAGGATCTAGAATGGCAAGATAAATGAAGAAGTCACAAATACCTCCACATCCATTATTGATGATAGAAGAGATGGAGTACCTAGAAATAGTGTTACACATAGAGAATTGGGTATCAAAAGTACCTTCTTGTACCATTTTTTACTATAATCACTACCATCCAAGAAATGAGGATGATCTATAGAATTATTACCTAATTAAGCACCATAACACCAAGAGTAATTGGTGTATGACTTAAAAAAATTCAATGCCTTAGACTCTATTGTGATTTTTTAATTGTTTAACCTTCTATATTTTGGAAAACCTATGAAAGCTATAAATTTATATTTTTTCACATCCATGAGGACTATATTTATTTTTTTGATCACTACATGAAGATTACACCTAAAATAATAAGTAATGTTTTAGGGTTACATGCTCTATCATAGACATTTAATTTGACTTGGAAGACTCAAAGTAGATAGAAAAGATCATAATGGCACTAGAGTACTAAAAGTAGGGTCATGTCATGCACATCAAGAACTTGTAAGACCCTACCCTCTAGGTAGTAGTGCATGTCATTGTGACCAAGATTAGTGGAATTGATCAATGGAAAGAGGTGTAAATGGCTCACCTATACATTTCCCACTAGGTAACCAAGGGGTTAAAATATAATTAGGTAATGTGTTTTTCCAACTAAATCATATTAGATGTGGACAGGACCCATCAGATACCAAGACATAAGAATCCATAGGGTGTATTCCTTTTATTTATGGTGTTTAATAAAATTAGTGTTCTTGATTGCATCTCTAGATATCTATAGTGGGCATACCCACCAAAGCACAAGTCCCCCTTATAGCACTATAAGGCATTCACATGCCCCATTTATATCACTTTGATGTTCAAAATCAAGATGAAGTCATGGTACAATGGCATGAAGGAGGCATTGGAAAATGAATGGTGAATTATTAAGGACTTACCCATCCAGGTAGGTGAGTAAGCCCAATTTATCATGAAATAAAATTTTTATCTAACCCATAGCAAAATGGCCCCATTTGAAGAAATTTTAGCTTGGTTTAAGTTACCCTATGCCTTCACCATATGGTACTTAGTCAATTCTATGAACTACATGTATAATACACAACCCCTAACCCTAGAAGCTAACTGAATTGACTTCAAGATTCACACTCTTTGAAAAATATATGGTTACCTTGGGAAGAAGCCATATAGGTAAAAGTATGAGACTAAGAAAATTGACATCAAGGTTAAACAAACTATGGTCAGAGAAACTAGTCACATTCCATTTATATGTTGTGACCCAAGAAATATATTCAATAAGCATGGAACATGCAAGAGAAAATATTTTACATGTACTACCTCTTGATAATAAGAAGTGAGTTGGTCATGATGATAACACAAGTTCATGACCATAACCACCAAAATGGAAAAGGACTACTTAGTCACTACCACCATGGATTCCACCACTAAGAGACTCCCCACCAGAGGTCTCTCCATCATAGGCTTCCCAACCAAGGGCCACCACACCAAGGGTGTCTCCACCAAAGGCTTCACCTAGGCAATATACATCTGAAGAACAACCTAGGGGTTTAACACCATTACCCCCAACCAATACATTAGAGAAAGAACCTATAGGTCATAGAGAAGAATTGGAGGAGTCTGACTTAGAAAAGACACCCTCCTTGACATAAGAAGAGGAGACCACCTTTGATGAGGTACAATTGAACATTGAATATCCACTTAGTGAAAAGGGGGATGGTTTTAATATATAATAAATGAGTGGCATGGATATTAATAGCACTTCTTTGGCCCTAGATGTGGATGTCAAAATCCTTGAGTAGGATCCCCTTAAAGGAAAGAAGTCATTTGACTCTAAAGTTCAACTACCTTTGGTTGATCCAACCACCAACTTGTGGAATCAATACCAAATAGGCATTATAGATAGGATAATATATTTGTGGTCCTATTTCCATCCTTAAGATGAAACTATTGGTACCAATCATTAGGTGTCCTTTTTCATGGGCATGTATAATGAAGAATGCCATTTTGAGATACCCAAGATAGCCTAAATTTTGATTCTCAAGAAATGGTGCTAGCCACTCTAATTTGGGTTGATCCCCAAAATATCTCTCCCCTACAAGCTAGTGCCTCATTTTTAAAAATGGACTTTGAAGTTGCATGGTAGAATATATTTTCATATTTTGATGAACACAAAGCTGAGAAGAAACATGGCCAAGTGGTGACATTGTATAATAATCAATTTGCCACTCACAAGATGTTTGAGGAATAAATGGCCATGTTGAAGCAACAAATAGAATAAGCCATAGCAGCCAAAGTAAAAAAAATTAAATTTATGTAAAATTATTTCAGGCCAAGAACTGACATTGGTAGATAGGGTTCCTTTAGAGGGAAAATCCATTGATAATTTGGAAACCCTAGTAAATCTTATATTAAAGTATTGTAAGGAATAGGCTACCCCTAGGAATGAAGCATTATGGGTGGTTAAGCAATTTACATAAGTAGTATAAGTTTGTATACATTCTTTTGACATATTTGGGTAAGTAATCCCCATTTTGGATGGGACTTTTTAGAAATTCGCATGGCCTAATAAATTTTTTGAGACCTAGATCAAGGTAGAAGAGTCTCAATGGGAGTAATTAGTAGAATTCATGCTTTTAATAAAAGACTGTGCTAAGTGTGTTAAAGTATTTAAGGATGTCAAGACTATATAAGAAATACTAAATGCATATCAGCAACAAATTAATTTTAATTTTGTAGCTCTCCAAAGATTGGTTTCACATGAAGCAACTTTTCTTGAAGAGGTCTAAAAGGATGTTACTACATCTCTCAACTAATTGGTTAATAAGGAAAATGAGTGTGATAATTAAATTAAGGAGAAAAAAAATTGAAGGAGGTGATTAAGGAAATAATGTCCAAGTTGCTTGACACCTTATCACATTGAGATGGTGTCACAAAGTAGATTGAACAAATTGGGCTCCAATTTTTGGCTAAGGTTGAGACAGATACTTAGTCTAGGATGGACTAAGAGTGTAGTATGGGGTGATGTTGGACCCCAAATTTTGACTAAGTATTTAGGATTTTGGTATGAAATTAGCATGGCATGAGAAGAGAATGGTGCAGAAAGACCATGGCACATAACCAACATGGCATAGGAGGATCAATGTGAAAAAATACCATGTTATGGAACTAGCAAAATGAAATAGGATAATGGCATGGAAGATAATGACATGAAAAGACCTAGTCAAAGATGAAACATAATTATGGATAACCTAAGAGCATAAGACTCAGTGAAATAGAAAAATACTTGGGGAGTGAGAGGGAAGTGAGATATGGTTAAGGAAAAATTATCAAGGAAAAATTATGCTTTAATCATCACATGAGTTTCACACTGACTTGCATAAAGGAGGATATTTGGCAGTAATGATTTAGAATCAAATAAGAATATAGGGGACGTGAAGGCCTAGGTCTTTAGGAAAAAATAAGCAAATAACTACTATGACTCTTAGTCTACTAGAGATCATTGGCTATTCATCTGATTGTCATTAATAATGTAATTACTTGGTCAGGTACAAATAAGTATAGATACTCCTTTGTAGAGATGTGTAAGGGGAATGAATATTGGTATTATGTAATGAATCTTTATGGTAATATAGAATTACAAAAGTTAAAATAATTTTTTCTATTATACTTCAAATAATTGATAGTTAAAATATTAACTATGGGTTTTTACTTACTAATATGTGGCTTATAATTCATTATGAGATTTATAGAATATGTATTATACGAGCTTGCATAATCAACACTTTGAACTTCATGGAACCTATCTTCATATTCTTTTTTGTTTTCATTGATGAGACAAGGTCCATAGTCATATATTTCATTTTTTATGTAATCTATAATTATATATATGAATAAACTCATGTTTATGACAAGTTTTATTACACAACATAACCCATAGGAATCAGTTTCTTGTTGTGTGCTTCAAGTGAGTGTACAAGAGCTTATTCTTGTGTGAAATGCCAACACGTAATATTATTAGGACTACACACTTTAGTTCCTTAAGGAAAACATGATATAAAATTACCCAACAATTCCTCCATAACATTAAATAGGTTTTAGGAGAAATTCAAGTCATCTCATACACTTTAGGAGCTCATCTCTTTCAACTTGTCTTTATTGGGGTTTTATGAGGGTTTAAACCTATTTTAGTTGTTAATAATTATTCATAAAGAATAGATATATTTCTCTCTCATAATACCACAATATTGTAGTAAGGGAACCCCTACACCACCTCCAAAAAATTTTAGTTCCCATGCTAAATTTCATGATAGTTCTAAGTGAAATACAAAGTCTCTCAAGTTCAAGTAAGCCATTAGAGAAGGATCTAAGCTCTTGATCTTTATTAATTAAGGTTAGGGATCTAAACAAAAAACCACTTCCATGATTTTTTATTATATTGACCTTATTACCTCCTATGAAACTCTTTTATCTCCATGCATCATGGTCATGGAATCACCAAGCAAGAGAAGACTCATCTTGAATGATAGTCATGCATGAAGGGAACTTGAAGAGGTCTTAAGGCCAAATTGAAACTTTGATTCCCTTACACTATATTTTTATGGTCTTTTATTGTCTATGATAACATTATATACCTTCTAATTCTATCAATCCTTATGTTAGCTTCCCCAAACTTCTTGTCTCATGACTGCACTTATAGTCTACCTGTGTAGTGGACTTAGACTCTTAGGCTTATTACGCCTAGATAGAGTTTATCTTAATTCCATCCTCTATCATTGGATTTGAGGGTATAAATGAGATAATATAACATAATTAAATCATATTAAAATTATTTTAATTTATTTATACCTCTTATAGACCCTTACCTCTCTCTAAACAAGTAAAAACTCTTAGTAAAGTAGGCAGGCTTGTATATCCATTTGACTATGTGTGCAGGGTCAGATTGAATTTTGTTTGGTCATATTATTCTCTAAAATTTATTTTTATTTATCTCAACCTCAAATTATTTTATTCACCTTTCTATTCTCTTAAATTAGATCCCAATGTTCTTCATGTGCCATGCCTTCTCTTTAGGTTGAAATTGGCCTACTCTTAACTATAACCTATAGGTGTTCATTAGAGAATTTTGATTGTATTTTTTGTTTTTAGGTATTTACATACAAAAAATAAACCTCTTAAATAAATCTTATCATGTTATTTATATTTTAGTACCTTATCAATTTTTCAAAACCCTATACTTTACAAACACACATTTTTCAAGGCTGCCTTCTTAAAAGGTGGTTATAGGTGATCATTAGAAAAGAGTCTAATCATGTAGTCTTGATCTTGGCTTTCCAAAATCCACCATGACACCTTAATATTATTCAAAACTCTTTGGAATCTCTTTATCATTTGTATACAAGTCTCATTAACTTTTCATATCATTTTTCTTTTGTTTCTCTTGTATTTGCACACAAAATTGTGTATGAATAGCAAAGCCTATAGACTCTCTCTCATCTAAACTTAATTGATTTTAAAATACAAAGTGATTCCTTGGCCTGTACCTTCTCATTTCATGCTTTAAAAAAAATTTCACGTTTCAAACAATTTCTCCCTCTATGGTAATTATCTCTTTTAGTTCAAAATAGAGACTTATAGATCTAGAACGTGTAGGTCTATTTTGCTTGTATAACTATCAAGAGAGAGTTTCTTGAGTCCTATGACACTTTAGATCATGTTAACTCTTATTCTATTTCTCTGTCAGCCTCTCAATAAGATTATATACCTCTAACCAAAATTATATCACTTTCAAAATTTGAGTCATGGTTCGTATAAGCCTATGTATATCTATTTGAGGTTTGACTTAACTCTAAGATTTTTAGAGAATAAAGGTCTTATAAAGTTTCCATTACAACTCTTTTATAATCTCCAAGGATATACTAGGCTTCATGACTTCCATCTCTAATAACCAAAGCAGTCTCCTTTTCTACCATGTCTATGATATGCCTATATGTACATGTGTATTAAGATTGATTGTTTGAGTCCCAAAGAAATATTCCCAAATCACTATCCTCCATACCTTGTTTTCCTATGTTATTCCATACTATATCTATTCCTTTTAATCATTAAATTCAAAAAAAGAGTTTCATTTATAAGTAAAATATCCCTATAGGTCTAGGTAAACCTGTAGGCCTACATTTCAATACAAAAAGTCTTACATGAGGTCTATTTTGACCTTCTCATACCCTGTAGTCACCCTCAATTAATTTTAATGCTTAGTGTGATGTTTAATATTAATATACACCTCTGGTAATACAAGATAAATCCTTCTTACTCATTTTATACAAATAGACCCATAACATAATTTTTGATAGTCAATCAAAAAGATGCTAAGAGAGGCTGATATAGAACATCCAGACATGTTGGAAAACATTTTATAGATTATGAGGATGATATAAGACATTAAAAATCCCTTAAATTCACTAATATTATCAAACTCCTATAAAAATTCAAGTGTAAACACTGACACATTTATCATGAAGGATTCTCTTAGAAATATGAAGGCTCACACATGGAAACTTGGTGAAGGTGATCATTAAATGATATTTAATGCCTATGAAAAACTTAGACAATAATTTCCATGTTTCAACAAGCTTCAACCTAGAATAAAGTGGTGAAAAATACAAGCCTATGGGGATTTGAGCCTTTAAAAAGCACATTAGCTCCTTAGAATTTTTTCATAAATGTAAAGATATAAATCAAATGACCAATACCACAAATTAAGATCACATATGAGTCTCTTAATCTGGTCAAAATATTAGACTCCAACTCCACTTATATAGCCTATACCATTCACTTAAAAATGGCCTTTGTGAGCTTGTAAAAGGAGTGATGGAGGAGAGAGAGAGAGAGTAATTTGAAAACTTGAGAACTAAAACTTCCTTCCATGATTTATTCTGACCTTTATAATCTAAAAGGATACTAATAAACTATTATCACCTAAAAGTGAGTTAAAGAAGTTTGTACAATTGCCAAAACTCCCCTTTAAAGTATTGAAATTCAAGATCCTAACTTTTATTCAACATCTTGACATATATGGAAGTTTTATAAATAATCTAAGGTTTTTTTAAAGTTTCTTTTAATTATTATTCTCTTTTTTAGGCTTTAGTATATATGAAATTCATCAAAAATCATCTTTTTCCTCATTTAACACTACCTTGAAGTCCACAAAAGAATCTTAACTTCTCTAAAACATCATGAAATGTTTAAACAAGGTTATAAAGACATAAAATGACCTCAAATGACACCTAATTACCTATGACACCTCTTTTAAAATTCTCATCAATCTATGACATGACTAAGCTAGTACAAATCAAAGAAAGACCATAACCTTAGTTTCTCCAAATTTACCTCAAATAACGTTAATAAGGTTTTGAAAAGGATATTTTAAGTCCTCCTAAAGCATTCATTTTCTATCAACAAGGATCAAAATATATGAAAATAAATTTTTCACATATATGGGTTGACTTTTTGATCTTAGGGGTCAAAATTGGTCAACAAATTGGTGATTCATTGGGGTAGCATGCCTTGTACACTAAATAGACTAGTAGCCTTGTCCTTTCATTGGGAAATGGAGTCATTTTCACTTAGATTAAGATCTCACAAAACTTGGACCATGAAAAATAATTTTATTTGACCTCTAAACACACAAAACAAAGATAACACACATAAATTAGATAACAAAAGACACACATGTATTATCAATCACATAGGGAACACAACAAACAATAAAGCAAACTAACTATATATAACTAACCTAAAATTTTCTTCTTACTCATGTGTCAAAGGGGAAGCTTGTGGTATTTATTTCTTTATGAGGTGAATAATTTCATAAGGCAATCTTCCTCTTAGACCTTGATCTTGTTGACTTCATACTTTTCTTGTTTTCCACTCCTCTCAACATGCCCTAAAGTGAAGTCATAACTGTAAACCAATAACCTATGAAGGTGATCTCATCTTGTGTCTAAATCTCCTTATTATGCCTCTTGATGGTTTTTTATATCTTGAACATGACCATCTCTTGGATTATAGGGGAAACCTCATTATTAGCATCTAAGAATTTCATGACATGAGGCAGTTGGTCTTGAATGACCTCATGTGGATCATTCCATTATTTCTTAAGTAAGAGGGAAATCTCAATATCATCTTTAATCTATCCAAGATGAGATATAGGCCTTTGAAGAGCCCCAAACTCATTTAATATGTCCAGGTATAGTTTATAAATATTTTCATCCTTTTTTTAACATCCTTCTTGAAGAGATACAACTTAAAACACATTCTTAGAGACTTCTTATTCTACTATAATAGTTTGATCAATTTGAATTTCTTCCTCATCAATCCCCTCTTGTTCTCTTAGAGGTTCTAACTTCTCAATACCTTCATATTATTTGAACATAGGTAAATATATCTACCACATGTCCTTCAAATCTCATTGAACCTTCTCATTTAGCTCAACAAGGTCAGTTAACAGCATGTCTTTCTCAAGGGTCTTTTCTTTCACATCTTCACCAACTTGTTCATTGACTAAGGTAGAAAATTTAACTCTCTTCTCATAGGCAGCTACAAAATCATCAAGATCACTCTTTTCTTCATTTTTGAAGATTGATTTGTGTCTATCTTCACCAAATGGAATACCAATTATTAAGTATTCATCATATACACTTTCATTGTCTTCTTTGCATTCTCTTTGAATCACACTTGTATCTACAATCTCTTATTCATTTGTTGCCTACAATGTAATTTCTTCAATAAGGGATGTGGTTGGAGATTATTGGACATTTTCATGAGTTGGATATGGGGTATGAGATATGGTGTGTGGCTCATGGATGGGTTTGGTAATTTAAGGATAACTCTTACAAATTTGGGTCTTGGATATGGTAGATTCTTTAAGGAATTCTTGAAGGCAAAGCAAGTTGAGTTGGGAAATGGACACTTCATTCTCTTAAACAAGAACCTCATATTTCTCATGTCCTTGTTAAGGATCTTCAATAACTACAAACTAATTTTCAACCTTATCAACTATATCCTCTTTCTTGTTTTAAAAATGTTCTTAGATGTACCTCCAAGATGTGATAAGCTAGAGGTTTTTAGTGAGAGGTCAATGGAGCTTGATTAGGCACAAATATTTCTTTGACTTCAATCTATTGATATTATCTCTCTTCCTTCTTTAAATTCAACTCTAACTCTTTGATTTGTTTATCTATTTTCTCTTGGAAAATGTTTTATTTAAGGTGTCTAATGACCTCATGAGGATAAGGAACACAAAAAGGTTAATATGAGATAAACGAGGACTCTTGAGGAGAGATGGGAGAGACTTGCATAAGTTTATATTATTATTTTACTTTAAGTCCCCAATCTATACTTATCTCACCTTGCTTTCTCTATGATTTCAACACTTGATTCCTCCTTTAAGTAATTTATACCTGTAGATGTGTTTTCCTATGACTGGGATGAAAATATGATAAAATAAAGAAGTTTTACTCACTTGAGTGCTTGATTGAATGCCTTTTATAAGTTCATCAGTGAGTAGGTAAGATGTTGTTATGTGAGGAATAAATGAGGGTTTATCTTACATTTATATCAATACATTTTTATAATTAACTCTCATTAAATAACTTAAGTTGACCATTAGGATACTTTTGATTTGAAAACTGGATGACTTTAGGGCATTAGACACTTACGTCAAAGTGGGATATTAGCATTGATGTAGGTGTATATCTTGAATTCTAGTGTTCATGGATAAATAAAGTAGGTACATAATCAAAACCTATTGAGTTAGAATATAATTAGGTTTGAACCATTCTCAATAAGATAAAAGATCTAGGTCATCAACATAAAACTAGTCAGACTAAGAGATAGGCTAAGGGGAACAAAATAGAGAAAATACAAGACTTCAAAAAATAGGAAAGGTTTAGAACTTAGAGGAATAGCCAAGGTTTGATTTTATAAAGTGTATAAGACTAAGGTGATATATAATACATAAAATAGTGTTTATATTTCCCCCGCTTTAATCTAGTAATGACATTTATAGTTTAAAAGAAATTAATGTGTACTTGGGTATATATAACATACCTTGCCTTTGCTTGAGTTTAACTTAAGTGATTTTCAATTGATTGACCTACAACCAAGAGCATGTTATTATACATAATCATTTCATATAATATGTGATTTAAAGTATTTTAAATGATTTAAATTAAAATATCAAGGTTTAGGAGGACATGTGTATCTATGTAATTTCCTTGCCTATTGGTAAGTTGATTTGAAATATGTTTCATTATACAAATATGAAACTAAGATTAGGATAAATATATATAAAGTGTATATATCTAAAGAGATATTATAATGCACATACCCCCAACATTATATAAAATGAGTTTCCACTTGGTAGTTGAGATTAACTCAATCGTGTAACCCAATCATACTTATAACCTGGTGAGAATGAGTGATCAAAGTCAACTCATATTATCAAACTGGTAAGGTTGCATCATACAATCAAGTCCAACCTAAAAACTTAGTAAGATTAAGTTATTTAATCACCTCAACCATACCAAAAAGTTGACCAACTACTATAGTAGATTGGCTCAATATAATCCATAAAAGTACATCCTGGTGGATGATGATAGTACCTACAAGTGTTTCAAAATCTTTAAAAAATATGGATTTTATAATATTAGGTGCACATTGCATAGTATATGCACCTTCGATGTGCCTCATGATAAAATTATATATAAAAATAGTACCAATGTATAAAATTTTACAACAACTATGAATCTAAATTATATAACTATGTGCTTTGGAAAATTTAGAAACTATGTAAGTGTGGATAACATGATTTCAAATCATTCCCCCATTATATATGGAGAAATATGAAAACTAAACTAACTACCAATGTGGAGGACATATTTCAAAAATATGTCCCCACTATAATATGGAGATGTTAAATATTGAATAAGTGTGGAGAACATGATTTTAAAGCATGCCCCCACTAAATATGAAATTATGAATATGTGGAAGCCACACCTATATGACATTCCACCACTAAATTTGAAAATTGATATAAGTACCAAATATTGAGTTTGGAAAACATTCTTTCAAAACATGTCCCTAATAAATCTAAAAATTGTACCAAATATTAAGAGCATGGCTATATGACATGCCCCTACTAATATGCCCCCCCCTTTGAGGTAAGGTAAGAGTATAAATAATTATTTACCTTACCTTAAAAGGATAAGACAACTATATAATCTATGAATGGAACAATGTAGCATATAGAAATATATGTTTAGATAGATATAGCATTGAAGCTCATATAACAATATGATCACATGAAGGCTTAAGATGCATTATAAAGATCATGATAATTTCTAGATAGAAATATTATAAGATAAACAAGTAAATAAAGAACATGCATAAGAGAACTCAAAATTAAGTCAAAAGGCAATGGTATAAGGAGACTAAAAATAAGGGGCATGTTTAAATGCCACACAATCGAAAGGACATGACTTAGTCAAATGTCCATATAAACAAGAATGAAATATTCAAATTTCCATATAATAATCAATGACAACTTCATTTGTAAAAGAAAGCATACATAGGCATAGGGGTCATAAACAAAGGAGCATATTCAAATTATTGAATAATCAAGATAATAACAAGGCAATACACTCAATGAAGTTCATAAAAAAAGCATAAATAACCAACATAGACATGTCATAGTAGTCCATTGACCAAATGTGTTAGAAAAAAATGTCAATTTAATATCATATTAATTACCCTATATAAGATATAATCATGGATAAAGGCATGTGTAAGTACATATATGAGCTTAAAACATGTTAATGTAGAGTGACCATATAATGATATAACCTAGAAGTGTCATGATCATAAAAGTATATGTCCCCAATGTCCATATTACATGAGTAGAGGAAAGGCCCAACATCTAAAATAGGAATATATCACACATATATGTATTCTTTTATCACACTCAAGTAGAATCATCACACACATGTTTATGTAGGAGTAATTTATATGCTATCCATCAACATGGAACTAACACATAGATGCCAAGGATCTAATACAATATGTTTTATACTAAAAATGTTTTTATATTTATGAATGTTTTTTATTTTTTAGTATTTTAGAATATGAAAGGGAAAGCCTATCCTATGATACCTCTAAAGGGTGATCATGGATATCTCCCCACTATGAACCTAGTGTAACAATTTGTAGATACTATTTAGGAACATGTATAGGTGTAATATTTGTCATTGTAGTTTTTATGATGTTTTTCCTATATGTAAAATAGGACACTGATGTCATGAATTATAAATATAATGAATAAGAGTATGGGATTTTGGAACACATGACGAAGTGACTTGTAGTTTCTTTAGAATATAAGAAAAGAATATGTGTAAGTGCTCTAGATATCTAAATATAATGTGTAGTAGCTGAGGATTCTATATAATCCATTGAATGTCTCTTTTTGTGGCCAAAATGCCCCCTTTTCATAATAAAAGGGGAACCCTTTTTTAAAAAAACTCATAACCAAAGTTCCCAAACCCACTCTCGCATTTTAGTTGGATCTACCTATGCCAAGTCTCTAAAATCCTAGGTCATCTTGGCCTTTTTCATAAACCATTGAGGCCTGGTAGTTAGTTCACTTAGACATTATCCACATCATTTTATTTGGTTGTGTCCTTTTAGCATTTACCTAGCTCAAGTTGAACCTATGATCAAATTTGAAAATGAATTCCACTAAGAGGTCTTAGACCTATTCCTAGTGTATCTGATCTAGAGTCTTATGTGGCGTTATGGAGCTTAGCTAGTAGCCAAGTGAGAAATTACTTGATAATTCTTCCTTTCACTTTCACTTAGTCATTTTTTGTGCTTTTTAGGGTCTTTCAAATGTTGAAGTCTCAAAACTACATAGATTTAAGATATTAAACTAAGGGGTAGTCATAGGTTTTACAATAAGAAAGCACTACAAGGTTGATGTCACATGTGTTAATCTCTCGATCTAACAAAAATGTCAGATTCTAGGGAGATCTTGATGTAATCAATAAGTTACATAAATTTTCTTGTAAAATGTGTCAATCTCCCAAGCCTGATAGAGATGTTAGAACCTAGGAGATCCTAATGTAATCAATAATCACCATGTATCCCTAGTTAAGACATCATTCAGTATTGTAGCCAATCACCCCACACCTAAATTAGAATGGGTAATCTCCCAAACCTAAAAAAATTTAGATCTTGGGAGATCCTAACCTAACTAGTGAATGCCATGTCAATTAGTGATAGAGTGATCAATCTCTTACTCCTCATAGAGATGTTAGAACTTAGGAGAGCTCAAGTAAATTAAGAGATACCATGTGCCTTAAAGTTTAGTAGTGCTTGAATTCAACCAATGAATATCTTATCATTATCAGACTTATTATTCCCTTGGTCTGATAGAAATGTTAGAGCCCCAGGGAACTTGATGTAATAAGGGACTGCCATGGGCTTACTGTCAGAGAATTCAAACTCTTGATCTGAAAAGGATGTTAAACTCTAGGATATCTTGACATAATACTACATGACACATGTCATAACCAAATAGTTTAGTATTTGGGTTCCCCCTAAAATCCTTAGGATGGCCAGAGTGAAGTAAAAGGTGAAACCATAGGTGGATAATTATAGCATGCTTCATGTCACTAGCTAAAATCACATCTTCCCCTAAAGATATATCAATGAAGTGTTGAGTTATGTTTAGGTCTTGACCACTAATGTGAAAACTAATCAAGATGAAAAAATGGTATAAATTTAGATCCCCTGGGAAGCTTTAAGGATGAGGTGTCCATGTACCCACCTAAATTTAAACATCGATGAAGTGGCAAACTAAACCCCAAGTGGAAAATCTAAAAATGTCACATTGCCTTTACTAAATTTGGTAAATGGCACATAATCCTATACTCCAAATTTAACTATGGATTAGGAAATCAAGTTGAGGATTGAGCCACCTACTCAAATTTAAATCCATGATGGATGATTCACTAAATACCATAAATGCAAGGGGATGAATGTGAGTATATATATGTGTCCCAAGGAAATCTCTTTAGTTTTTATATATTTGAGATACTAAATATAGTCTCCTTGTTTTTTTCTCCCACCTACTACTTTCTTTGCCTTCACTTTCATCCTAATTTTCTTTCAAAATTTCATCCCACATCAATGGCCACCTCCTATTCAAACCCCAAGGTTAAGCCTAAGTATAGGGACACTATGTTTCTAGATGGTTTGACTCAACTTAAGCACTATAATAAATATGTAACCATTTACATAGTGGCCAAAGAGTCAATTACCAATTATGAGGCTAAGTCTTAAGGTGTCCTATGAGTATACTATAAGGGTGGTATACACTGAGTCATATCCAACCCTAAAGTCCTCCCATGTACCAAATTATTTAGCAAGTTTCTCCTCACTTATAGATAAGTGTAATATGGTGTTCATGATTGGGTCTACTCAACTAGCTCTCAACACTAGATTGCTAACATCTTGAGCATGACCTACAAATCTTAATATAATATCTCAGACCCCACATTTTCATATGAAGTAGTGATGGTGAAGACCTAGACTGACACCTTATAAATCTATGACATCTTTAAGTATTTTTAAGAGAAGCTATATGATAAATAGGTAAATAAAGATAATTTCAATGCATACATGGTCTACACCTTCAAGAAGGGGGTTAGGATTGGTATGATCCTATTGAACTAGTTGTTCAAGGCCCTAAATTACCTTCACATCAATGAATAATGGATGCCCCTACTTTATATGATCTTAGATGGATCCTAATTCTTTAACCTAGAAGGAATGGTTAATTTTAATGTGGTAAAATCCATAATAGATTCATAGATAAGGTAAATTTTTTACATGATAAGTTATCTCATATATGCAATCTACAAGACACTCACTTTAAATCTCTATGCCTTTCTTGCATGGGTTCTTAGTGGCCCTATGGTCTAAGCAGTTTTTTACAAAATATGTGGCCACAAATACAAAAACAACATCTATAATTATTATTTTTTTTATAATTGATGGTATATAATGTAATAAATAAGTACCTTATGCCTCATTTATCACAAGAAATTAGAGATTCACTAGCTCCTATCAGGTATTACTATTATATTTGAGAGGACATCATAGGCATCCCTAAAGATCCCATATGTTTATCGTATCACATCCCATATCATCTTAAAGAGGTTGAAATTACTTATCAATTGGTGGAATGAATTTTTGTAAATTTTATCAATCACTATTAGAAGGCCCACCTAACTCTCCCAATCATCATTAGGCATCATGTGTACACTCTTTCCCTCCCTTGAAAAAGATGGTAGCTAGTTGCGCCTCTTTAGCATTAAGTAAATCGGATCCATGAGACTAGGACCCAAAGGTCATATTTAAATCCATCTAGATAGGTATTTGGCTTACCTCAACCTCAATTATGGCCACCAAATGATATATGATGATGAGTTATATCTAAATATCATGGATGACCAAGATGTGCTCATAAGGATTAAATCCTACAAGATGGCAGAAGGGTAAGAAGGTTTATTTATATAGGCTCTCTCAAACCTGCTATATATTTTATCAATGTTTAGGGGATGCTACATCAATTCCCTCCATAATTTCTATAATAATCCTACAAGGGATCCTAATGCATTCTCCCCTATGACCAGTGACTCCCCTACCATGGCTCTACCTCTATTATCTTGAACACATAGGCCCTAGCCAATTCAACCTCCTATGACTTGGTGAAAATTATCCCAATCATAGGTAGCTCCATATTAGGCACCTTTACCCTAGGCCACCTAGGCTCTAAGGTTTGATGTTAGTAGTGACCCAAAAATGAGACTAAAGTGGGATCAATATCAAGCATTGGTATAATTTCCTTCCCTCACTCCATCTTCTTTCTATTTTCCTCCTACAACACCACCCTTTTTCCTAATTAAACTACCTCCACTCTTTTTCCAAACATCCATCACCTCTACCATTATTTTAAACTTACCTCCTTAGTTTCCATTTGTCCCTTCCATTATCTAACTTGGAACTTTTCCAGTGTCCCCAATAGTTATTCCTCAAATTTAAGTGCCTATGAGTGTCACATCTCTATCATCTACCTCAACTATTTTAGGATCAATTATAGCCATGTGCATATCTCTAGTGACTAGAACCATTCCTATAATTATTTTGATAATTCATTATCTCCCATAGTCAACCCTTGTATCCCTCACTACATTGGCTTCTTCTATGGAAGCATCTAGAGCTGATCCAAGTAAAAAAGATGGGGAAGAAGTGAAAAGCATTTCATTTTTTGCCTATAATACATATATCAACTACTTTGATTCCATATTTCTTACCAGTCTCTTATTCTAATTTGACACTCACCCCATTAGCTCCTCTCATAACTCCTTATCCCCATTTTTCCATCACCTTGACCACTAAGGGATTTGGTTTTAATTAGATAATCTCATCCATTCTAAAAAACACCCCCTCTTGGGGGTTATCACCCCTTAGGTGAGCATGACCTAGAGTCAATGGTAGGTGTATATGTTCCCTTGGGACTCACCATTAATTTTTTCCCCTTTCATCCCCATGCCTCCTCCTCCTCCATTGATTCCATCCTTCACTCCCTAGACCTATTCAATTCTACCTCTTCATCGTCCTTTACCTACCACTACCATCTTTTCCACCCTGAAACACCTCTCAAGAATGAAGGGATGGTTCTAAAATCATAAGTTTCATAAATAATGATTCAAGGTACCATAAAGGTATAATGGGATTTTCACTACACCATGAGGAGCATGTGAAGGATCCTCACCTAGAAATTCATGTAAGAGGGAAACCTTATGGTTTGGAAATCCCTACTAGAATGATCCTCTCTCACCAAGATGAGGACTCTTGAAGGTGAAGATAAAATGGTATAATACACACTCTTAGTTCTCTAGGTGATGCATGATATGTTGTAAAATTTTCTCAAAGACATACAGATCAAGGTCAAAACTCTCAAGGCATAAGTCAAGATCTCTTTCCCTCCTAGATTAATTATGCATGTTAAAGAATCCCTCTTAAAAAATTTATCCACTCTAGGGAATGTGGTAGGGACTATGGAGGATATTTGGATGCTCATATAGTTAACATAGGACTATTTGGAGAGGGTCACTATAATTGATGGGAAGTTCCAAAATTTGATTGTTATGATTAATAAAGGCATGTTTCTAGAGCTTAAATTGATGCCCATTTTATATTTGGGCTTTTATTATACCTATGTCCATTTTGGGCCCCTAATTTATCTAAGTATGGATCCATGCCAACTCAGTAGACACCTCAGTGTGAGGCATTCACTTGGTATGATTGCTATTTTGGAATCTTTTTTACCAACTAGAGGATTCAGCATAGACTTAACACCAGCTACCAAATAGTTATCTGATGCCTAGTTTTTTAGGGCATATTATTGAGTAAGCTACATGTGGTGTTTGTATCATAAAGTGCACAAGGTGATGGAGCTGGTGGAATGATCAACCAAGGCTTTAGATTAGCACCTGATGTGTGTCATATACCCTAGTATGAATATGATCCTAAGTGATATAAATTTGAGCTCAGTATCATAGAGATGAAAATTGAAGTAGTGAAGCTCTATGGAATTGACCATGGATATCATGGACACCATTATCATATGTTTTAGCATGGATGCCTCTTAGGATCCACATTATAGCTCCCAAGCTCACCTATGAGCCTCTAGTCCATGTAGTAGTTGTTATAACCAAATATTACACCTTAAAAGATGGTGTTTAGGCCTCTTATATATTTTTATAACTTGGGAACACTTCCAAGTAAGCGGGTGTACTTATAGTGGAAGTGAGCCTCTAGATTTAAGGGTTAGCTCCCTGAATGTGTTTTGGAATGTTTATCATTTAACTAGTGCTTACTTATGGTAAAAAGAGTTAGATTTTTCATGAATTTAACCTAATATAAGGGGGTGATACACAAATATTTTTTCCACATTACCATCATATTTAATTCACTAAGAAACAAAGCATACAAACTAGCTCCTAAGTCATAGAAGGTTTCTAACATGAGTGTTTCAATATAGAGGTGATATGTATGAAGAAACACAAGACAAATGAACCAAATGTAATATTTCACACTCCAAGGACAATCATACACTTTAAATGAGCCTAACACACTTGAATATACTCTATATGACCTATTAGAATATGAACTCTTATACAAACATGAAAGGATAAGGGAAGAAAGGATAGAGAATTATCACTTTGCATCACCATAAATTACTTGTACACATAGATAGTTGTTCATAAACTCAAAATGAGACTTTCATTAATGTTTAAAGGTAAAATAAAATGTCATTATAGTAGGGCTTTGCCATACATGGTATGGTATTCTATTATAAAGGCCAAAATGGTAGTTACTTATATAACTTGAGAGAGAAATGGGAAAAGAGAATTATAAGAGTCATAAGAACACTTTTCATGCTAATAAGAAGAGTTAAATATGTACTATAATGAATTATGATATAGACCATGCAAGGTCTGATAAGACAATTGGCCCTCCAAGTTATAAAATTCATGAAATGTGGCATAAGATTCCTTATTCTACACAAGAAAACTATCTTCATCATTTAACCCTTTTAGAACATCCCAAAACTAACTAAGTATAAATATCATGATTTTAATAATAGGGAGAGGTTTTATACATGCTCCAAAATTCATTTTCTACATCCCTAATCATCTAAATACTTTAATAGATGAGTCATCACTGCCTGTAGTCTAAGAAACTCCTCTTTCACTAACGTTTCACTCTTAGCCTCAATTTTGGCTTTATTTTTCCATGAAAATACATAAAATCTAGTGAATGACACTTATAAATATCCTATATTCCTTTATACTTCTCAAGTATACCTTAAAATGCCATCCACTTAAATTTCTCACCCTTCTCACTATCTTTTTCACTTTGCCAATTTTGATTGGCTGAGATGAAGCTACTTGAAAAAAACACTTAGGATTTTTGATGAGGAATGTAATTTTCATATTTAGTTATATTAAATCCTAATCTCACTCCCAAAGTTTATTTCTCTTCTTGAAACTCATTAGAACCTACAAAACATGCAAAATAGTTAAATAAATCTAATTTCCCTCTTTTTATACAAGTAGGGAACACCTCAAGTGGATGGGAAGTGTCTTTAGATATTCCTATGAAATTATAAACCAATTTCATGTCCATTTCATCTCATATTTATATCCCTCCATCTTTTTTTCACAATAGGGTCCTTATCT
The DNA here is from genome assembly GCA_037957365.1 of Torreya grandis. Taxonomy (NCBI): domain Eukaryota; kingdom Viridiplantae; phylum Streptophyta; class Pinopsida; order Cupressales; family Taxaceae; genus Torreya; species Torreya grandis. The sequence goes on from JARHVA010004103.1 coordinate 1,002,712, forward strand.
AAGGTTTTGCAGGGTTTTCAACTTTTTTCACTCTTAAGCTTTGTTCATAAATATGTGATGCTGGAGTTGTCTAAAAATCCCATAAAATCAATTTTTAGGAACTATTTCACTTCCCAAAACTCCTTTAACCTCCATTCACACTCTCTAAGAAGATGTGAGCTTTCAAACCTTCTTACTCAAACCTTGACCTTTATTTTACATACCCTTGAGTTGTCTTTGAGCTAAAAGTGGATTTTGTGTGGAATTTTATACATATTATAATCTTAGACACATATTAGATACCCAAATAAAAATTTCCTAATCCATTTGAATTTCCACATAAGGTTGAAATTGAAACTGACCTCCCATTTGTGTTTTAGGCGTAAACCATGCCTAATATGCTTGTCTACATTCTTGAGGGTTTAGGACACCCTATTGAGATTATGACCCCTATTCATGGTTATACATTTTTTTATGCATGACATATATTTTAAAACCTACATTAATTTTTCTAAAAATCCTCATCTCACCATCTTATCTCCATTCTCTAAGACTATAGGGTTTGTATCATAGGGAAGTACCCTCTATCTAAAACAAAACAAAGGGTACTTTCCCTATTTACTTAGACAAATTTGAAGTTATATGGGATTATTAAAGTGACATAATAACTTTTTATAGGTTTTAAACCCTTGGTCACCTCATTAGACCCTTTAACTCTTACAAAACCCAAGACAGACTGTGATGGAGGAGGCTATGTGCAGTGTTTAAGATATAAACTATGTTGCATTATTAGAGTCCTCTCTCTACATTTTAACCACCATGAGAGTGACATGAGGTGTTGTTCCCTATATTTTATTCTCTTTAAATCATGTAAATCATTATACTTACTTCAAACTATGCATTATTCATAGCTTACCTTGATTGGCCTAGACTCAGTACAATTTCTTGATTATGTTTTACTTTAAGGCACCATAATTGTATGTGATACCTACATGGTTTAACATTTAATTTAATGTTTATATGCCTCCTTATAGTTTTCTAAGGTCATTATACATTTTTTTAGACTTATTTACCTCATATTAAAGCTATTTCAATATTAAAACATCACTCCTCAGCCCACAGTTACCTACAATCAACTACAATTTACTGTGTTGGAACAAGTAGGATCCTATAGGTGTAGATTTCATTTAAAATATGTGTCACATAACTTTGGGATCCTCTAAGTCATTTTGAATAATATTACATCAACCAATTTTTATGTTTCCATGCTTAAATCATTATCATGGATGATGTAGGAGTTTTCCCTTAGCTGTAGGTGGGTAGTTTCAAAGGAGAAGACACTTATAGGTGTATATGGGGCTCAAAACTTTGCATTTAATCTTATTTAAATGACCTTCAGATCATAAATTTTATTTTAAACTATATAAACATTTAATCATGGATTCATGGTCTAATAATACAATTTTGGGTGATTAGGTCTCTTTGGAGCTTAAATCCTATAGATGTCACAATCTAAATTCAGTGGTCAAAGGTGCATTTTTGGGATTTTCTAGTAATAAAACCAAATGAATAAATTACTCTCTTCCTTTTATAAGTTGTACTCTTATGATAAGGATATAGGATTATTTCATCTAGATTGGTCAAGATCCTTGGTAATCTTTTCATATGATCTCAACAAAATGTCTAGGTGCTTTATTTTCATGTTTTAGGGATTTGATCCCTGAATCCATAGTCATTAACTTTTAAAGTAATTTTCAACCTTACCTACCAACCTATCATTCCAAATATGTATTATATGATCTATACAACACACTAGGACTTCAAGAAGGGTTTCAACATTAAACATCACTCCTCAGCCCATGGTTACCTACAATCAACTACAATTTACTGTGTTGGAACAAGTATGATCCTGTAGGTGTAGATTTCATTTACAATATGTGTCACATAACTTTGGGATCCTCTAAGTCATTTTCAATAATACTCCATCAACCAATGTTTATGTTTCCATGCTTAATTCATTATCATGGATGATGTAGGAGTTTTCCCTTAGCTGTAGGTGGGTAGTTTCAAAGGAGAAGACACTTATAGGTGTATATGGAGCTCAAAACTTTGCATTTAATCCTATTTAAATGACCTTCAGATCATAAATTTTATTTTAAACTATATATAACCATTATATCATGGAGGCATGGTCTAATAATACAATTTTGGGTGATTAGGTCTCTTTGGAGCTTAAATATTATAGATGTCACTATCTAAATTCAGTGGTCAAAGGTGCATTTTTAGGCTTTTCTAGTAATAAAACCAAATGACTAAATTAATCTCTTCCTTTTATAAGTTTTAATCTTGTGATAAGGATATAGGATGATTACATCTAGATTGGTCAAGACCCTTGGTAATCTTTTCATATGATCTCAACAAAATGTCTAGGTGCTCTATTTTCATGTTTTATGGATTTGATCCCTGAATCCATAGTCATTACATTTGAATGTAATTTTCAACCTTACCTACCAACCTATCATTCCAAATATGTATTAAACGATCTATACAACACACTAGGACTTCAAGGAGGGTTTCACCATGTCCAATTTCTTCCATTAAGCATTCTCATCTCTCTATGGTGCCACCTATAGGTGAACTTTTTGCATGTGTGTAGGCAGTGAGTAGTACTATAGGTAGTGTGCAATATATATATATATATATATATATATATATATATATATATATATATATATATATATATATATATATATATATATATATATATATATATATATAATCAATTATATGCACTTAAAAGGTCTCCAAATTCACAACTTATCATTCCAAAGGATTTTAAACAAGTATCATGGATCCTATTTTATCATGAGGTTCTCCTAAAAGACTCTTGTGTATATTTATCAATGGTGGAAGATTGTGAGTATATGGGAACTTATCTTCTTATGATATCTCTATTTTGGGATTAACTTATTTTTTCATGTTATAATATCATGCTCAACACATTATAGCTCTTCATTACTTCTCCATAAGTGTTATATATACCTTCATTACACATAATTCACCATGATTGTGAATGAACCTTATATACGAACCTTGGCTATATAGGAGGTCTAGTTGTCACAAATGGTTACATGTGATTTAGAGAAATAAAGTTTATTAATCATGTTTCAATGATATATTCATAATCTTAACACTCTTTATGACCCTATGAACATGTTAAATACCCTAACACATCCACTCAGTTGAATGTGCATGACAATCATGGGACAAACTAACTATATGTCACTTATGATTGCAACTCCATGAAATATTGATTTATAAAATGAGATAAAAATGTGAGGGGACCAAGAGAAAATTGTAAAAATTAAAATAAACCTATCATTATTTTGCAAAACCATTACCAAGGCATGAAGATTTTGTAGATAGTGAAAACCTGCCTATCATCCCAAATGAGACCAACCTACAAACCTAGGATGTTGTATCTATCAAGACACTTTCAAACATGAAAAAAATCATGGGAAACATGTGAGACAAATTAATATGTCCTTTGGATTCAATTCCATTATCTATATTATATGGACCTATCCATATGAGAAAAAAACTTCTAGGGTATGGGGTTTAACAAGTAGAAAAACATAGTCAACTTATAAAGGATGATTCATAAATCACAATCAACCAATCCTTAAAATATTGTTAATAAAATTAATTTATATAAGTTTAATATCACACCAAAAGGTGTTTGGTCTATAATTTTTCCAACTAGCCATACCAAGCATAAACCTATTGACTGGTTATGCATGTCTAGAAGGGTAATGAAGGAGAAGAATGGTTTTTAACCATTTTTAGCACCTCCAAAACTGATCAAGTGCTAAGATGACTCTAGTAAATTTTAATAGTCACCCCACAAGGTTGACACACATGTCACTATTGGGTTCATTTAGTCAGTTCTCTATGGCACTTAAGCTTCTCCTTAATAGATTGCCACACTTGCCCTATCACATGAGAGGTAAGTCTCACATGCTCACCCGAAGCACATAGTGAAAGACCAGTTCCAAAAGGCTTTGGAACACAATGTTATAAGTTTTTTGATCTCTTGTAACATAAGTTGTAAGTTTTTCAATACCATAAATATTCAACTATTATCCTTATTGTCTCAGACTTACCTACTATGATAATTAGGATCACCATTACTATTCAATAGTAGTAATATAAGGAAAAGATACCCATGACTTTGAAATAAAACATACTCATCATTCAAAACTTATAATGTTCATAAATCATCACATGATATGGAAAATACTAATTATTTATTAATTTCTTAACAGATTACAAGATAGAATAGTGTATCTATTCTCTAAAGGTCCATACCCCCAAATGATTATAATAGGGGTTTTTATACTTGTTTTACCCTAACCAAGTGTCAAGATTATAACTATCATGGTAAAATGGTATACAAACTCCTAATATGTTGAGATTCATGGCTCTTACAATAGAATGTTCCTATAGAATCAAGTCTTTGTGCCCATAGATGCTTACTCTATGTTATGTTTTAGCAACCAAGTATTCCATTCCTCATGATCTAGTACGTAATATTCAATCAGTGGGGTTGAAGTTTCCTACTCAAGTTACTCATCTAATTTATCTTATATTCCTTACATTCTACTTCCCTTACACTCCCCTAGTTTTCTACTTCTTGTTTTGAATCCTCTATTCTTGGGTCCCTCATGAAACATTCTTCCTTGACTGGGTCCCCTCATGTTGGGTCTCTTACACCATTGTCCTCCCATGCTTGGCAAGTTCCATACCATAATACTCTAGTGTTTTATAGTCCCCTTATGTCATGCCAATACTTTTGACAAAATGGACAATGGTCCCTTCACACTACATGCCAAGATTAGAACAATACTTGTATAAAATTTAGGGGTTAACAACACCCCACACTAAGTCCTTAGCCTATCCTAGACTAAACTGCACTAAAATCTTCCAAAATTCTATCCCTTTCTACTCAAACTCCTTCTTTAGCCCATCTTAATGGGACAATGCATCGAGCACTTTGGTAGTTATTTATTTAATGGCCTCCTTTGCTTCTTTCAACTCCTCAGGCTAAGTTCAAGTCTTGATATTTTTCACCTACTTAGCTAAGGTTGAGTTGGCTTCTTTCTAGATGTATATTGAGTTAGATACCTCCTTTTCAACCTATCCATGGAGTATGGTAAAACTTGCATTTATTTCTCGATGATGTTTATTAATGGCATCTTCCATCATCTCTACATCCTTGAATGCTTTCACATGCTTAATGAAATATTTTCTTAATAGGGTAGCATCAACCACTTACTACCTTAGAACCTCCTCATCATTTAGCTAGGCTTCTACTATTTTATTTAAGCATGCTAGGTGTGAAAAAATGCCATCCAAAATTGGTATAACCTCCCCAAATCTCTCCAAATTACTTTTATAGATATCTATCACTATGGTGAATTGTTCTAGTATTTTTTGGGCCTCATATCTGGGCACAAGGTATTCCTTATTTTTCTTGAGCAAGAGCTCAACTAATGTTTCCAATTTTCTGATGGCATCCCCATCTAATGGTACACCATCTATAAGTGATGACTCTTCTTTCAAAATTGTCTTGTAAATATTTAAAACCCTTACCTTAGCCTCAGTGGCCTCTTGAATTTGCTGCTTCAAGGAGGCCACATCCTTGACTAGCACTTATTTTTATACATACATTTTATTATACATTTCCACAACTTTACCATGGTTATTTTATGTCATGTGTGCATCTAATACTGACAAAATATATTGATACATAATTTCCATGGATTGTTTCAAAAATGTATCACTTTTCATTATTGGTGAGATCCATTATGGATCAATTCTCATAAGATCTGGTAGACCTAAAGCATCTAGGCCATAAAAAATGCAATATAAAGGAATATCAAACTAAGGCTCTTCACTATACATTTATAAAAGGAAGGATAACTACTTCCTTGTTTCTATGGTTGTGTTCTTGGGGTGGAAATGATTCCAAAGATAGAGGTTCTTATCTTTTATGATAAATTTGTATCATTCATGCAAAGTGGATAACCTTCTTTATTCGTTTTCCCCCTCAACTAGCCCCTTTCCCCTTTTTGGGTCTCACTAAAGTTCTCTTTCTTGATGTATTTTTGTGGACATCTCATCCATTCCCATTCCATCAGTATCAACTTGATCACTGGATGGGAACTCTTTCACTAGGGATGAAGTCTTCTCTGAGTCCAATCCCAAATTATGAATTTGTTCCTAAGAGGGGTCCCTTTTGGGTTCTTGACTTAGAGAGTGTTGTGGCATTGATTCAATGGTAGTATTTGGATAATATGGAGTTGAAGGTCATCATGGAGGAGCATAAGGTGGGGAAGTTAGATGAGGAGATGAACGGTTCAAGGTAAGTGAGTGGGAAGGAGTGGAATGAGAAGATGAAGATGAAGTAGATGGTGATGAGATGTGAGATGGAAATTGAAATGGTTGAGGTGGTGAAGGTGAATGATGAGGTAAAGATGGTGAAGGGTTTAGTGGAGCTGGATGTGGCATAGATGGTTGAGAAGTAGTGGGTCAGGAGGCTTGTGCCTCCACCATCTTTTATTATTTATGAGGGGCTTGTTACCCACTTGTCTTATCTCTTATCTCAAGCTATTTCTTCCATTATTGTAGTTCTTGGGGGATCCTCTCCTGGGGTCTCCATCTTGAGGGTATTTATGGAGGAATAACATGTAAAATGGATTATAAACCTAATCCTTAACTAAGATATTCTTAACCTTAATATCGGTTAGGTCCATTTTCCCCTTAACGAAGGCCTTTTTGCCTATATATACGAACATATCTTGAACGGTGTGGTAGTATGCATCAATACATTCTACTTGTAGACTAATTAGCTGCACATCATAAATCTTGTTGATGGAAGTGATGAAATATCATGTAAAAAAGGCATATGGTACTTTAAGCCATGTTTAAAGTTCTCCTAAAGGTTTCATTCAAATGCACACTAGGGAATAGTGCTGCTTTACAGTGAATTCTAATTGATTTATGGTTAGGGGGAAAATCCTTAGGAATGTGCCATTCATTCCCAAAATCTACCTTCATCTTGTAAAACTAGTATATCATTAACTTATATGTTGGATTGATGTGTTAGGGTTAGGCGAAAGCTTTGCAGCACTTAGTAGAGGACTTGTGAGTGGGGGATACACCCACTTCAAAGATCTTAAACTATATTCAAGTACCTTGATCTCATCAAAAACTAATAATAATATGATTACTCCTAAAGGAAACATGTACTTAGGCATTTTGTGCAACTTCTCTCCATCTTCAACTATATTTTGGGTAAAATAAAACACCGAGTTATATTAGTTTCCCTGAACCACTTGGTAATAAATGTGTAGGTGGGCCATATCCACCTCCTTCCATTATTCAGTCCCTCTAACCTTGGTGGAAATGATTTACACTATGACTCTAATGTTATGATCCTATAGGTTTATTATATGCATTGAATTTGCCTATTTTTGGTATATTAGCATGGTGGTGGTCAATTGGATCTCCTTCATATCTACCAAGTCATCCAACACATTGACCCCTGAGCATTGAAGCCCTATGACTTTGATTATCCTCTCCACATTTATCTCCATTTTGTGCCCCTCAAAGTGGATGTAGTCCTCATGAACATATGAGAGGAAGAACTAAACTACCTTAGTAGGCTTTCCAAAGTATTTTAGTTCATAGAATTGGAAGAGCTCAGCCTTACCCAACTAGTTCTTGATGGACAAGTCATAGACCACTTGGTTTCATGTGTTGGTGGTCTAAAATTGATATTCATTTTTAAACTCTACTTTTTTTCCCAAATTACAATGGTTGTAGTCAAAAATTATTATAGTTGACACCTTGGAGACCTAGTTCTCCATGTGTAAGACCAACTTTGGGTATTTCATATCTTCTATTAACAAGGATGGAAGGGGAGAGGTTGGTGTATTTTGTGATGAATAGGCCTATCTCTAATTTCCCTTATTTTCCATATTTACTTATGTGCTCTCACTCACTTTTCCTTCCACACTTTCTCTCAAAAACCCAACACACTACACTTATGGTCTTTCTTTTGAGCCTCCCAAAACTTCTTCTCTTATAGGAAACTAGGCTCCTTCACTCACCTTTTCTTCCTTTAGTATGGTTAGAATATTATCAAGTCTCTTAGCCTTTTTATTTGACTGCATTACCCTCTGTGGTGCTCAAAGTTTAACCCATGGCCATCCTACATTTCCAAAAGAGTCTATGGTGATGATATAACTTGCCTCAGCTCTCAAGCTTCATACTTCAACAATGGAAAAACCTATAACCTAAAACTTCAATAATATCCACTTCTACACATAAATCCAAACTTAGTAACCTCTCTTCACCAAGAAACCCCCATTGTGTCTTTGTCAACTTTACAATCACTCTATTTTGCAAGAAAAATGGTCTCATCAATGTCTAGTTCTTTGGTTTACTACTTGCACTTATCACTAAAATATTTAAGCAAGGTAAAGTATAAAATGGATTCAACAAGCTTATTTATAGGCCATGCAATGGGAATTAATTCCATTAATTCTTTCCCTCCCCTTATCACTTCTAATCATTAATACATATCTTTTAATGGCCTTCATACTTTAATTATTATAGTCAGAATTAAGTGCCTTAACCAATTTATCCCATCATTCCACTCACATGCTTCTCACCATAACTAAAATTGTCATATTAATGGTTCATTCTTTCCCATGCCTTTCTTGGAAGTGGATGACAACTATCTCACCTTTTTGATGAAGTGAAAAATAGCTATCACCCAAATGGTGGGAACCTTTCAAAATGCCTTTAAAGTGAATTCAATGACTCATGTGCCCTTAATCACTTATGTGCCATATATAACTCTTTTAGCTTTAAAACTTGTGTACCCACATGTCATGTCTTGCATTCATATGCATGATGCCTTACCCCACACTAAAAAGGGTTCATGGTCCTCCATGAAAACACTCAAAGTAAAAGAACTAAAAATTATATTAAAGAGATGTATACCTCAAGGGAACCACTTTTTATTAAAAATAATAAATCTTAACCTAATGGCCTTGAGCCTTATTGAATATAACATAAACTTAAATAGAATAACAATACGGCCAAAGCCAACTACCATTACAGTGATCTAGGAGGAATTGACCATCTATTTTATTTAATCAATAGGCTATGGTAGGTTGGATTATATCTATTATGAATGGACCATCCCAATGGACTCAAATCTTCTTAGGGTGGCATACAAACCTAGAGTCATAAAATAAAACTTTCATTCCTAGAGAAAGGACTTTATGCTTTAGATAGAAATCATGCCATGCTTTTTGTTTACATTTCTCAACATCTTGACTCTAGTGGGTGATAAATCAAACTTCATCTAGTTTCATCAATTCATCGAGCTAAACTTTCAAAGAGGTTTCATCAATGAGGTTTCCCACATGTGTTATATAGAGAGATAGAACTAGGAACTCCACTCGCATGATCACTTTCTTTCCATAACCTAAGTTGAATGGTGTGCTTTTATTGAAGTGCTTATATGTAGTTTGGTAATCCCAAAGTACTATAGATTCTCTATCATCCTAATCAGTCCAACCAACATTGCAAATTTTTTTCAAAGTAGTACCGAGGATATTATTTAAGGTTTTAGTTGTTCCATTGGCTTAGGGTGGTATGGTGTCATCTTATGGTGCATGATCATGAAATTGACTAACAAGATATTAATCATCTCATACAAGAAGTGGGTGCAATAGTCACTAGTGAAATTTGTAGGACATATAAACCATGTTATAATGTTTTCCTAGATGAATCATGTAATAGTTGTTGTAGTGTAGTCTTTTCTTGGTGTTGCTTCATCCTAAGGCATGAGACAATCAATTTCTACAATGATATACTAAGACCTCATTCATCATCTTACTATAGTGATAAGTCCCACAAATTCAATATCCCACTTTTCAAATGGTTTTTGATAAGGAATAGGGTGAAAATACATAGCATATCTTATATTAGGTTTTCTTATGGTCTAGTAGACATCACATTTCCTAACATAAGCCTTTGCATCTTTAAATAAATTTGGCCACTAGAATCTAGCAAGCAACACCTTACATGTAGTAGCCTTTATAACATAGTGTCCTCTAGTAATACCTTCATGGACTTCTCATATAAATTTAGGGTGCTCATGTTGCATTAAATAGTGGTGAATTACCTCATCATGGTCTATTTTATATAAATATCTTGCTATGAGTTGCTAAGGTGTAGTTTAAACCACAAGTTACTTTTTTTCTTATGAACTGAAGGAGTTAGATGCACATCCAGTGTTGATAAATGCCACAATATCCTCCATCTCTTTAGGTACCTAATAAAATCAAAATAGATAAATGTTAGGAATATCATCTTCTATGGCATGTGTGGGTTCTCCTTTTTTAATTTAGCATAAGTGAGCAGGTCCATAGTTGGCCTTCTTTGGCTTCACTACTTTAGAAAACTAGATTTCTTTGAAGAGTACAATCCAATGGAAAATCCTTCCATGTAGTACTAGCTTATTGATAAGATACTTCAAGGCCTCATGTTATATATATAAAATATAAATAAAATGGAAAAAAGGTACTACCTAAACTTTTATAAAGTGTAAACTATAGACAAAGTTTCACTCTCGATGTTGGTAGTTCTATCAATGTCAGCTTCCTACTAGCAAAGTAAATCAAGTGATCTAAGTTTCCATCACCTAGTTGTGCAAGTATCATGTATACTTCCATCCTAGATGCATTAACATGGACATGAAAAGGCTTTGTCTAATAAAAAATTTATAAGATAGGAGTTGTAACTAACCTTTCTTTGGGTGTTTCAAAGGTTCCTTTGTAACAATTATCCATATAAATTATTCATTATGCTTTTAAAGTTCTTCTAGGGGCATAATGATATTGGCATATCATTGAATGAACTTTTTATAGTATCACATGTGTCCTAGGAATGTGTGCACCTCATTTTAATTTTTGGGCACTCGCAGATAGAGAATGATGGAGACCTTGGTTGGATCTACTAATAGTCCCTCCTTACAAATGATATACCAAAAGAGTACACCAAAAGGTGTTTTAAATAGGTACTTATTCAAATTTAGGTCTATTTTCAACACTCGATAGCACTCAATAATGAGCCTCAGATTGGCAAAATAGTCCTTGATCAACCTATATACCATCCAATCATCTAAGTAGACTTGGAGAAACATATAAATAAAATATTTGAAAGCCTCAATTGCTATCTATGAGAACACCACCAGGGCATTTTTCAACCAAAAGGCATGATGGTATAGGCAAAATATCCCCATTTAGAAGTGAAAGTAGTCTTGGATTTGTCTTCCTTAGCTATCTAGACTTGGTGGTACCCCAAAAACCCATCGGTAAAAGAGTATCTCACAACTGACAACACCTTCTAGGATTTCCTCCATAAATGGTGTTGGAAAAAGATATATTACACAAGATACATTTAAAACATGGTAATCCAAACATATCTAGGTATTTCCATCCTTTTTTATAATGATTACCATTGGACTCACCTAATTATATTCATCAATGGGAGTAATTACTCTGATGTGGAACATGTTATCAATCTCCTCTTTTACATGCACTCAAAGGTTAGGATTCATCCTATATGGATGTTTCTTCACTAGGTAAGCACCATCAATCATCTTTATGTGCATCTTCCCTAGATAAGGGTGAACTCCTTTCATTTCTCTATAATTCCTACAAAATACATCTTGATATTCTTTTAGTAACTCAAAAATCTATGAGATTTCTATCTTAGTCAAATAATTTCTAATTGTATCCATCTTAGGTTCTTGCTCCATACTGATGTTAAGTTGAATAGTTTGAATGGGATTTTGATAAAGGTTGTACTTTAGAGAATTTTTTTCCCAAATAGTTCATGAAATATTACTTTTAGGGACATCTAGATGGTTTGTCAATGGGTTGAGTGAGGTAGATCCTTCACTTTCATCTACTTGGAAGATGAGTTTTTGCTTGCCTAGGCCAATTTATTTATGGTGTTCTTCATTCAAAACTATAAATGGCATATGAATTGATGGTGTGGGAGGATTAGTGAATAAATGCAAAGGTTCTTTAGGTTCTTAATGAATATATAATAGTTTCTCTTTGATAGGAATTAGATCTCAAATGATTGCTTTGTGCATAGCTTGAATGGTGAGGTGCAAGTCCATCCTTAGTGAAAAGTAAAAAAGTGCCTACATCATGTTTTCCTTTAATAACTTCTAGAACCTTGTACCCATGTGACTTCATGAATTTACCAAGCCCATGCCCAAGTGTGCAAATTCCCATTGAATGTATAGACCTAGAGGTACTCTAGTAAGAATGTTTCCTCAACTCACCATATTTTCTCACAAGCTTCAATGTGAGGTTCAAGTACTTTCATGCCATTGTAACTAAGTGTGTCTATGATCTAGTTGTCATGGTGAAATATATGATGTAGATTAGCTCGCACTTGATCCTAATACAAAAGATGTTCCTTATGAGTATGCCACCATATGGCAATGATACCATAAAAAATGTGATCTAAAGACCTCATCTGGTCATTTTTAATAGCATAAAAATCTTCAAGGTGTTGGACAAAGTCATGTACCTCCATTTGTCCTTGGAGTTATGGATCTTCCTCTAGTTTCTCCAATGGTGGTCCCTCTAGTGGCACTCTCATTGCTAAACCCATGAGGTGCACAAACTTGTGGTGTTTAGGGAGCTGGTGTAAGATGTTTTCTCCTATATTTATAGTGCTTTAAAATCTTTTGGGTAGATCATATTCACTATGGCCCCCTAATTACAAGCATTACTTGTATTATCTGAGATAGACTAGTTGTCTATCTACCAGATAATACCATATAGTGTTAGATCATGTTGTTTATCATTTTGAGTAATCACATTATACAAATTATTGATGTCTTCATCAATGCTCATGGGCTCAATATAGGGTGGTCCCTATGTTTGGTTTAATGGTATTACCATGCATTGATCAGTATTTTCAAAGCTAATGTATAAGTCTTTAAATCTCAAATATGCATGATTTTTGTAGCACAAAGTCCTTCCCAATAAGGCTAGATATTCATCAACTTTGACCAACTCCAAAACCTCAAAATCTACTTTGAAGGGAACCCCAAGTATGTCAATGGTGGTGTTTTTGAGGACTCTAATAGGATGCATTCAAGTCTTATTTTCCATGAATTAGATGTGGGAGAGGGCTATAAGGATGGACTAGACACCTTTTCCCAAGCATATTTAGTGAGAACATTCACATCCATGCTAGTATCTACTAGAATATCTTGAATTACCCATATATTGATTATTGCATTAACTAATACCTCTCCATCTTCTAGGGAAGATGAACTAGGACTTTCTTGACATTGAGCATGATTTAAATAGTGATCTTTACTTTACCAATTGAGGTGATGGTGGAATATGTTTGGTAGTCGGGCTTGACCTTTAAGCTAAGCACCGATCTAGGGAATAATGTCTTCATCAAGCATATGTTTGCATAGTTTTTGAAAAGCATCTCACACCATAAGAAGTTTGGCTTCTTTTTATACTATAGTGTACTATGTGACATCCATGTCTTTGAGGTATTAAATCTTGCCTTGGAGCTCTCACACAAGTGTCATTGTATCCTAAAGGACATCCTTTGGTTATTGTGCATCAGGGTACTTCCTTGCCCATGGTTCTTCCCAATGTACCTTCTCAATAGGGTTGTTTATCGATTGAGTTTGACCTCCACTAAAAGTGGTGATGTTCACTTGATACACTATAGGGATGGTCAGTCATGCATGCCATTTTGGTTTGTTTATGTTAATCATGTCGGCACCCTTTTCATTTTAGTCCTTAGTGATGGCTGCATATAGATTAGGGCATTCTTCCATTTGATGATCTTTTTTTCAAAATGCATATGTTGGGTACTTAAGGTAATCTCTTTAATGGTGTTATAGTGAACCATATTTGTAACAGGTTCTCAGTGGAAACCAACATCAACCTTTCCCTCATCCTCTCCCTTGCCCTTAGTAGCCACCATTATCTTAAGTATTGGTAACTAAATTTTGACATGTGTTGCATGCTCGAGCTTCATGAATATCACTAGTCAATTGACAACATTTGTATCATGTGTGTAAGCATCACAAATCTTACAATACTTGGATATCTTTGTGTTTGTATCCCACTAAAAAAATGGACAAGAATAGAGATCATGTTCTTCATGACAAATCTCACATGTTTGTTTTAGTACTATGTGGATGTTCTTGTGTGGGTAGTTATTCCTTGTACACCCTTAAATCTCATATTAAATACATTAGACACCACTACATGTCTCACATTAATTATTTGCCATCAAATTTTTAATTTGAGACATCATGGATGATATTTTTGCCTCCATAAAGGGACTAATCCTAGTATCCATACTTTATTCTTCTTCAACATGGAGGGTATTTTATAATGCCTCGTGTATGCTTATGAAGGTTTTGGTTCATCAAAAAGGTAGCAATAATCCTCCCACAGACCATTGTGCATGTTGATCAGGATTGATTTAAAATGAAAATTAAAAACCAAGGTTTTGAATTATGCATCATATTCATGTATGCTCTCTGTAAGTTCATGTTCTATGTCTTTTACTACCACTATACTTTATTATTCAATCTTAGTAATGTCAAATTCTTGTAAGAAGGATACTTTGAGTTGGTCATAGTCAACCATTGCTTGCTAAGGGTAAAATTTGAGATACCATTTGTGCTTACACTATAAAAGGGTGGTTTTAAACTTCATTGCCTTTCAATCAAAAGATGTGATGCAACATTCCATCCAAATTAGTTCACACTTATAAACATGCTCAGCTACATTTTGTACCCCATAGTATTCAAGTAAATTTAATGTCATCTCATAGTAGATTGTAATGGGTTGTGGTTGAGTGGGTGGTTACTAGGAAGATCTAGCTTTAGTTCTAAGAGGGGGTTTGCTTCCTCTAATGCCTCCTCCTAGTCCTCCTCTAGTGCCTCTAATAGAAGTTTCCATGGGAAGAGGTGTGGTAGCAGGTTGATTTCCTAGGTTTGGTCATATTTTATAGCCTTGAGGACTAGATACTCTAGGCATTCCAATATGTACCATAAAATTCCCTTGAAGATGGAAAGATTTAGATTTTAGATTATCTCCTAATGGCCTAGTTTTAGTTTCCCTTACATATTCAATTTCTAAGTCTGTACTATCTATATCTAAATTATGTATATGTATTCTATCCAACTCAAAGGCATGAGCATGCACTACAGTAGGGGAGCCTAATTGACTCGTACTTAGTTCTTGATCTCTGATAGTATAGCTTATTTCTCCTTTATAGGATAAAAGTATCAAAGGACATGGTTTGAAGTGGTGGATTCCCCATGTACATCCATCTTCGTATGTTTCTTCATAGTGTTCCTCATTTTTTCCTAATCTTTTCCCATGCCACTAACTCCCATGATCCTTTGTCAATCTTCATCATAATTCCATTTCCATAATGCACATTGGATTGCTACCATATTGAACCCATAATCTTCAATCAACTGTTAGTTTCCCCTTAAAATGTGTATCTCATGCATAAGAGATTTTATCCTTCCATAGGTAGAGTTTCCAATCCAAGGTCAACAATTAACTTCTTTACCTTGAAGGCAAATGATGAAAGATATCATCCCCTCAGCTCTCATAGGAATTGGAACTTTATTTCCTTAGAAAATGAATAGGTGGTCACTGCATATTCCAAAATGAAGCTAATCTGAATGCCTCTCCACCAATAGTTAACCACTCTCATCCAAGAAACTTCAAGTCATGCTAAACTCCTTTGCCATTCAAGTGTTCATGATTGCCTTCATCCAATATTTCAAGATCATCCTTGAGCATACATTAAGATCCAATAATGTATTAAAATTAGGACCTCAAAAAATAATGTCTCATATAAATTACTATAGATATTCTACTCTACCCACTATCGTGCGAAAGTTCCTAGTTTAAGATATTGAACCACAAAGTTGTCTTCAACACTAGTAACCCATTCTATAATATTTTCTAACATAATCCACTCAAACATTTCCCATGATTATGATCCAATTTATAAAGTTCTTAGAAATGGAACCAAAATATTGGGTTCATTTAGTTAGTTCTATTGTAGTGCTTAAGCTTCTCCCCAATAGACTAGTGCATTGACCCTATCACATGAGAGGTAAGTCTCACACACTCACCTCAAGCATGTGATGAAAGATCAGTTACCAAAGGATTTGGAACATAATGTTATATGTTTTTTCATTTCTTATAACACAAGTTTTAAGTTTTTTAATACCATAAATATACCACTATTATACTTATCGTCCCAGACTTAGATAATATGATAACTAGGATCACCATTACTATTCAATAGTAGTAATAAAATAAAAATATACCCATGACTTAGAAATAAAACATACTCATCATTAAAAACTTATAATTTTCATTAATCATCACATGATATGGAAAATACTAATTATTTATTGATTTCTTAACAAATTACAAGACAAAATACTATATCTATTCTCTAAAGGTCCACACCCCCAAATGATTATAACATGGGTTTTTATACTTGTTTTTCCCTAACAAAGAGTCAATATTATAAAAATAATGGACAAATGGCACATGGAATCCCAAAAATTTGAGAGTCATGTCTCTTACAACTAAATTTTTCTATAGGATTAAGCCTCTACAACCCTAGATGTTTTCTCTATGTTATGTTTTCATGGCCAAGTATTCCATTCCTCATGGGCTAGTATGTAATCTCTAATCAGTGGGTTCAAAGTGTTCTACTCAAGTTACTCATATAAATTCTCCCACATTCCTCATGCTCCACTTCCCTCATTCTCACCTTGTCTTTTACTTCTTATTCTGAGTCCTCTATTCCCAGGTCCCTCATGACACGTTCTTCCTTGACTGGGTCCTCTCATGCTGGGTTTCTTGCATCATTATCCTCCCATGCTTGGTAAGTTTCATTCCATGGTCCTCCCATTCCATTTCAATACTTGAGACAAAATGGAAAATGGTCCCTTCATGCCATGCACCTAGATTAGAATAATACTTGTATAAAATTTAGGGTCAACAGTCACATATAGGTCATACAAGTGCCAAACTCCTTTTTTTGTTATTTTCTTGATTTTCATTTAGAAAACCTAAAATTTTTAGATGGACTGGCATTCTTGGTATGGGATCTAAAATATTTAACATTATGAAGAAAACTAAGACACTTTGACACCTTGAAAACTATGCCACTTGCATTTAAGACCCCAAAATGACCCTTACATGACTCAAAATGACATATAGACTATTTAGACCATAACCAAGGATAAAAACATAATATATGATATCAAATATACTATTAAACACCCTATGAAATCATATTATACCCCTATCTAAGTTTTTGATTATAAGGGGTTGACCCATTCTAACTTGTGGTAAAAATGGTCAACATTCTTGGTGATTTTCCAAGGGTGGTATGCTTACTATGCCAAGACTATTTGCATAATCCTATCCATTAGGAAATGCAGTCACATGTACATAGGTTTTACACACGAATTACCTTTTACAACACACCAAACACAAATAAAGACACACACAACAAGACAAAATCAAAAGAAACACACATGTGTCCACTAGAACACTTATAGAACACAACAAAATTAAAAGAAAACACACACACACACACCTATTCTACTATTTACAAACCTCAATATTAAGGTGAAAACACACACACACACCTATTATACTATTTACAAACCTCAATATTGAGGTGAAACAACTACTCATACCTCAACTAGGTACAAATATGATCCCCCTTAAATCTTTGTCACCCCATGAAGTCATCCTAGCATGAGGAGCATGTTTATCAACAATCACTTCCATATGTGTATGGTCAATAAGCCTTCCACCTTTGAATCTTCTTAGGTATAAAAGTGAACTATTTGGTACCTTTATGGATGATCTTTATTATTATATAATAACCTTGATTGGGGATGAAACTATTTTGATCTCCATCATATTCATTGCATGTTCTCCAAAAAAGTGTAGATTGGAGTATATGATAATATTTTTAACCTTGTTTTCTTCTAAGATAAGAAGTTTTTGATGTTTTAAAGCATCAATCTCCTCTTATTCATGATCCAATACCTTTGGATTTATATCAACATCTGGTGGGTTTCCTAACTATTCTTGAGTCATAACAACTTATGCCTTAACCTCATTATCCTTGTTTATAACTTCTTGGACACTAGCATCATCAAATTATTTCATGACAGTAGGTTCTTGATCAGTAGAATGACCTTCATATTTATGTATAATAAAATGAATTTGAACATGATCATTAGTCTCATTTTCAACCTTGACATTAAATATATAATCTTTTGAAGAAAAGGGAGACTTACCCAACTTGTCAAACCTTTTGCATATGGCATTGAGCTTGTGCCATAGTTCTTATTCATTCACAACATGAGACTTTTATATATGTTTATTGAGAAAATAAACATCATTTTTGTTAGATGAATTAACCAAATCAGATGTATACTTCTTGAGAGGGGAAGTAACATTACCAATCTGGTCAAACCCATGAAATATGACATCAAACCTTTGCCACAAGTCACTCTCATCCACCTCATGAGTGTTATCATCCAAAGCATCCTCATAAACGGAAGAGATAAAGACATAATTTTTCTCACTATGGTCATCAATTATATTCATCAACCTATGATCATCATACTCATGAATCATATAGTTACCTTCAGCAACATGAGAATGTTTGACACTTACCTTAGCTCCTTCAAATGGCTCTTCATGCATGATATAAGTCCCAAGGTTAGTTTGTTCAAATTATTCATAAGGATCATATCCATATGTATCTACACAAAAAATAATCGAATAAAAATTTATAAATACCTTTGTATTTATAAGTTCCATCACCCACATTAGGCTCTGCATTCTCATTGATCACACAATTCAAGTTAGACCTTGTTTCAATGTAAGGCTCACTATGAAATGCTACAACAAACTAAGTTATAATGGTCACTTTGGTCCCATATCTTATCCTATCCAAGAAGGACCAATAATATAATAGATAGCCACCAATATTAGCTGTAAAGTCCCTTGAAAGGTAGATTGCAAAGTGATATGGGAGGTCAACAATAATTAAATGTTGGAGGATAGAAAAGCTAGGACAATCATGCAATAAGACCTTCAAATTTTTTATCAACCCTATTATCTTTTTAGGTGTACCATCTAATTTTATAACTCCTTTGATATGAGGCTCATATTTTAGGCCCAAATTATTAGCTACAACTTTGGGCTCAAATGAAGTAGAAGATCCACTATCAATAATGCAATTGTGGACCACTTTGTCACCCACTATGAGAGTGAGATAAAATGGTGGAGGTTTATCAACCATATTATATGGTTCAAAAATGGTATTATATACATTTTAAATGACAACATAGCTATGAATTTGACTTTAATATAAGGGATTAGTAGAAATAGTGGATAATTTCTTTTGTAACAGCTCTTTTTGCCTAAGAATATGGAGGACATCTAACAAAGAGATTTATGATTTGGCACTTTTCATGGAATCCAATATGTTTAGGTAATTAATACTCACCTTTTATTAATTCCTTTAATTTAATGTATTGATTGGATCTTGAGGAATAGAGAGACCTTGAGTATACCTTACCACATTTTGACTTGAAAGAGGTGTAGAAGCTTTTGGAATAGTCACACTAGTATCCATGTTTTGTTTCATTGAAGGATAATTAGATGAGCTTGTTTGCATGATATTTTTACCTCATATAGCCTTCCTCTTTTCCCTTATATTTTATAAAATATAAGCTCCTTTATTGAGTAAAAAATTTTATTCCACTAAGAAGTTGGTGAAACATTCTCCATGAGGATGTCAATCCTCATTTGCTTACATCATGACCTCATCTTCAACTGATAGGAGAGGAGTAAATCCTCTTTGAGAAACAACATTTTTATCTCTACCTTCATTATCATTCATGAATTGGCCTTATTGCCAATTTTATCTTTATATCAATTTTTTATGCACTAGTAACATCTCTATTGCACTAGAGGTGGAGTTATGAGTGTACACATTGGTAGGCCTATGAGGTTAGGTTTCCATTAACCTCTTCCTCTTATATATTGCTAATTAATTTTTTGTTGATAAGGAAATTAATTTTTATGGTAACCTTGCTAAATATTTCCTTGTTTATTTTTAGCTTTTAGAGCTTGGCATATTGACTCAAATAATTTAGACCTTGATTATTAATCAACATCATTTTTTGCCTTCTTAGGAGCAACTCTAGGCTTAGTGTTAGCATTGGTAATTTGGGCTACATCTAGAGTATTATCAAAAGTATGAGAAAATGGATGCATATACACCTTAATATGTAACCTTCTAGATTGGATGAGCCATTCTCAGCTTTGATAAAAATTCCATATGCTTCAGGGAGAGTGGAACCACACATGGATTGAATCATGCTATAAATTTGAGTACCAATGGATCTCAAGTAGGTAAGAAACACAAAACTAGGAGGTGGACTCATGAAAGGAGTTAATCTAAAATAAGTCTTTTGAAACCTCTCATTGAATTCATGCATTTTATCTTTTCATACTCTTTTGATCACATTAAGCTGATGTATGAGAGAGGCATGGTCACTTTCATTTCCAAATCTTGATATCAACAACACTCCAAAATAATCCCATGATGTGATGCATCCACCTTACATATTCCATACCAATCAAGATCCTTCCCTCTAAGGGACATGTCAAGGATTATAATCATAATGTTCTCTTGAGTGACATTATGGAAGCTACAAAATTTGGAGATATCCCTAATGTGTTCACTAGGTGTAACATGACTCTCACCATTGAAAGTGGGCACACCTTTTATGGCATTAAGAGTAATGACATCATATGCTTGAAGGTGAATTAGATTTTTAGTATTGAAGGCAAGGAATGAATTAGGTCTAGCCATGTCTTATTAAACATCTTTAATTTATTCAACCTCTTCACTCTCTTGGCTTCCTTGGCTAGTAAAATCCTCTTGGTCCTCAAAGGGTATATTAGGATGAGGATATTGAACTTCAAGAGGAATTTCTGGCTAAATAAGTGGATTAATGGGGTTGAAAACTCTACTAGATGATAATGTAGTGAGAACCATGAATTATGAGATAAAATTTATGACACAATGGCCTTGAACTATATTTAACTTGATGGAGTCAACAAATGTTGAGTAGCACACCAATTTACAATTGATGTTGTTAAGACCAAAATTCACCTTGACAAGTTGTCTTGAAGACAATGGTCCCATTGGGCATTCCATAACTATTGTCACAAAATATTTCACCCTAAAAGAGGGTTTTTAATCCTCTTCAAAATTTGGGAAACATGGGAACACTTATAGGTATGTGGGTGTACCTATAGTGGAAAATACCCTCTATATTTAAGGGTTAGCTCCTTAAATGTCTCTTGGCATGCTTATCACTTAACTAGTGCTTACTTATGGGTAAAAGAGTTAGATTTTGCATAAAATCAACCTAATATAATGGGGTGATACACCAATATGTTTTCCACATGGCCATCATATTTAATTCACTAAGAAATAAAGAATATAAACTAGCTTCTAAGTCCTAGAAGGTTTCCAACACAAGTGTTTTAATATAAAGGTGATATCTGTGAAGAAACAAAATGAAAATGAACTAGAGGGTATTTTACACACTCCAAGGATAATCATATACTTTAAATTATCTTAACATACTTTATTACACTCTATATTGCCTATTATAATAGGAAATCTTATATAAATATGAAAGGATAAGGGAAAAAAGGATAGAGAATTATCACTTTGAATCACCATACATTACTTGCCACTTAGATAATTATTAATGAACTCAAAAATATACTTGAATTAATGTTTTAAGTCAAAATAAAATGTAATTTTAGTAGGGATTCACTATATATGTTGTGGTATTCTATTACAAATTCCAAAATGGTGGCTACTTATAGAACTTGAGAGAGAAGTGGGAAAAGAGAAGTCCAAGAGTCATTAGAACACGTGTATTGATAACAAGAGGATTTTTATATTGACTATAATGAATTAGGATATAAACCATGTAAGGTATAATAGGATAAATGGACCTCCAAGTTATTAAATTCATGAAATGTGGCATAAGACTCCTCATTCTACACAAAAAAATTATCTTCATCATTTAGCCCATTTTAGATCCTCCCAAAAATGAATATGGATATATATCATGATTAAAAAAAGATAAATGGGTTTAATACATGATCTACCATTCATTAACTATATCCCTAATCATTTTGATTCTTCTAGACATGAGCCATCACTACTTGTAGTCCAAGAAACTCTTCTTTTACTCACCCCTCACACTTGGCCTCAAATTTGGCTTCAATTTTATATAAAAATACATAAAAGGGGGTTAATGACACTTGGAAAGATCCTATATGGATTTATAATACTCAGGCAGGCCTTAAAATGCCATCCACTTGAAATTCTCACCCTTTTCACTATCTTGGTCACTTTTCTAGTTTTGACTAGTTGAGATGAGGCTGCTTCTAAAAACACTTAAGATTTTTTATGAGGAATTTAGTGATAATAATGAGTTATATTAAGTCCTTATCTCACTCCAAAAATTTATTTCTCATCTTTAAAGTCCTAATAACCTAAAAAACACTGAAAATAGTTAAATAAATCTAATTTCCCTCTTGTTCGTAGAAGTAGAAAACACCTCAAGTGGATGGAAAGTGTATCTAGAGACTCTCTTAAAATTTTCAACCACTTTAATTTCCATTGCATCTCATCTATATATCCCTCCATCCTTGTTTTCCCAATCAGGTCCTTATCTAGGGCTTTATAGGGTTTTAGGCTCTTTTCAATCTTAAACTTTGTTCATAAATATTTGACATTGGAGTTGAAAAAAAATACCACAAAATAAATTTTGAGGAACTATTTCAAATTCCCCAAAATCCTTTAACCTCCATGCACACTCTTCAATATATATGTGAGCTTTCAAACCTGCTTACTCAAACCTTGACCTTCATTTTGCATACCCCTGAGTTATCTTTGAGCCAAAAGTGGATTTATTATGTTTTTTTTTCATAGTATAAGATTATAAACATCTTAAATACCATAATAAACATAACCTAATCCATTGGAGTGTCCACCTAAGTTTGGAATTGAAACTGACCTCCCGTTTGGGCTTTAGGCCTAAACTATGCCTAATAGGCTTATCTATATTCTTAAGGGTTTAGGAAAGCATGTTGAGATTATAACCCCTTTTCATGGTTATAAAATTAGGTTTATTTATGAAACATATCCATAAATATTTTTAAAATTACTCATCTCACCCTCTTATCTCCATTATCCAAGACTACAAGGTTTGTATCATAGGGAAGTACCCTCTATCTGAGATAAAGTAGAGGGTACTTCCCCTATTTCCTTAGAAAAAGTAGAATTTTGAGGGGATTATATAAGTGAAATATAAAATTTGTAAAAAAATTCAATGCCTTGTCACCTCATTATACCCTTTAACTCTTACAATATCCAAGATAGATTGTGATGAAGGTGACTATGTGTAGGTTTTAGGATATAGACTATTGTTACATTATTAGAGTCCTCTCTCTACTTTTTGTCCAACATGAGAATTTTGTGAGGTTTTATTACCTATATTGGATTATTTTTAAATAATTTAAATCATAAAACTTTCTTCAAACTCTGCATTGTTCACACCTTACCTTGATTGGCCTAGACTGAGTATAATTTCCTAACTATGTTTTGCTTCAAGGCACCATACCTGTATGTGATACTTGCATGTTTTAAGATTGAAGGCAATGTTTATATGCCTCATTATAGTCTCCTAAGTTTATTATATAGTTTTTTTTACCTATTTACTTCATATTCAATCTATGTCAATGTCAAAACATCACTCCTCAACCCATGGTTACCTACAATCAACTATAGTTAATTGTGTTAGAACAAGTAGGATCCTTTAGGTGTAGATTTCATTTAGAATATGTGTCACATCACTTATATATCCTATGATTCAGCTTGAATCATATTAAATTAATAAAAATTTTCGTTTCCATGCTTAATTCCTTATCATGGATGATGTAGGTGTTTGCCCTTAGTTGTAGGTGTGTAGTTTCAAAGGCAAAGACACTTATAAATGTATATGGGGCTCAAAACTCTACATATCATCCTATTTAAATGAAATTTAGATCATAAAATTTATTTTAAACTATATATAACCATTTAATCATTGATACATGGTCTAATAATGAAACTTTGGGTGAAGAGGTATCTTTGGAGCTCAAATCCTATAGATGTTACTAGTCAAAGGTGTATCTTTGGGCCTTTCTAGTAAGAAAACCAAATGACTAAATTACTCTCTTCATTTTAAAATTTGGAATATTATGATAGGGATATAATATTATTGAATATATATTGGTCAATACCCATAGTAACCTTGTCATATGATCTCAAGAAAATAGCTAGGTGCTTTATTTTGATGTTTTACGGATCTAATCCCTAAATCCATAGTCATTACCTTTGAAAGTAATTTTCAACCTTACCTACCAAATTAACATTCCAAATATGTATTATATGATTTATAAAACACACTAGTACTTCAATAATGGTTTCACAATGTCCAATTTCCTCCATTAAGCATTCTCATCTCTCTATGGTGCCACTTATAGGTGAACTTTTGCATGTGTGTAAATAGTGAGTTGTATTATAGGTAGTGTGCATAATATATATATATATATATATATATATATATATACACACACACATATATATATATATACTTTTAATCAATTATATGCACTAAAAATGTCTCTAAATTCAATGTTAACACTCCAAATTATTTTAAGCAAGTATCAAATATCCTATTTTGTCATGAGGTTCTCCTGAGAGACTCCGATGTATGTTTATTAATAGTGGAAGATTGTGAGTATATGAGAACTTATCTTCTCATGATCTCTATTTCATATGTGGATTAAATTATATGTTAATTTTATAATATAATTATCAACACCTTATATCTATTCATTACTTCTCCATGATTTTTATATATACCTGCATTACACATAACTCACCATGACTATGAATGAACCTTCTACAAGATCTTTGGTTGTATAAGAGGTTTAGTTATCACAACTGATTATATACCATTTGGATAACTCAAGTTTATTTTTCATGTTTAAATTATATATTTAAAATATTCAAACAATTTATGACCCCATAAATGCTATAAATACCCCAACATAGCTCACTCTGTTGATTGTGCATGACAATCATGAGACAAACTGACTGTGTGTCACTTATGACTGTATCTTCATGGAAGATTGATTTGTATAATGAGATTGAAATTTTATGGTACCAATATTACATTTTAAAAATTAAAATAAACATGTCCTCATCCTCTGAAACCATTACCAAGGGATGAATATATTTTAGATAGTTAAAACTTGCCTGTTATCCCAAATGATACCAACCTGAAAACCTAAGATGTTGTATCCATCAAGACACTTTCAAACATGAAAACAATAATTTTAAACATGTTATATATATTCTTTTGTCCTTTTTATTAAATTACATTAGCTTCATTGTAAATACCTATCCATATGAGAAAGAAACATGTAAGGTATGGGGGTTAACAAGCATAAAAACATAATCAAGTTGTAAAGCATGATTCATAAAGAAAAATTGAGAAATTATTGAAATATTTTTATGAAAATGAAGTGATATTAATTTAATATCATCCCCCAAAGGTTTTTTTTTAAACTTCTCCAACTAGCGATAGCAAACATAAATATATTAACTAGTTCTACATGTCTAGAAGGGCGATGAAGGATTATAATAGGTTTTGACATTTATAAGAACTTTTAAATATTATAAAGTGATTATATTACTCCAATTAAGTTTAACAATCACTTGATAAGTTTTTCACACATGTCACACTCCCCTATAGGTTGTATAAGTGCTAAACTCCATTTTTAGTTATTTTCTTGATTTTTTGTTAGAGAACATGTAATTTTTAGATGCACTAACATTATTAACATTAAATATAAAAAATTTCACATTTATAATAAAAATATTACAATTGGATACCTTGAAAACTATGTCACTTTCATTTAAGACCCCAAAATGACCCCTAGGTGACTCAAAATGACATATAGACTAATTAGACCATAACCAAGGCTAAAAACATAATATATAACATCAAATATACTATGAAACACCCTATGACATCATATTATACCCATATTTAAGTGTTTTAATATATGGGGTTGACCCATTTTGACTTGTGGTAAAAATGGTCAGCAATAGCTTAACTAGCCTTTACTTTATTTTACATAACATGGACTTTGTTCTACATTTAAACTTTGATTAATGAAGAAGATCAATTGAAATAATTTTTGGTGTTATTGGGTTTAATGTATTTATATTTGTTATTGAAATGCATAATGAATGTGATTCTTTTAGTATTATAAACTCCATCTGAATGTTAAGAATATTATTTACAAGCTTTTAACTCATGATGTTCATAGCATCTCTATAATTTATGATGGCATCAACCTACTTTGTAGAAATTGCCTAAGTATAAATAAGAAACCATGTCTAGTGATGTTATTCTTGCACAAGGCATGATCCTAGAATGAACTTGATCTAAGGCATTCTATTGACCCATGTTAGCACAAAATGGCATTAAGCCCAATAAAATAAAGGCCTACACCCTTGAGACAATATAACCACCAAATATAAGCTTGTATACCTATGACCAAAAATAATTACCCAAATAGGATTTATGCCTATAGATCATCAGACTCCACCTAAAATGGCTTGTGCCAATGAACCTACCAATGTCATTGTAATGAATAAATCCTATGAAGAATGAGTTTTACCATCACACAACTAGCCCAATGCGGGCCCTGGTTCTTTCTCTATTGCACTTTGGGTGAGCACATAAGGTTTTCACCCTATATGGATTAATTTTTCTATATTCAAGTCATAAATTTTGAACACTACTGGATTATTCTATGTTTTCACCTATTTTTAATAAGTTGAGAACTGACTTAGAATAACCAGATAAGTATTGGATAGAGTAAATGAATTGAAACCCCAAATTTTTTATAACATTTTGATTATATTAATAGGACCCATGTTGAATTTTGTTTTTATAATGGTATTATAAAAAAAATATTCAACTCTCCCTCAATAACATCGAGTGTTAGATAAAATAGGTGGAAGATAACTTTCTGCTAGATCATCTAACCTATAGAGGATAAAATTTGAGGAAGTGGGTTGAGAACAACCTATATGATACTTTGTATGAGATCTTCTTTTGTGAATTACCGAAGAATGTGTATCAATGGTTGGCTGCCTATGTGACCCACAAAATTTAAATCTATGGACAACACTTTGAGGGGATGAAAGAGTTCATAGAGAGGATTGAGAACCTAGATTCCACTTGGACTAGAGTAGTGGATAAATGGTGGTAAAGAGTGTGTTGATGCTTAAAATTGCTCTACAAAGTGATCCTTAGTGTTAATGAACACTTCTCATTTTAGGATTACAATAATCCATGGCATGAGTTTTATTTTGTGATAAATATTGTATCTATGGTGGAATAGTGGGCAAATTATGAGAAATGCCCATAAAATTTGTTTGATGTGGTGGTTGGGAGTCACCAGGGTCTAAATTGTTTATAGTTTTTTAGTCTTCTTGATCAAGGTTTCTATTTCTAAGTTAATATAAGTGAATATTTATATATATTTTTTGCTAAAGTGGGTATTGATAAAAATAAGCAAAAGGTAGGGTGAGGCAAAGAATAAATGTGATTGTAATAATTAATCTCAAACATAATGATAGAGTCCTATTCAATTTGAGTATATATTTAACCAATTAGTGATGCAACATAGCATAATCCCAATCTTCATCAAAAATTAGGCAAGATCCAAAGTAAAATATATGAGTCAAGATTAAAATTCAAGATTACTTAAAGATGTTGCTATGTTAATATGAATTTCATAAGAACATTAAAATGTAGATCAAATAAAATGAAGTAAATTTAAAATCTTTCAACTAGTCTATAAAATCACAAACTAAAAACCTCATAACATCAAATATAACTCATATATCTAATAATTATTCAAATCTAAGACATCCACCTACAATTGAGAGAAATAAAAAACAATATAACACAACCTAGACAATATTTTTAGAATTCAAATTGTATTAATTACTCTAGTATAAAACTACTCAAAATCCTCTCTCTTTTACAAATGGTAACACCCACCTATTTATAAAGGGTATAGGTAGTACACCAATCATATTTCCTTCAAACCTTTACAATAGGTAAGGATAAATATCCTTTTACAAAGAAGTCTATAGTACATATGGCCTTCAGGTGCCTACTAGATCAAAAGATTAATATATGCTAACAAACTAACATATGCAATTTACAAAAGAAGAATCCTAACTTTGGTCTTGGGCTAGTGGGACACCCCCCTTTTCATCACATAGACTGAAGAAAGTCTTTCATCATGGTGTATTATTGTTTGATTAGCTCAATATCCATTGCATGCTTTAAAAGACTCTTTTCTTGTTGTTCAACCAATGTATCATATTCTTTATCACTTTTGATAGTGACATCTTACAAGCACCTTGCCTCTATAATATTCTCCCCTATTTTGAGGATGATATTAAGGACTTTTTAATTATCTATATTGGATTGTCCTTGGTTTTTATCATTTATTGCCTTAATTAAGGCTTGGAATCTATGTTACAACTCTATATCATGAATTATGCAAGTGGAAGCAGGTTAAGAAGGTGTTATCAATAGGGCTCCTAGCAACTTCTCAATTTTATACACCAAGTCCTTATCTTCCTCCATAAATTCATTAGTCATATTTTACCATGATCTTAATTCCTATATTTGATCCACCAAGATCCCTTGAGTGGTATCCAAGTTCCTTTCTTTAATGATTTTGAAATCTAAGGGATGCTTAACATTGTGCACTATGATCAACTTTGTTACCTAGTCTTTAGTTTCTAACCACTATTGTATCAATGTTTGTGCCCTCTTGCATTCAATTTCCAAGGTATTTAGCCTAAGTTTTATAGCATTTAATCACTCAAAGGTATCCAAGATTTACTTATTTAACATGCTCAGTAGATCTTCTAGAAATGATAATGAGAATTATGCCTCCAAATCCTTCTTCTCCAAGTTCAAGATCCTGTGTTTCATTCCTTTAATTCCCACCATAGCCATTACTAGTTGGGCTTGCACCATACTTGAAATATCTTCTTTATGAATTGGGTGTTCTCTTATTTCTTAGTGTTAGATTGGAGTGAGTCACACAAATAGTTCCACTCTTTGGAGAGCGATTTCTTTAGTTCCAATGGTTTACTTCTTTATGGCAACCTTCTCAAGTGTAACTATAACAAGGTTGAATTTCACCTTGGGATCTACTTCTAAAAGCCTTGAAACCTCTAGTGTTTCAAGACTATCCCTTAATAATTTCCCTATTTCTTTTATTCTCTTGCTACTTTCCTTAGCAACCTCAATCATTCTCCTCTCTTCCTACTCCTTCATAAGCTCTAAGATCTAGGGATGGATCTCATCATTAACTTCAACATTGGTAGTGTTGGTCAAATCCAATGAATGCATTTGAGATGGTATCTTTTAGAACTTCCCATAGATGAACTAATCAAGGATGATGGGTCCATGTATGGGAAATTAATCACTAAACAAGTTCACCTCACTTGTTGGGTGAATCCACTTGGACTTATTTGAGGTTCTAAGTACCAAAGACATATTTTTTTCACTTTTTCTTTTAGTTAGAAGGACCGAATCTAAGGAAACCTCCTTGCCTTTGTCTATTTCTTCAACCTAAGGACCCTTAATTAGTGTTACCTTAGCTATGGATTTTCATCATTATCTTCCTTGTCTAACCCATATGTATCTAGAAGATCCTTAAATAACTCATCCATTATTTCATAAGGCTCTAAGGAAACCATGTCAATGTATTCCTCAAGGGAAGGGGGTCTTTGAGGCAAAGCTGAGGTAGAGGGTCCCTCTCCTAGCCTATCTTTTATCCTTCGTTCACTAGGTCCCTGACTTTTGGGCACTTGTTACTGAGGTAGATGATATTGCTAAGGTGTAACTTGAGGTTATTATGGTGGATCTTAAGTGGAAAGTAAGAGGTGTTATTGCAAGGGATTTATTTGCCACATTTCTCCTAATGGTTTTTATTCCATCTATAATCTATGTTCTACTTTAAATCCATGCCCTTTAAATCTAGCCAACACTTCCTCAAAGTTGGTTTCCTTTATGTATAAGTGGTCATATGGCCCAATTGGTGTTCATAAGGGATCTTATGTAGCTATTTGGACTGTAGATAGGAGATCACATTGCCTTTTGGATCCCATGTCTTGAGGTCATCCAAATGGAAGCAGAATGTCTCTCTATTTCTTGATTTTATCTCTAATTGTTTCCATCCATGAAACATTATCCTCCCAATTAGATATGATAAGAGATGTAGGATGCCTTTCTTCTTTTACCTACATACATGGTCTATACCATAAAGTATTTAATGAGTAATCTCACTCTTAACTAGGTTGATTGGGACATGCACTAGTAATTTGAAGAGTTGGGTTTGGATTCCTTCAATCCTAATGATTGTAAAATTAGGATAAATCCATATATCACTGATGGGCTCTACAAATTTCCTAATGTGAGGGGGAACCTTGGGCATTGGGCTTCTTGTAATTATCCCAACTAATGTGGGATATATGCAATCACAAATGAATTTCATGTGACCCCTATATTTGAATATGTGAAGTTTGGAATAATGGTGAGAAATAGTGATCTTGTTATGAGGGGACCAATTCTTGATGGTAGGAAAGAAGGTATAATCCATGAAGGTGTCAAGCAAGAAAGACATCATATTGAAAATTTGACTTATTTGCCTTTTAATCCTGTTGAACTACCTTCCCAAATGGATACTTATCATTTCTCTAAAAGGTGGAGTCATTTTCTCTTCCACCATAAAATAGATATAGGAGACCCTAATATACATAATGGGGATTCTAGAATTATGGTTTCACATTACATGAGTCCTACTATTCAGCCATGGTCTTAAGATATTGTCTAAGTCATTCTTAGTGGTCCATTCCTTGATTACAGGGAAGTCTATGTGAGACTTGAAAAACTTATAGTAGCCTTTAAAATCTATTAGATCTATATAGGCAACCTTCTTTGATGTACCCTCCCAAATCATCCAGTCTCCATCTATTCAACAATCAATAAACATAGGAGCTAGGATATCAACATAATGCAGTACCTTTAGTTTGGCAATTACAAGGTCAAGTCCAAACATCTAGATTTCCATGAGATCTTCATGCTTCCTTTGAACTGTAGAAATTTGTTTCTTGATAGGAGCCAATAGTTGTAGTAGGTCAACTACAAATAAGATTTTAGACCAATTCTTTAAACCATTGTTCAAAGTTTCCACATCTAGTTCTATATCCTTGTAATGTCTTCCCTCATTGTTATTTGATAAGTAAACTTATGCCTACTCGAACCATTTTTGTCTTACTGTAACCATAATTCCTCAATTGGCTTGATTATTTTTCAATTGTATAATTTCACTAAGTCTTTTTTCTCTTTTAAAGGTTATTTTCAGCTTTTTTGAATGCAATTGTGGCTCAATTAAACAAGGAATAGGGTTTTATGTTGGTGAGCTAGGGCTTGTCCTTATTTAATGGTAGAGGTGGTGAATTCATAAATTTTCTCATATTACTTTTTAAAAATTATTTTTAGAAGGTAGGCATTAGTCTTTAAAAATTTATTCTATTTTGTATCATTGGATTGGATCTGTGAACTAGTGTGGCCCATTGATCATGATCTATGAAGTTTTTTCTAGGTGGTCACCTTCATTATGCTCTATCCTCATTGAAAATTCTTAGACTGAGTCACATAGTTAGATCAAATCTTGTGATGAAGTGTGGACCATTGGATCTTTAAATATGCACATGAAATAAGTCCAAATCTTTGATAAAAACTTAGGTTAAAGCCATAATATTAAGATCCTACATTGAAAAAAATGTGAAAGGGTCCTTTTTAGAGTCAAGAGATACATCCCTTTGCTAGGTCTAAAAGTTTAGAATATATTAAATTTCACATCCTTTTGAATGTCAAAAACATCCTCATAGACATCAAATGATGGGAATGAGGTTGTCAAATTTAAGTTTGTCTAAGGTATTTAGAGTATCTTAAATTTAACATCCTAATGAACATCAAAAATGTCCTCATAGATGTCAAATGATGGGTGTAAGACTGTCAAATTTAAGCTCATTTAAGGTACTTAGACTATATTAAAATTGACATCCTTATGAATGTCAAAAACATCTTTTTATACATTAAATGATGGGCATGAGGCTATCAATTTTAAGCTCATTTAAGGTACTAAGAGTATCTTAAATTTGATGTCCTTGTGAACATCAAAAATGTCTTCATAGATGTCAAATGAAGGGTGTAAGGTTATCAAATTTAAGATCATCCAAGGTACTCAAAGGGCCTAATATTAAGCCTTATGATCATGTTGTGTTGAAAAACACATTATTCTTTAAACCAAAAATATGTTTTTTGAGCCATGTGACCAAATATTTAGGCTATGGGGTCCTTTGAATACCTTTCAAGTTACTGCTTAAAATTTGATTAATATGAAAGCAATCAGATATTTCACATTTTTGGATTTAATATATGAGTGATCATGGATCATTGGGTCTATGAAGATGCACGTGAAATAGGCCTCATCAATTATGGGCTCCTTTTCTAAAAAGTACTTTATGCTAAAGTGACCCAAGACAATTTTTTTGAAGGGATACTTCAAGAAACCCCAAAGGTCCATTTATTCATTAAGATTTCTACCAAATTTTGAATTCAAATGTTAGGGATTTTTGTAAAGTAAATATAGCCTCTTTTATGCAACCTAAAATTCAATCCTCAAAGACAAAAAACATTAGCAGAGTTAGTTCAAAAACATATAATTATCATTAAGCCTATATAAAGTGTATCCCTTTCAAGTGGATGATTTTAAAATTATAAATAGATAACTCCTTTGAAAAATATATCAAGGTGCGTATGTCATTTAACATTCATAAAGGTCCCCCATTTCCAAAAGCAAAGAAGTGGGTGTATGTTGATCCAATAAATGAAGACTCATAGGGGAAACATAGGAATATGTTAGAACCCAAGGCTCTAGTTTAGATCAATTCATAAGTCTTTCATCCATTGGGTCTATAAAATTATCTAAATCCAACCTTGGTTGGAATAAATCTCATGTGTAAGTTCAAACTCAAAATGTTAAAATGTAAACATGTAGTGTGTGCTTTTATTCTACTTACTATTTATCATGGAACTTTGGAAGGTAACATCCACGTCATACCTTTGGTCATAACACTTGATTTTGAGCATTTTGGATATCTATTGAGAATAATTTCTCTTATTTTATGGGAGGCTCAGGAATTTCTCTACTTCCAACCAAGCATCCATATTGCTGACAAAGATACCTTTGGTCCCACTCAAGGCCTTGCTCCACTACCAACCAAGCATTTATGGCCTAGATGGAGGTTACCAGAATCACCTTTACTTTTATTTCCATTGATTTTTCAATAATTTTATTCTCTTTTTTTTTAGGTCCTTTTTCAAAGGTTAAGGACCAGTATATCCTAGTTTTAAGAATTTGGTCAAGTATTTGACTTTTGGTGTAATCACTTTTAGTTGTAACATTTATCCTAGACAAGGATGTGTTTTAAGTGCTAGAATGAAATGTGCCTCAACATCCTAATTTTTCTTCTAACATAAATTATTATTATTTCAACCAAACCTTGATTTAATATTATGCTTAAGACTTATCATGATAATTAACTTTTATATCAATATACACCATTGCCTTTGAGTTACATCATAGTGCTTTTTGAAAACCTATATTCATCATTGTAAGATTTATATCCCTACTTCAAAGCACTATAATTTTAAGCAATCTCATGAAAAATCAAGAAAATCCATCCATAGGACTTATTGGAAAAAAAAGATCACAACCAAGGAAAATCAAACACATGACAAAAACCAACAAGCAGGAAGTAAAAAAATATGTATAAGCAAAACAAGATGGGAAAGCAAGAAAAGAAACTATATAGCCTACCTACTCTAATATAACTATCTTACAACTTTTAATCCATGAATAATCTTGGTGGGGAAGAAAAAAAGTAATATTTGAGGTACTTCCCATTAGTGGGAAAGATGAACTCTGCTCCTTAGAGGTCTTTCAGTTTAAAGGTGTTTTTTTCCCAATGTCTCTGCCTTTTGATATGGCCCAGTCCACAAAGGTGTGAACTTGCCATGCCTCCCTTTTATCTATAAAGATTTTTCCTAGAGGAGGAATAATTATCCTTTCCTAAACACTTTGATTTTGGATCCTTTATCAAACCACGTTTTCACTATTTCTTGATGTCTGCTATAATTAACAAATGGCTTGTCCCAGGCATCTTCCATCTGAACAATATCTATAAACCTTGAGGTAACAAGTTCTTGGATTTATTCCATGTAATCCTACATGAATTTAAATGTATGAAACTTGAGGGTTATGGGGAAGATAGGTTCCTAGCCATACACCAATGAAAATGGTGAAGCCTTGAGAGCCTATTTAATTCTTATTCTATATGTCTATAGTGCATACTTGAGGAGCTTGTGCCATGTTCTTGGTTTGTCTTCTACAAACTTCTTGATAGCCTTCATCAAATTATAATTTATATATTTTGAGACTTTATTCCCTTGGGGATAATTATTGGATGCAAATTTTAAAATGATTCCCTTGTCATATGCCCATTCACTCATCTCAATAGAAGTGAAGGTAGATCCATTATCACAGACCAAATAGAGTGGGGTTCCAAATCTTGTGTAAATATTTTCTTCCATGAATTTAATTACCTCTTCTACCCTACAATTTTTGGTGACAATAGCTTCACTCTCTCTTATACAATAGTCAACCATAGTAAGGATTATCAACTTATGACCTTCAGAAGAATTGGGGTTGATCACCCCTACAAAGTCTAACCCCCATTATGCAAAGGGTTTGTCAACTATCACATGTTACAAAGGCATGGCTACCTTTGGCTCTTTTGTGTTGAATATTTGTCATGCATGACACTCCCTCACATAATTTTTATCATCTTTAAAGAGGGTAGGCCAAAAGTACCTAGATCTAAGGATCTTGTGAGTTGTGGTTCTTCTTGAAGGATTTCCACTTCCTATCTTCTCATGGAAGGTAGTCATAACTTGAGCTACATCTTCTTTGGATACACATTTTATGTAAACTCCTTCAAATTTCCTTTTTTATAAGACTCCATTATTAATTCATTAATAAGGTACTTTGATCTTCAAGGTTCTCCTTTGCTCCCTTGTAAGTCTTGGGGGACAAATACCATTGATAAGTAAGTGGAAGATAGGGTCATACCACTCATCAGGTTGGAAGTTTTGTTGGTCAACTTGTATGACATGGAGCTTAGGTTTTATATTGTAAATAATTTAAACTAAGCCTTGGCACCTTACCAACTTCGAAATATTCATTTAGATGTCATATTCTTGTAGAACTGACATCTATTTGCCTCTTATTTTTCCAAGCTCATTTCGACTCAGCATAAGCTTCATAGTTAGGTCTAGTAAGATGGCATGTACCTTGTTCCTAAGGATATAATGCCTAGATTTATTGACTACTTTAACCAATGCATAATCTTTTTTATCAATTATAGAATAGTTCCCTTTAGCATTCTTTAAATTGGTGCTCATGAAACCTATGGGATGATCATTCCCATCAAATTTTTGAGTCAGTACTACAACCATAGTATGTTCAAAGGCAAATGAGTATAGATAGAACTATTTTGAGAAGTTAGGACTTATGAGGACTGGAGCTTTAGTGATAGCCTTTTTAATGTCAGCAAATACTTTCTTATATTCTTCATTGCAAGATATCATGGCATCCTTCTTTAGCATGTAATTTAAAGGTTTGATAATTTCAACAAAGCCTAAGATTAATTTTCTTACAAAGTTAATTTTCCCAAAGAATTATTTAAGTTATTTTATACTATTAGGTAGCTCAAATTTGGAGATATCCTCCCCTCTGTCAATATCTATGGAGATCCTTTATTTAGTGATAATATGGCCTAGTAGTTTCCCTTTTATGACATAAAATTTACTCTTATTTGGGTTGAGGGAAATGCCATACCTTTTGCATCCAAGTACTTGTTGTAAGTGCATGAAGTGATATTCTCTATTCTTGGAGGAAACTATCAAATAATCTATATATATATATATATATATATATATATATATGATGATACATTTCCCTACTAGACCTTGGAAAGCATGGTCTATGTCCCTTTGAAATGTTTCTCCTACATTGATAAGTCCAAAGGGCATCCTCTTATAGGCACAAGTGCCCCATTTGGTCATGAGATATATTTTCATCTTATCCTCTTTGTCAACCAACACTTGTTTATACCTTGAGAATCCATTCAAGAAGGACATCATAGTTTATCCTAAGACAACTTGTATGACTTGGTCTAAAGAAGGTAGAGGATAATTGTCCTTTTCAGAAGCTTTGTTCAAGTTCATAAAGTCAATACACAATATAATCTCCCCATTATTGTTTATTACAATAACCAAGTTGTAAACCCAATTAAAATGTCTGATAGGAAAGAAAATACTTACATCTAATAGTTTCTTTACCTCCTTATAGATCATAGGTTCTAAAAAAGGATTGACTAGCTTTTGTTTTTTCCTGAAAGTCTTACGATTTTCTTTGAGAGGTATTATATGAGTTACAAATCTTGGATCAAATATATTCAAGTCTTCATAAGACCAAGAAATGACATCTTTGTACTTTGTGAGAAATTCTCTTGCTTTCTTATTTTCCATTTCAGTGTATGCTTTCCCTATGTTCACTAGTTGAGGTTGGTCTTGTGGACCAAGATTTACTGACTAGTAATCTTTTCCACTCACTTTAGGTAACTTAGGTAACTTTTTAATCTTATCATGATCAAATATAATCTCTAAAGATATCATCCATTTAGGTATTTTGTTATCACTACGTTAGATGATCTTCCTATTATGCTCTTTTTCAAGAGAACCTTCATCTGCTTCATCAATGATATGGGCCTAAAAGGCCCCAGAGTTGGTCAATAAATTGATGATCTACTGATCATAATTAAAAACATGGATGTGATTAACATTATTAAGGACTGATGGGTGAGGTAACAACTCAATGTTGAAGTCATGATAATCTTGACTTGGCATGAGGTTGGCTGCATCAAAAGCAAGCTCATTAGTAGCCTTGTTTTCTTCCCTTAGAATAGCTAAGATGTTAAAATCATCCAAAGAGACAATAAAATCACATACCTTGAACTTGTATTTCTTTAGTTAAGATAAATTTCACTAGTACTTACTCCTCACTTGGTTGACCACAAGTTTAGAGTCTCCATAGAATAAAAGTTCCTTGACTTTGTGCTTAATGGCAAGCTATAGTCCAAAGATGAGAGCTTCATACTCAACTAAGTTATTAGTATAAGGAAATTAAAATTTATAAGATGCATGGTAGTGCTTGTCTACAGGGTTTAATAACACAATGCCAGCTCCTAACCCTAATTTACATCTAGCTCCATTAATATTTAATTTCCATAATCTAGGTGTTGGAGGGGGTGTTTTAGAATCTAACTTTTGTGCAATTTCTAAAGTGAAAGATCAAAATCAAGGAAGTTTACCCTCTTATTCATTTCATTATATTCAGTTATCATATTCTTCATCCTTAGCTCTCTCTCTCTCTCAACTCTTATTTGATTAGGAACACCTTTGTGTGGTAACCACAAATGAGAATAGTCAGTGGACATGTACCCATTCAAAGCATTGGTCCATTCCCTTCTTAGAATAAACCCATAATCACTAGGGATGTCTACTACTTTAATGCCAATAAACTATTAAACTCTAGATTTATTTTCTAATTAAATATTCACATTAAGCAATTTTCTAATTACTTTGAATTTTGATTGGTCTAATTATGTGACCATTCAGTTTGACTTGATTGGGTTTAATCCTAGTTAATCATAAATTCTAGTTAGCATAATATAAGTTGAACCTCCTAAATCTAATAGAAAATTATGGAAATTTTTACCGAATACTCTTATTATGAGTACAAAAGGTGGAGATTTGCTTTTGTCACTCGCATATTTATATTGGTAGTATAATTCTTTAAAGGTTTTCCAAGATTTTTGGACAAAGATTCCAAGAGAAGGTCTCTTTTCTTAATTATCTATGTTAATTCATGTAGAGTCATATCTGCCTTGATTTTTTTCATGTCCTCAACAATATTATATCCAATCTTAGTCAAAGGTTTAGCCAAAGGCTTAGAATAACTACCTTTGGGTGGTTTAGTATCAATCTTTGAAGATGTATCTAGGGGAGTTCCATAGTTATTTGGGGGAGTAGAAGTAGTCAAAGGTTGTTTTTGCTCCCTATTCCTTAAAGGGTAAGTCTTTAGGAATTGTTAAAATGCTTGGATTTCTTCAAGAATATTATCAGGTTCATTATCTTATTGAAAGGGAAATTAAAAGGTCTCCACCATGTGTACTTGATCGTGTGCTTTAGATCTAAAAGTACTATATATATTGTCCTTATTTTAGATAACCTCAAAGGTGTCAAGCTCTTCCTAGAAGGCTTCAAAATCTTTACAAAATTCAATACAGTCTATCTCATTGTGCTTATAAGTGGCATCCACCCTACAATAATTAGGTAGAGAAATATATGTGAGATTGATGTCCATAGTTCTCTTAAGAAACATAAAATTCATGGGATCCATGGCATCTTTATATATCTCTAAGGCCAAAGGTTCATTAGGATTATAAGGATATATGGTTCTATTAAACATGTTTTGAAATTTGGTATTAAAAGACCTAATAGGCTCACATCGATCTCTCTTAATGGTATTAAAATGATGATATATAACACAAAGGGTTAATTATATTCCTAAATTGATCAATAAAGATGGTGTCAAAATTATTCCAATAAGTGATATAATTATCCAATAGTTTTAAGAACCATTCATAGGCAACATCTTTGAAGGTAAAAGGGAATAACCTATAAGCTATATCTTCATGAATGACATTTAATATCCTAAGAGTAGATTTAAAGGACTTGACATGTTCCTTGGTAGTGACCATACCATTTGGACTAAAAAATAGGAAAATATTTCTCAATATTTCATGGCAAATCATGAACTATACCTGAAACATTGATAGGAGAACTTCCAAGCCAAGCCATATCTATTCAAATTTTGATTGCAAGATCTCCTTATAGGGGCAAAGATGGAAAATATTTTGAACATCTACACCTTTCTTTATCCTTTCTATTTCATCAGTGAGTCTCAAGTTTAAGCAGAGGTTCCTTAGTTTTCAAATGAGATCTAGTCCTAATTCTAGGTAATTCTAGATTGAAAATTAAAAATATTTCTTTGAAATATGATGTAACATGTTAATTACCACAAATAAAAACAAATATCATGCACATCAAGCCTATTTTATAAAAAATCACTTATGAAATGATGAAGGGTATTGATCTTTGACTAAATTATGTCAAATATATGTATGATCATGAAAATATGGTTGTCATTTGCATCATTTTGAAGAATTAGACTCAAAGTTCACAAGATAACATCAATATTAAACCAAAATAAATTGTTCTAATATCAAGCATAAAAAATTCTCAATTTTAAAGTTATACTCACCAAATTTTGAATTAAATTTCATAAAGAACAAATAATTTTGCCTTACTAAGTGGAAAGATGAAAAACAAAACATTGATAGAGCAAAGATATTTACAAAGGACGTAAAGAAACCAAAGCCTAATCAATAAAACAATGAGAATTGCAAAGATGAGGCCCTCCTTCTAGCACCAGTGGGGACCACCTCTTGTTAATGCTTCCAATTGATCCATAGAGTGCTCCTTAGTTTTAATGAACACTTCTCATTTTAGGATTACAATAATCCAGGGCATGAGTTACCATTTGTGAAAAATCGTATGTCTATGGTGGAATAGTCATCAAAGTATGAGAACTTCCCACAAAATTTTATTGATGTAGTGGTTGGGAGTCACTAGGGTCTAAATTCTTTCCAATTTTGTAGTCTTATTGATCAAGGTTTCTAGCTCTAAGTTAATCTAAGTGAGTATTTACAATGATCTTAAGCTAAAGTGAGTATTGATAAAAATAATCCAAAGGTAGGGTAAGGTAGAGAAGAAACATGATTTCAAGAATTAATCTCAAGCATAATGATAGAGTCCTATTCAATTTGAGTATATATTTAACCAATTAGTGATGCAACATAGAATAAGCCCAAGCTTCATCAAAAATCAATCAAGATTCAAAGTAAAATATATGAGTCATGAGTAAAATTCAAGATTACTTGAAGATTTTGTTATGTTAATCTAAATTTCATAATGACATTCAAATGCAAAGTAAATAAAATGAAGTAAACTTAGAATCCTTCAACTAGTCTAACAAATCATAAACTATAAACCTCATGAACATGAAATATAACTCATCTATCTAAGAAATATTAAAATCTAAGACATCCACATATAATTGAGATAAAAAAAAAAAACATAACACAACCCAGAATCTTTTAGAATTCAAATTGTATTAATTTCTCTAATATAAATTTACTCAAAATCCTCTTTATTTTACAAATGGTAACACTTGCCTATTTATAGAGGGTATAAGTAGAGCACCAGTCATCTTTCCTTCAAAAATTTATAGTAGGTAAGGATAGATATCATTTTACAAATAATTATATAGTACATATGTCCTTTAGGTGCCTACTAGATCAATAGATTAATAAATGCTAACAAACTAGCATATACAATTTACAAAAGAATAATCCTAACTTTGGTCTTGGGCTAGTGGGCCACCCCCACTTTAATCACTTAGACTAAAGAAAGTCTTTCACACTGGTGTATTGTTCTTTGATTAGCTCAAAATACACTGTGATCTTTATTAGACTCTCTTCTTGTTGTTTAACTAATGTATCATATTCTTTATCACTTTTGATAGTGACCTCTTACAAGCACCTTACCTCTGTAATCTACTCCCCTATCCTGAGGATGATATTAAGGACTTTTGAATCATATGTATTAGATTGGCCCTAGTTTTTATCCTTGATTTCTTGGATGAGGGCTTGAACTCTATGTTGGAACTACATATCATTCATTATCCTAGTGGCAGTAGGTTGAGAAGGGGTTATCAATAGGGCTCCTAGAAACTTCTCAATTCTACACACCAGGTCCTTATCTTCTTTCATAAATTAATTGGTCCTATTGTAACATGATCTTAGTTTTTATATTTGATCCACTAGGATCCCTTGAATGGAATCCAATTACCTTTCTTTAATGATTTTGAAATCCAAGTTTTGCTTAATGATGTGTACTCTGATCAACTCTGTTACCTAGTCTTTAGCTTCTTGCCACTATTGTATCAATGTTTGTGCCCTCTTGTATTGAAGTTCCAAGGTATTTAGCCTAAGTTTTATAGCCTTTAATCACTCAAAGGTATTGAAAAGGTACTTATTTAATATGCTCAAGAGGTCTTCTGGAACTGATAATGAGACTTGTGCCTCCAAGTCCTCCTCTAAGTTCAAGATCCTTTGATTCATTCCTTGAATTCCCACCACCACCATTGCTAATGGGGTTTGCACCATACTTGCAACATCTTCTTGATAAATGGGGTGCTCTCCTACTACTTAGCCTTGGATTTGAGTGAGTCCCATAAATGGTTCCACTCTTTAGAGAGTGATTTATTTAGTTTCAACAATTTCCTTCTTCATAGTAACCTTCTCAAGTGTAATTATATCAGGGTTGAATTTCACCTTAGGATCTTCTTCTAAAAGCCTTTAATATTTTTGTGTTTTGAGACTAGCCCCTGATAATTTCCCTAGTTCTTCTATTCTCTTGTTGCTTTCCTTAGCAACCTTAATCATTCTCCTCTCTTCTTGCTCCTTCATAATCTCTAAGATACAGGGCTAGATCTCATCATTGACTTCAATGTTGGTATTGTTGGTCAAATCCCATGAATGTGTTTGAGAGGGTATATTTTCGAACTTCCCATAGATGAACCAGTTAGGGATGACAGGTCCATGTATGGCAAATTCATCACTAAACATGTTCACCTCACTTTTCGGGTGAATCCATTTGGCCTCCTTGAAGGTTCTAGGCACCAAGCCATATTTTTTCCCTTTTCCTTTTAGTCACATGGACCAAATCTAAGGCAACCTCCTTACCTTTGTCTATTTCTTCAACTTGAGGACCCTCAATTAGTACCACTGCAACTATGGCTTTATCATCATTATCTTCCTTATCTAACCCATATGTATCCACAAGCTCCTTAAATAAATCATCCACTATTTTATAAGGCTCCAAGCTAACCATGTTAGTGTATTCCATAGGGGAAGGGGATCTTTGAGGCAAAGTTGAGGTAGAGATTCCCTCTCCTCACCTATATTCTATCCTTTATTCACTAGGTCCCTCACTTTTGGATAGTTTTTACTAAGGTAGCTACTGTTATGGAGGTAGACCCTTAGGTGCTTGAGGTTGACTTGAAGTGGAAGGTAAGAGGTGGTATTGCATGGGATTCATTTTCCATATTTCTCCTAATGTTTTTTCTTCCCTCTACAATCTATGTTCCAATTTTAATCCATGCCCTTTAAATCTAGCCAACACTTCCTCAAAGTTGGTTACCTTTGTTTATAAGTGGTCATATGGAACCAATTGGTGTTCATAAGGGATCTTATGTAGTTATTTGGACTGTAGATGGGAGATCACATTGTCTTTTGAATCCTATGTCTTGAGCTCATCCAACTAGAAGCAAAATGTCTCTCTATTCCTTGCTAAGATCTCTAATTTCTTCCATCCATGAATCATTGTCCTCCCAATCAGATATGAGAAGAGACATAGGATGCCTTTCTTATTTTCCTTACATACATGGTCTATACCATGAAGTATCTGATGATCAATCTCACTCTCATCAAGTTTTATTGGGACATGTAGTGGTAATATAAATGGCTAGGTTTAGATTCCTTTAATCTTGATGATTGTATAATCAAGATAGATCCATATATCATCAATGGGATCTACAAACTACCTAATGAGAGGGGAAACCCTAGGTGTTAGGCTTCTAGTAATTATCCCAACTAGAGTGAGATATATGCAATCACAAATGAATTACATGTGGTCCTTATATTTGAATATGTGTAGTTTGGAATAATGGTGATCTTACTATGAGGGTACCCATTCATGATGGTAGGGAAGAAGGTAGAAGCCATAAAAGCATCTAGCAAGTAAGACATCTTAGTGGAAAGTTGACTTATTTTCC
Organism: Torreya grandis; assembly: GCA_037957365.1. Taxonomy (NCBI): domain Eukaryota; kingdom Viridiplantae; phylum Streptophyta; class Pinopsida; order Cupressales; family Taxaceae; genus Torreya; species Torreya grandis. The sequence continues at coordinate 1,046,319 of JARHVA010004103.1, forward strand.
TTTTAATCCCATTGAATTTCCTTCCCAAATGGATACTTATCATTTCTCCAATAGGTGGAGTTAGTTTCTCTTCCACCATAAAATAGATGTAGGAGACCCACTTGGGGTCAACATAGGATGTGATTACTACTCCAGAAGCTCTATTCAACAAATTCATGATGATCCTAATCCCTTCCTTAAACTACATAATTGGGATTCTACCTTTATGGTTTCTCATTACGAGTCTCTTTATTCAATCATGGTCTTAAGATATTATCAAAGTCATTCTTAGTGGTTCATTCCATGATTCTAAGGAGATCTGTGTGAGCCTTGGGAAGCTTATAGTAGCCTTTAAAAGCTATTGGATCTATATAGGAAACCTTCTTTGATGTACCCTCCCTAATTATCCAATCTCCATCTATTCTACAATCAACAAACATAGGAGTTAGGATATCATCTCAATGGAGTACCTCTAGTTTGGTAGCTATGAGGTGAAATATAGAAATTTGGATTGCCATGAGTTATTCATGCTTCCTTTAAACTATAATAATTCATTTCTCGCTAGGAGCTAATAATTGTAGTAGATCAACCTTAAAGAAGATTTTGGACCAATTATTTAATCTATTTTTCAAATCTTCCATGTCTAGTTCTATATCCTTGTAGCATCTTGCTTTGTTGTCAGTTGATAAGTAAACTTCTACCTCCTCTCACCATTTTTGTCTCATTGCAACCATAATTCATCAACTGGCTTGATTATTTCAACTATATGATTTTTCTAAGTCTTTTATCTCTTCCCAAGGTGATTTTTAGCTTTTCTAAATGCAATTATGGCTTAATTAAATAAGGAATAGGGTTTTATGTTGGTGATCTAGGGATTTTCTTAATGTAATGACGGAGGTGTCAAATTCATAAATTTGTTCATGTTACTCCCACAATAGTCTTTTCAAAAGCTAGTTGTTAGTCTTTGAAAATTTCCTTTATTTTTCATCATTGGATTGGATTAATGAATGAGCATGGATCATTGATCCTGATCCATGAAGTATTGTCTAGTTGGTCACCTTCGTTATGCTCTATCCTCATTAAAAAGTCTTTGGCCATGTCACACCATCATATCAAATCTTACGATGAAGCACAAACTATTGGATCTATGAAGATGCACATGAAATAAGTCCTAAGCTTTGATAAAAAATTAGGTTAAAGCCATTATACTAAGATCCTATATTGAAAAAAATGTGAAAGGGTCCTTTTGAGGGTCAAGAGATACATCATTTTTCTAGGTCTAAAATTTTAGAATATCTTGAATTTGACGTCCTCATAAACATAAAAAACATCCTCATAAAAATCAAATGATGGGTATGAGGCTATAAAATTTAAAATCATCTAAGGTATTTATATTATCTTAAATTTGACATCCTTATGAACATCAAAAACATCCTCATAGACATCAAATGATGGGTGAAAGGCTTTCAAATTTAAGCTCGTCTAAGGTACTTATACTATCTTAAATTTGACATCTTCACAAACTTCAAAAATGTCTTTATAGATGTTAAATGATAGGAGTGAGGCTATAAAATTTAAACTCATATAAAGTACTTCAAGTATCTTAAATTCTACATCCTTATAAACATCAAAAACATCCTTACATATGTCAAATGATAGGCATGACGATGTCAAATTTAATATTATCCAAGGTACTCAGAGGGCCTAAGCTTAAGCCTTGCAATCATGTTGTATTGAAAAACACATTATTATTTAAACCAAAAATATGCTCTTCAGGCCATGTGACCAAATATTCAAGCTATGGGATCCTTTAAATCCCTTTTTATTGGATAATTAAACTTTGATTAAGATGAAAGCTCTCAGTTATTTCACATCATTAGATCAAATTCATGAGCAAGCATGGATCATTGGGTCTACAAAGATACATGAGAAATAATCATCATCAATTATGGGCTCATTTTCCAAAAGGTTACTTTATGACAAAGTGTCCCAAGACTATTTTTTTGAAGGGATACTTCAAGAAACCCTAAAGGTCTATTTCCTCATTAAGCTTTCCACTAACTTTTGAATTCAAACATTAGGGCTTTCTATAAAGGGAACCTATCCTCTTTTATGTAACCTATAATTCAATCTATAAAGACAAAAAACATTAGTAGAGTTAGTTCAAAAACATATAATTATCATTAAGCCTATATCAAGTGTATCCCTTTCAAGTGGATGATCTTCAAATTCTAAAGATATAACTCCTTTGAGCAAGATTTCAAGGTTCAGATGTCATTGAACATTCATAAGGGTACCCCATATAAAAAAGTAAAGAAGTGGGGGTATGTTGATCTAACAAAGTGTTTAATATTTATATACATGAGTTTGTAGTATTGACATACTCTTGCCTTGAGGAAGTAGAGTATCAATTTTTATGTAAACCTAGAGGTACATTTGTGAAATAGTTTGGTACAAAGCTTAAGAAACTGATGGTGGATTATGGCTTTGAAATCATGAGAATGGAAGGTGTTTTATAAACTAATTACCTATTGAATACTATATTCTTGAGTCTAATTAACATTAATTATTAACCCAAAGTGTGTACTCTTTTTAAGGATGTCAACACTAAATATACATTAGTGATTCATAAACCAACTTATTTTACTAGTTGTATTATAATGAACTTATGTTGAATTTACCATATAGTTATAATATGAAACTATTATGACAAAAATATATAAATAATTCACACTTATAAATCACACATGCATCACACTTTATATAATTATATTAATAATGAAAGTTACTTACACACTCTTAACTAAGGAGGGTCAGGATCTTCACTATAACTCTTTCTGAGCAAGCCCTTCCTTGATCAAAAATGAGTTCCAATCCTTCTCTAAGAGATTTTCAAAATATTATTATATAATCAAATTTCTCATTACTCAAATCTATAGAAATTAAATATTGCTACAAAATATTACAATGTAATGACATCTATAGTTCCCTGAACTATCCAATCTCAATTTCAACTCTCTAGCTTCTAATCTAATCTAGGTTCTACCAATAAATATAGAAGGTAGTTTATTAACTTATAACCAAAGACACCAAACTAAGAAAAATAAAATTACTTTAAAAAATTTCACCTTCAAGTGGTTAGTAACTGAAGTTACTTGTTTTAGACTTAACTGGGTTAAGGACAAGGTATACTATTTTGTTGTTTGATTTCCTTTTATCTTCTTCCCATTGTCCTTATCCTTATAATATTTGGTAGTACATTAAAATTTAATTATATGTAAGGAGTTTTTATAAAAACTATGGTCCTATTCATTTATCCATTAAGTGCCAAAGATAGTTGGATGTGTCCTTAAGATCTGATTACAATAATAGCTCTATTTTGTAAAGTGGCTACGGGAAACTTGTAGGTGAAACCTACAGTTGATGTGGGCACATTTTAGTGGCTAAAAGTAAACTATAGGTGAATCATATAGTTGTTGTGGCCAACCTATAGTGGCTATGGGTAGCTTATAGGTGGAGCTTACATTTTCTATGGGTAGCCTGTAAGTGTTGTGCCCAAATGAGATCCTATAGTCTTACATTATCCTTTAAATGTATGTTAAATAAATTTCCATAAGTATAATATAATCATGGAAAAATCATCAATAATTCATAACATAAGATATATATATCAAATTCATACTTAAAACCAAGAATTCATTCATTTATTTGTACGAGTCATGGATGGCTATGGGGATTTACATAGAAAAAGATATATACTAGGTATGCATGAGGCTATAAAATAGAGAAATTGGTGGCCTCATCACACCCCCTACTTAACCTCTTACTTGACCTCAATCAAGCCTTGGATGCATTTTGAAACAACAAATTTTTCTAAAATAAAGGGGCTCAGTGTAGCTTTACCCTTCAAGGATAAATAAGCCTTTAGTATCATCAATGTGTTCCCATCTTTTCTTCTCAACCTCTCTTTTAGTTGGGACCTTTCCCTCCTAGTCAAGAATTAGGGACCAAAATAAATAGGTTGAAACATCAATCCCAACTATTTTACCCTTCTCTTCTTGACAAGCTTAATATACATGTATACTTTATGTATGGCTTCCCTAAGATTCTGAAGAGATTAAGGTTCCTTTCTTTTTAAATGACTAGAGAGATCTACCCATCTTTGAGAATAACAAAGAAAAATTTGATTTCCATCTCCTTCCATTAGACTCAAGTAATGATTCTTAACTTCTACTTATTTCTTGATAACCCATTCTTATGGAGTACTTGATTTCATGAAGGAGATCCATTCTTCTATTACAGCATCTAGATCACTTGATTCACCCTTGATCATTAGGGTAGCTTATTTTTCTTTTTCTTGATACTCTTTCACTTGTTTCCTTCTTGTTTCATCAAGAACATATGAATAAAATGCATTCAACTAGACATCCTCTAGGTAGATGTTTGGATTCCAATCTACATTATTGGGTAGAACATATTGGTGGATTTAAAACTCACTTGACTAAACTTGGAGGTCAAGATCAACATATCTATATACTTCAAATAAATATTTGGGCTCACAAACCATGTAAGATTGATCATTATATATCATGTCATATCTAAATTTAAATCATCTCTCTTCTAAGTAGACAACATATACCTTAGAAGGTGGTCTACACCACATTAACATTTTAGTGGTTTCATGTATTTTATTAATATTTTACTTCAAATACTTGATCCTAGTTTTAGTTATTTCTAATTTTTCTTCCAATTCCACTTGTTGTTCTTTGGTTTCAACATATACTTTAAATCTTTGGACTAACTTCTTGTAGTGAGTTTCATCATCACCAAATTATTCCTTAAAAAAATGCAAGAGGTCATTAGTTTCGATAGATGTGGCAGCTAAAATATCCACATCAATAACTTATTCTATTGTAGGTGTATTTGTAGTTGGTAATGGAGGAGGAAATATATTGCAATAGGGTACCAAATCTAGAGCATAATCTGATGCAGGTGCTTGTTTGGCCAAGGTAGATGAAGTTGTTATAGGTTTCTCTAGGGAATCTATTACAGGTTCCTCCAATACCTTTTCTCTATCCATAGAAGGTTCTACAAAGTATACTACCCATAGAAGGTTTTTAATGTCTCTTTTTCCTTTCAATTATGTTATTTCATTCCTTATCATGTATATTTCTTTCATAGCTTTTTCCAATGTTTAGAACTCCTAGGCATCGGGAAATATCTATTGTTTTACTTTTCTATCCATAGTTTCTTCTTTAATCAATTCCTTTTCTACTATAGGTTGATTTGCCATTCTAAATTATTCTCCTATATACCTAATGTTTCTAAGGAGATAAATGTCTTCCTTAGTGAATCTAGATGGATAGGGTGACTTTTCTTCTTCTTCCTTAGTATATTCCTCATCAGTAGACCATTCTTTAATTTCAAACCCATCAGGGGTCTTTCAAAACCTAGGATCTTTCTTTAGATTTTCATCCTCACTAATGTCTATAGGTAAGGAGGTTATAGTTGTCTTTTATTTATTAATTATTTTAGATCTCCTAGGATTAGGTCTCCTTCTTCTTGATATAGTGGGTTTATTTTCTTCAGTTTTTATCTTCCTTTTAATAGGGGTGGCTAATGGAACTTGTTCTTCTTATGTAGTAGTTGGTGGAAGAACTTCCTCTTGTCATGAAGAAGCCATGGTGAAAAGATCAATCTATGATGAGGAGATAGTGGGAGAAGGAATATGTTGTTGTGGACTTCCCTCCTCTATGTCAAAAGAAGGTAAGACTAGTTTCCTTCTCTTTCTTTTGCCTGTAGTAGTTTTAGATGGACCCTCAATAGCTACAAGTTGACTAGTAGCACTAGTGCCCACAACATCTTCTTGTATAATCTTTTAGGCTTACTCCTCAGGAGATTTTTTCTCATTATTACCCTCTTCTTACTAAGGTTCATTATTCCTTAGAGCTAAAAACTATTCCCAACTTAGATCAAGTTTGATAGAGTTTATTCTATGTTTATTTATCAACCATATTAGGCAATGATGGGATAGATATTTTTTAACACCCTTATAGTAATCTTTGGACATCCTTAGTAGAATGTTCCATAAGTGATTTGGAATATTAATGGTTCTATCATGCCTCAAATGGTTCAAAAATTTAAACTAAAGAGTATAAATTAGGGAATACCTTCCTTCATAAGCCATGTATATAATGATGTATGAGTTTATCTCCCTCTAGGCTATAGGTAAGTTGAGTCTCTCCACAACACCTTTTTTTAGTACTAATCTTTCATTTTTTTGACAAAACTACTATTTGGCCTCTTGACCATTAGGTTTGTCTTGCTAGTTCTCCCCTATACTTGCTAGCCCAGTTGCCTAGATCACTAATTCTTTAGTGAATAGGAATTTAATGCCATGTACAATAGCTTGGTTTCTAGTAAAGGATACTATAAATTCCCTAGCAAGGGGTTATAAATAATGCTACAATTTCTCAAAATATATAGTCCAAGTAGCTCTATCAAAAATATCCCAACTAGCTTGGTCTCCCTAAAGTTGCCTATGATTTTTGGGTTTTCTCCTCATAACTAACCCTAATATTCTACTAAGTTTAGCTTTTTTGCCAATCCTTTTAACCAGAAATAGGAAACACACTCTATTTGGCTTATTAAAAACTGCCTATAACAAAGTAGGGGTTTGTTCAATAATGGTAGTTTATGGTTGCAGGTTGCAAAGTTGTTTCAAATTTTCAAGAATAGGTATAATTATAAGAGAAAGCAATTAAATTGATTGATTTCCCTATAGGGTATTATGGATTCATTATGGTATTTATTCCCACACATCTAGATCCTATAGTACATGATATTCTCATCCATAGCATCCTCCCCCCATGTGAGCTATTACATGTCATCAAGTGATGTGGAGTTAATAGGATGGAAGGGATAGAATAGGGTCATAATTAGGGGTATAAGTGTGGGTTAAGACATCATTATGTGAGTTTAAGTGTGATTTGAGGGGTATTAAAGGAATGACATGTTTCATGATTTTAATATTCATTTTAATATTGTACATGCTATATTAAAATAATGAATAATTTTTAATGATCAAAATATATGCTTTACCTTTTTTAATAGTTTACCTTGGGTTACGTAGAGGATATGTATGTAAGTATTTGTATGCAATTAATTTGAAAAAAATGTAATGATTGTGCTTGTAGTTTTAATTGGGATGAAGTGGAGCCCTTTTAAAGTAATGATGAGAACACAGGATGTGAGGCTTCAATGGTGCCCTTAGCTCACCTAAATGTGTGTCATGATAGCCTATATGAAATTGGAATAGGGGTCTTAGACTTGGATGAAATATTTTTTCTCTTCTTACACAAGGTGTTTATTATAAAGCTAGCTGATCCAAGTTAGGTGTTACATGAACATGGAAGGGGATAGTTAAAGGTGTTGTTGCATGGTGATCTTCCTCTGCATGATTAGCCTCTATGTTGTCTTACTCCCTATGGATCCTACCTAGTGACTTTACCTTATTATTTAAGGGTAAGCCTAAGCAAAATTTTGAATTTTCTTCTCTATTCCTTCTTCATTCCTCCTCTAGTTGGTTTAGTGTCTTCCATATATGCTCAAAAGTTCATAGCCAAGGCCATAGCTTAAAGTTTGGGAAAAACTATCATGCACGTGATTAGAGAGATGTTACAGTATGCCTATAGCAATAAGAGATGGTGCCTATAGTGATAGCAAGGTTGTACCCACCTAAGGGGAAAGTACCTTTAGTATCTATAAAATAGAATGTAATAATTGAAGGAGGTGTCTATAGTAGTATAAAAATAGTTCATAATAATTGAAGGGCGTGCCTACAGTAGTTACAAAATGGCCCTTGGAAATTAGAAGAGGATGAATAGTTTACTCAGAATGATTATTTATTTCCCATTTTTTTGTTTTTACCCCTAACTAACCATCAAATTAGTTTCCTATTTAGTCCTATTTTATAGTTCTAGGTAGCCAAAAGGCTATTTTTCTACCCAAAAATTTCCACTAATTCCAAAAAAATGATTTTGATTATTGGGTTTTTTTTACTCTAACTATTGCCTATAGTAGAATGTTTATTCTGGGTCCTTGCCAAGTCAGCACTGAGGGTGATAGGTCAAAGACTAAGTGAAGGTCTTAGTATTCATGCCATAGGAGAGATAGGATGTCCTCCTCACCTTCTTCATCTATGTGTTGGCTAGTTCTCCCTTTGTTTGGTGAGACATCATGCTAATCTAATACATCATTGTATCTATTTTGTAATTATGTGTGCATATGCTTAGAAAACTCCTAAGTCACTTTTTGTAAAACTTTAATTTATGTCCATCGATCAAGAGATGTAATCCTACCAAATTAATGGTTTAGAGTTTCATTTATCCATTTTCAAAAACATTCTCAATCTCAAATGGACCAAGCCATTTGGTCTAGAGTTTGCCCTTGTGATCCTTGTATTTTGAATCAAAAATAAGGGTCCAATCTCCTAAATTTAATTGTCTAGTCTTAATGTACCTATCATGTCAAGTAATCCACTGGTGATGTATAAGTTATATGGTATATAATGCCTACTATTTTTATTCATCTAAGGCATTAAGTTGCATAAGACTTTCTTTTTGTGCTTCAGATATATCCATCTTAAGTGCTAGTGTTATCTATAAGGTTTTATGCTCAAATTAAATTAGCAATATAGGTTTCTTCCCATAGACCAACTCATATGGGGTGAAGCCTATAGTAGTCTTTCATGTAATTATAGAATACCAAATAGCTTCAAAAAATTTAGCCTCCCAATCCTTACAAGACATACTAACAGTCTTGGTCAAAATATTTTTTAACTCCATGTTGGTGACTTCCACCTTTCCATTATACTGTGAATGATATGGATTTGATTTCTTATGCCTAATCTCATATTGTTGGACCAAAGTAGTAATTAAACTAGCAGTGAATTTTGGTCCTTGATTAGTGATTATTTCTCATGGCACACCATAACTTGTGAATATTTATTCGTAGAATAAAGCTTCCACCTTCTCATCCCTAGCATGTGTAAGAGCCTTTAATTCCACCCATTTAGTGACATAGTAAGTACATACAAGGATGTACTCTTTGTTGTTATATTTTAGATCAAAAGTTCATACAAAGTTTAGGCCCCATTTTTCAAATGGTTCAAGCACCATTTGAGGTTGCAAAGGCATCTCATCTAAATGTGTAGGTCTCCCCATACACTAACATCTATCACAATGAGAAATATACCTTATTACATATTTATGGAGTGATGGCTAATAATATCCTATATTCAAGATTTTTACTATTATACACTTGGTGAAAAAGTACCCTCCATAGGGTTCATCATGGTAGGCTTTGAGGATATCTAGAACTTCATCTTCTCTGAGACATCTTCTAATGATGGAATTAGGCCCAATATAGAAAAGAAATCTAGATAGCCATTAATACCTACCACTTTTCTAATTCAAATCTCTTCTTTATTTAGGGAAGAAGTGTTATGGGAGTAACCTTTTGGCAAGGTAGTTAGCAATATCAACATACTAAGGTGTGGTAAGGGTGAGGGAGAATAGGTGATTATTTATAAATGAGTCATCCACTATGGTATCTTCTTCAAGGATTGTAGGCATGATAATAAATTAGCCATGATATTGTCCCTACCAAGCTTATCTACAATGGTGATATCAAATTATTGTAACAAGAGTAGCCATTTTATCAATCTAGCTAGGATAGCTAGTTTGTTCATAAGGTACCAAACGGCTGCATGGTCTGTATGAATAAAGAATTGATACCCTATGATGTAGTGATGGAACTTGTTGATAACATAGACTATTTACAAGAACTCTTTTTGAATAACTATGTAATTTAATTCTACTACATATAGGTTCTTGATTACAAAATAGATAGCATAATTAAGTGCTCCTTATTTTTGGCCTAGCATAACTCCTACTACAGTATCTAAAGCATCTATGTGAATATGGAAGGGAATATTCCAATCAAGACCATGTAGAATAGGGGTGGTGGTCAATAACTCTTTCAATTGTTTGAAGGTTATATCACAAGCAAGAGTCCAAAAGAATTTAGCATCTTTAGTTAAGAGAGTGAACAATGGTGTTGATACTTTTTTGAAATTATTGATAAATCTCTTATTATAACCATCATATCTTTAAAAACTCTAGACATCTTTCTATTTTTGAGGAATAAAGAGATTTTTTATGATGATAATTTTTATAGGGTCAAAATTAATTCTTTTAGCAGATACGTGGTGGCCTAAAACAATACCTTCTATCATAAGCATATAGTATTTCTTGTGACTTAAAGACAAATGGTGCTCTTGACAGTGTTGTGTCACTTTCTCCAAGTTGCTTAAGCACTCATCAAATTTTTCTCCATAAATAGTGAAGTCATCCATATAAATTTCTACACATTCATTTATCATGTCTACAAATATAATACAAATAGCTCTTTGGAATGTTGTAGGAGCTTTACACAACCCAAAAGGTAATACAACATAAGCATAAGTACCCTAGGGATAGGTGAAGGTGGTCTTCTCCTGGTGATTAGGAGAAATGTTAATCTAGTTATAACCACTAAAGCCATCCAAAAAGGCAAAATATTTCTTCCCTACTAGTATGTCCAACACCTGATCAATGAAGGGCAAAGGAAAATGATCCTTTTTGGTTGTATTAAATTCCCTATAATATATGCAACACACCATTCGCCATTTTTATTTGGTATAATTACCAAATGTGAAACCCATTGAATATCTAAGGTAGGGTATATAAATCTAGTGTCAAAAGTTGTTGTAATTCCACTTTGACTATTTCTCTAAGAGCTAGATTCATCCTTCATTATGGTTGTCTAATTAGTTGGCACTCTTCTTTGATATGGATATGATTTGTGCATGTTTCTAGGTTTATTCCATGCATGTCCTTATAATCCCATACAAAATCATGTTGGTTTGCATGCAATATGCTAACTAAGTGATTTTCTTCATTTGAATCCAACTTATTATTAATAAGCAATGTTTTCTTAGAGAGATTTCAATTTACTTTGAGAGTTATTTCATCATTTATATATTGCTAATATATTTGGTTTAAATGTAGTTATGAGGTATTAGTTGGTGGAATATTTCTTGTATAGATGCATCAAATTTATCTGCTTCTTATAAGTTGGAAAATGGACACTCAACACATTATAGGTGCCTGATATTTATTCATAAGTTTTGTAATTATTCTAGAAAATGTTAGAGAGAATTGCATCATCTTCCTAATCAACCTAGGTGCATGCATGGTATAAAGTGAATATAGGAATCTAGGGAGGTTGTTTTATCTCATCTTCTTTAGTCCATAATGTATGTTTAGGTGCCAAACCTGGCTATGCTAGGGGATAGAGGACCAAATTCTTAGTGTCATTACTATTAGAGATCAACATGTTACCTAATCTAAAGCTGATGAAGGCATCAACTATAGCAAGCCAAGGATGTCCTAAGATAAGAGGATATCCACCCAAATTATAATTAGGCTACAACATAATGAAATCTATAGGATACTCCAAAGAATATATATTAATGAAAGGATCTTCAATGTTTTCTTCTAGTCTGACTATAGACTTATCAGCCATTTGTAACATTGAGATGTGAGATGAATATTATTTAGCTATAGTTTATGGATGGTTTTAGTTAGCATTACATTTATTTCATCCACTAAGTATATCAATGTATTAGATGGATACTGATCATAGATATAGACTATTACTATTGGGTGTCTTAGATCTAAATATTTATTTGGTAGGGTGTCTCTCAACATAAGGTCTATTGGCTTGCTAATCACATGCACTATATTGAGATCCTTCTTCTTCCTATCAGGCTTATGTATACATAGGTCTCTAACATCATTGGAATATATGGGCACATCCTTGATGTCTTAGAAGAGAGGAATTTTAACACATATTTTTAAGCTATCTTATGAAACCAAATTTAGGCTTAATGGCATGGCACTGAAGGGTAAGGCATTCTATAAATGGTGGGGCTATTTTAGAAATAGATTTGTTTTCTATTTTAGAGAATTATTATGGTGATAAAGGTGGGTTAACATGATCTTATAGTGTTTCCTAATCTAACTCCATTATTATGGGTAGGGATAGAGGTAGTAGAACTTTCCCTGACCACATGTGAACATCATTGATGTTCACCACATATGCCAGTTATTGGATAGGTTCAATACTAAAGGTTAGTTAAACAAATTTATTTTCAAGGTTCTACATGAGTTGGATAGGGAGATAATTAAGCTTGGATTTAGCTTTGGTATTGGGCATAAGAGTAGGAGGTTATTATTTCTTTTGTGGAGGCAATCATATTTGATGGTTTCCATAGGATTGATTAGGTCTCTAGGGATACTACCACTAGTTTGTGAAGGGTAGCCTTGGGGTGGTTTCCAAGCTTGTGTCCAAGGTGGGGATTTATTTTGTGGAGGTTTCTAGGAGGTGATAGGTTAGCTTGTCTAAGGTGGCTACCAACTAGAATTAGGAGGTGGGGATTCATTTTGTGGAGGTTGCTAGGAGGTAGTGGGGTAACTTGTTTGAGGTGTCTTCTAATTGGAATTAGGTGGGACATTCATCCATGGAATAGTCCAATTGGTAGTAGTATTTACAAATTATGAGTTAAAGGAGGTAGAATGTGCAAAAGGTATATTTTGTCCCACACCTAGATAAGATGGTTGTTAAACCCATGGCAATCTTTGTAAAACATAGAAAAATTGGTCTCCATCTTCTCTTATAGCATGTAGCTCTACTATTTTTGGTTATTCAATTGTGATGCTAGCTACTTTATCTTGAAACTCATGAAACCTACAATCTGACTTTCCCTCTTACAATCTAGATAATAGATGGTCAAAACTTGATCCAAGGTTACTTGTTTTTGCCTAGAGTGTAGGCCATCTAGTTGGGTGGCCAAATAACTAATGATATCCTATTTTATATCTTGTAGCAAGTTATTAACATCAAATTTTAATATGCCACTTATAGCTACCAGTGGAAGCTTATTGCCCCTAACTTTATTTATGGTAGACTTGGAATAGTTCTTGTTCAATTCCTTGATGTCTAAAAATGGTAGATGGGAGATGTCTCGCCCACTCATTAGGTCTAAGGATTCTAAATAGTCTTCTTAGACTCCTTTCATGAAGATGAGTTTTAGAGGTTCTTTTCTTAGTGCACTTTGTTTGAATTTCTATACACTGAACATGAACCATTTAACATAGTCTTCCAAAGATTCATCCCCTTCTTGAGTCATCTTGAAGATGTCATTTCTTCTATAAATTTTTTCTCATCCATATTCTTGATACTTAGCCAAAAATTATTTTTCATATCTTTCCAAGTGAGGACTAAATTACTACCTAGTCCCATGAACCAATAAAGTGTTGAGTCCTTACAGGTAGTTAGAAAAAGTTTTAATTTATATGTATCCTACCTGTAGTCATAACTTCTATAGATTATATCAAATTCAAACAAAAATGTGTCTGGGTCTTTTGAGAATGTATCTCTTAAATTGGGCAAGGTTGAGGGTAGGATATTTTTCATTTGTTACACTTATTTCATCTAAAATAGGAAATTTAAAAGTAACTATGCTTAGAGTCTCATTGTTATCCACAAAGTCTCCTCCATTCATGATGGTTTTTCTTGTGATATGAATACCAAAGCTACTCAGGATCACATCTTCAAATTATGTATCAGTCCCTTTATTAGTATAGTAGTAAATGTTTATCTACTGCTTTTCAATCTTTTTTCTCCATGAGAAATCTAAAGATTCTCCTGAGCTTTCTTGAATTTTTTTAAGAAATCTTTGATGGAATGTTATTCTAATGCTACTTTCTAGAGTGTTTGGTTCACAAAGTTCTTATCATTCATTTCTCCCTACTAACTTAGCTAATGCTTCCTCTACTTTTACTTCCTTTTTCAAAGCCAATAGTACTTATTCTTCAAGCTACTTCCTTTAGTTTTTAGTGTTTCATTCTTTAAGAGCCTTTCAGCTCATGGTATACTTTTCAATATGATTCTTGATTGCTATAGGTACATACGGTTCTTTTTTGATAGAAATTTATGGCTTGTTTGGTAAGAATCTCTCTCAAGAATCTCTTTCTCTCTACATAAACATTATACTACACCTTTTAGCTATCCTATTCCTTCCTACACAAGATTAGTGTCTTTTTATTTTTCAAGTTTTCTAGGGGGTTATTTCAGAATAAGCAAAATGTACAATAAAGGAGTGTAAAAATCAAAATAACTAGAATTGAAATTTTACTTATAGAAAATAGTAAAGTTATCTATTAAAAGTGGGAAAATTAATCTAGGAAGTAGAAAATGAAAGTAGAAAAATTATCCTAGAAAATAAGAAGTGAAAGCAGGAAAATTATCCTAGAAAATAGGGAATGAAAGAAAGAAAATTAAAGCCACACTTTGCAAAAAGAAAAAATATTTTTGGAAATAAATCCTAAAATATGAACTACGTAAATTATAATATTTCAAAGAGGCATTCAAGGCTATGCACCATTTACTTCTAGAAACTTAGACATCTAGCTTAAGACACTGTAGTGCCCTCACTTGACTTGCCTAGATAGAACTATATGTCTAGAAACTTAGGCATCTGACATAAGACATTGTAGTGTCCTCACTCAACTTGCCCAACTAGGTAAAATAGTGTGTTAACCAATCTTGAAAAAACAATAATTTATTTTAGAAAATAATAATTGAAACCCTCCTCAATAACGGTGCCAAAATGTTGTACAAACTGATTACCTAGTGAATACTAGATTTTTGAGTTTGATTAACATTAATTATCAACCTAAGGTGTGTATGATTTTCAAGGAAGTCAGCACTATATATGCATTATTGATTCATAAATCAGATTGCTTTACTAATTTTAGTACAATGAACTTATGTTGAATTTACTAGATAATTATACTATGAAAATATTATGATAGAAATATATAAATACTTAACACTTATAAATCACATATGCATCACACTTTATATAATAAAATTAATAATGAAATCTACATATACACTCTTAACTAAGGAGGGTCAAGATCTTCACTATATCTCCTTCTAAGGGGGCCCTTCCTCATTCAAAATTGAGTTCCAATCCTTCTTTGAGAGATTTTAAAAAGCTTCTTATATAAATAACTTTCTCATTACTCAAATTTGTAGCAATTAAATATTGCTACATAAGATTACAATGCAATGACTTATATAGTTCTATTACCTATCCAATCTCAATTTCAACTTCATTATCTTATAATATGATCTAGGTTCTACCATTAAATATAGAAGGTAGTTTATTAACTTCTAACCAAAGACACCAAACTAAGAAAAATAAAAATACTTTAGAAACTACCCCAGTCAACCTTCAAGTGGTTAGTAACCGAAGTTACTTGTTTTAGGCTTAAATGGGTTAAGGACAAGGTATATTGTTTTGATATTTTATTTTCTTTTGTCTCCTTCTCATTGTCCTTTCTTAATCATCTTTGATAGTACATTCAAATTTCCTTGTATGTAGGGAGTCCATATAATAGTTATGATCCTTTCCATTTATCCATTCATTTCCAAAGATAGCTAGATGTGTCCTTAAGATCTAATCATAATAATATCTATGTTTTTTATAGTGGCTATGGGTAACCTATAGGTGAAACCTATAGTTATCATTGGCACTCTACAGTGGCTATGAGAAACCTATAGATGAAGCCTACAGTTTCTACAACTAATCTATAATGGCTATAGGTATCCTATAGGTGGATCTTACAATTATTGTGGGCAACCTATAGTGGCTAAGGGTAGCTTGTAAGTTTTGTGCCCAAATGAGATCTTCTAGTCTTACACTATCCTTCAAATTCTTCTTAAATAAAGTTACACAAGTATAATCTAATCAAGGAAAAAGCATCAATAATTCATAACATAACACACACACACACACACACACACACACACACACACACACACACACAGATATATATATATATATATATATATATATATATATATATATATATATATATACACACACACACACACACACACACACACACACACACACACACATATATATACATATATATATATATATATATGTACATATATATATATATATACACACACATATATATGTATATGTGTATATATATATATATATATATATATATATA
The DNA here is from genome assembly GCA_037957365.1 of Torreya grandis. Classification (NCBI taxonomy): domain Eukaryota; kingdom Viridiplantae; phylum Streptophyta; class Pinopsida; order Cupressales; family Taxaceae; genus Torreya; species Torreya grandis. Next base: position 1,062,497 of record JARHVA010004103.1, read on the forward strand.
TATGTATGTATGTATGTATATATATATATGTATGTATATATATATATATATATGTATGTATGTATGTATGTATATATATATATATATATGTATATGTATATATATATATATATATATATATATCAAATGTACACATAAAATAAAAACTACATTCATTCATTTGTATGAGTCATGGATGGTTATGGGGATTTACATAGAAAAGGATATATATTAGGTATGGATGAATAGAGCAATTGGTGGCTTCATTAGAAGGCTAAAGTCCTTTTGTGTATGAGTAGCATAGGAGGGGAGAAGGGGATGTGTAGGTGAAGTGCAATGTAAGGGGAAAATTAGATTGACAACCAATAGCCTAGGAGATAGACTTATAACAAAAAAAGGTGTAAGCTGATGGAAGATCTGGAACTTGGAAGTGTTGAGAGAACATTAGTAAGTGGGAAGGGCATAGGGAAGGGTTTTTTGAATTTTAGTAGTGTGAGGAGAGGAAGAATGAATCCATAGATCTAGTTCAATAGTCAATAGGTGTAGGATTATTTGGGTCCCTATAGAATTTTATCATTGGGGATGTACCAGATGCACCTATCCCCTTTGAATCTATAGTGTAAGCTGATGTACTAAATCCCCCATAGGAAAAATTAAGATTGATAGCTAACCCTATTATCAATATAGAATTTGACCATTTTATAGAATTGGACTATAATTTTATTATTGAAAGAGTTATTCCTTACAAAGTTTTAAGTGAGAATACCTCTAAACCTTTGGGTGCTAGCTCAACAACACAAAATGTGAGTGTAAGCCTTCACAGATTAGGATTTATCCTATAAGAAGTGGCTCAGTGCAACAAGTTATTATTACAAGACCATCATCATCTATGGCACTAATAGTAATAATGGGACCAATTCTTAATCCACTAGCTAGAAGCATTGGAAGGCCACCACAAAGACAAGTACTAGGGGATAAACACCTCAAATGCTAGTTGCCCCCCATTGTATATCTATTATGAGATGTCCATGCACTTGTCATAGTATCATGGCATGGAAAATGCCTCATAACATGTGTTAAAATGTGAACTACAATAGTGTGCTTTGGGTATAACCTAGTTAAAGTGCAAGTCAAACCAATTCATGACAACTTTGTTTGATCATGCATGTACTTGGTATAAGAAATTTGATCCTAACTAGGATATGATTGATTATAACACCTTGAAGGAAGCATTCTTGAAATAATTTAATATATGTAATTTTAAATAATAGAATATCACTGTGCTCAAGGAAATTAACTAAGGATTATTACAGAGTGTACACATGTATGATCCTAGATTCAAAACTCTTCTTTTTAAGATTATTTATGATATTCACCCCTACCAACATGTGTAATGGTTTATTGGGGGATTTTTGGTACCATTCAAAATATCACTTTCCATGAATACATTCATAGACCCTCATGAATTTATTGAATCCATGCTTTTAACTGAGTTTGTTGGAAGTGATGACACTAGAATTAGCTCATTCATGGAGGTGAAGATTATATCGATGGATAGATAACTCTTAAAACTTATCATTAGTTCATCATAATATGCTCAAAGTGGTTTATGGTGTATCGATTATGAAATATAAATCCATAATAGGAATAAATACCCTTAAAAATGTGCACACATTGCTTCTAAACAATGAAGTTTGTCACGAGGTGCATGATGTTCAAAACTACCCTTTATTTTAACATGCCAATCAAGTTAACATAATAATCTATTGTAATTTATGTGATGATTACACTCATACCATAGTTGACTATTGAGTGATTGATGAGATGCATGAGAATATAAAGAGAGGCACATGGTTGGCCATTGTAATAATTAGGGGGTAAGATAATCAAGGCAATAAAGGTTATGGCTAGTAGAATGTAGGTTATGGGATGTAAAGAGGTGACATAGGGTGAGGTGTTATATTTATTAAAGGAATATTCCAAACATAATCATGTTACAAGTGTATATCAATTGATCACTATTAACATGACTACACTACACATCTAAAATGTGAGTATTGTCAAGGAACACACAAGGTTGAAGAATGCCCTGACTTGTACAAAAAAATTGACTCAAGGCTAGCCTAGTGTATACAAGGGCATAAGAATAATTAGGCATGAGCCAAGAGTAGATAAGTGGACTCCAAAAGCATAAATGACCCACATATAACCCATAAAATTATAAGAAAATACTTGCAGTAGACTCACCACTCAATCACCAATTATGCTAGAATTGGAGTTATGCATGAAATATGGGGAATAAAGTAACACTAAGCACATAATATGGCCTGAACCTAAATCTATGCCTTACTCAAACCTTACATGCCATAAATATGTATTTTAAAATGATATGAGTGTGATTTAGAACTTATAAGGAGAGTTTTAATTGGCACAAGACCTATAGGCACAAGCTACCACCTCTCAAAAGAAGCAAGATGGTCAAGAGGCTAAGGTATAAGAACTAACAAATATCTTGTGCCTCCTACAAATAGAAGGGATGATGCCCCTATTGAATAACTTGATTTTAGAGCATACAAGGTAGAAGATAGTTGAAGTTGATACACCATGCATAAAAAAGGCATGAAAAGTTAGGCATACCCAAAATATGGACTATGATAAAGAACTCTTGGTGAATGCCACCATTGATGAATGGTATGTATGTGAGGCCCTTATGGACACAAGCATCAAGGTCAATATCTTGACAAATAATGCATGGGATAAAATAGGTAGGTTATCCTTGAGTCCTTCCCCTCATGTAATTTTCATGGCCAACAAATCTAGGATAAAACCAATTGGGATTTTAAAAGGCACCATTATGGATATCATGGGTACCTAGTTCTATGATGACTTTGAAGTAATACAATTATATGAATGAGATAATTATCTATCACTCTTAGGAAGGCCATGGTGATATGTTAATAATGTCGATATATGATTTAATAAGCACTATATAACTTTTAAAAATGGTAAGGAGAGAGTATTGATCCCCCTCTCAAGTGACCAAAGGCCCCCTATGTATAAAGTGTTGATCTAGAAGATGAGATAAACCATATCTACAACATCATGGTACAAGGTGCTAAGACTCTTTTCACCAATGACCAAGGAGTGATTTATTGGGAAGATGGATAGTCATCCTCAAACACCATTGATGTTACTTATAATCAATGGGTCAAAGAAGCTTATGAGATGACTAGTTAGAGGTGCCACTTAGTGAGCACAAAGGTGACAAAACCTGTGAGGATTAGATGGGTCTAGATTGATCATACTTCAAAGAGATGGGTTTCTTATAATAAAAATAAGGGGAAGAGATTGTTTCACTTGATTAAAGGTAAAATTATCATGCTCTCAAGATATAAGGGGATCAATCCTATGGAATAATACATTCATGACCTTGAGTTATGCATCTTAAAGGAGGTAGATAGGATGGACACACTAGTGTATACTTTGAGAAGAACTAATGTTCATTATTGCATAGCACAAATTCCTAGCTTGCCAACTTAGCAAGATGTAAAAGTAGCCATCTACACCATATTTGGAAAAAGTAACAAGGACCTAGACATTTTTACATACTTTGGTAATTCAAACCCAATAGCACACATATGCTTCCATGAATAAACATTTATTGACTATAATGCAAATTCCCCAATGAACCTATGGTTGCATTCATTCTACATAACCTTGAATACATGGATGAAATCTTGGTATATGGTCAATGAAATGCATTATGAGATAGCCAGTTAGGATGTCTTGAAAGATAAGTTTGTGCACACCTTCTCCTTTTCCTCACATGACCTAGAATTAATCAAGCCATTACAAGTATTTCAAATGATAGTGTTTAAGGAAACTAAAATCTTAGAGGAATACCTTAAATAAATGTTTGGGGAGAAAGGATTTTTACTCCCAACTTTCTTTGAGTAATAGACACTTAATAGTGACTTGAGTGATGAAGATATGGAAACCTAGAAGGAGTATAACTAGATGTCCTTGATAGGCAAGAAGAAACTAGTACACAAAATAGAGGATAATAACCCACATTTACATCTATTACCAACTATTAAATGTCACTTGAGTCACTAATCCCTTTTTGACTCCATTCACTAACAAAGTCCTTTTTGACTCCATTCACTAACTAAGTCTTGTATGGTGTTACAAGCTATAAAATATTTACTTTTACTGATGGTTTCTCTAGATACCATCAATTCCAAATTGAAGAGGAGGATAGGCCTAAAATAACCTTTATAACATAATAGGGTTATTTCACCTATAACATGATGTTGTTTGGGATCAATAATGTGCCAATAATATTCTCTAGAGTGTTCATCACCACATTTAAGTATTTTATTCATAAGTTCCTCTAGGTGTACCTTGATGATTAGACTATGTATGGGCTCATGAAATACCATTATGATAACTTTCACTTCATGTTTTAGAGGTGTCAATAGTTACAAATATCATTAAACCTTAAAAAGTGAATCTTCATGATACCTTTTTGGCACCTTGATCAAGTACATCATTTACAAAGATGGTTTCTTTGTCGATCCCATGAAGATTGCAATAATCATTCATCTCTAGAATCCTTCCACATAGACAGATGTTTGCACCTTTCTTGGCCATTATGGATATTATATAAAGTTCATAAAGAACTATGAAGATATTTTAGAACTTCTAGAATATATCTTGTGTAAGGATGGCCTATTTTATTAGAGCACAGTGTAAAAAGATGTATTTAAAACTCTAAAACTCAAGCTGGCTAGTGTGCCTATTTTACAATTTATTGACTAGATGACCCCATTCCAATTCCATGTAAAATCATACAAATATATAATTAGTACCATTCTATAATAACTTGGTGAAGGCAAAATGGATCATTCCATCTCCTTCATAAGCAAAAAATTAACCCAAGCAGATCAAAACTATACAACTAAGTGCAAAGTGTTGACCATGGTCTACACCCTATAAAACTTTAAGCAATACTTTTTGGTGACACCATTCATCTTCTTTATAGATAATTAGTCACTTAAATATCTTGTAAATAATCCCATTCTCCATGGTCACATTTATATATGGATAGTTTTATTTCAAGAATTCTAGTTCTTAGTTGTCGTCAAGCCTAGAAAATAGAACTTGGGCCCAAATCATTTATCCTACATCAACTCTAATGATTTAGTAGTGCTTATTGAGGATGACATGTTGAATGTGAAAATATATATATACCATCAAATCCCTCAAGACTTGGTAGAGATATCCACTTTTTTAACATTTAGATCTGTACTCCAGACTATGGTAACCAAAGAGAAAAAATAGCTTGTAGTTCACACCAACACTTTTTCACTCATCAGTGGAGAACTTTACAAACTAGGTTGTTATGAAGTCTTGTGTTGATATTTCTTAAAACACAAAATGGAATACATTTTATATGAGGTGCATAAAGGGATAATATGCAGCCATTATATTAGAGATGTAATGATGTCCAAAGTATTATAATCAGGCTTGTGGTGGCCAAGTTTGTTTTAAGGTTCTAAGGATTTCAACAAGGCATGTGACATATGCCAGTGCATAGGGAAGCCCAACCACTAGGATGAGATGCCTCTCATCCCCATTATTGTCTAGGTACCATTTTAAAAATGGGTCATTGATTTTATTGTCCTGATCACTCCCATAACAAGGTGCATAGGTGTAAGATACACTCTAGTGTCCATTCATTATTTCACTAAGTAGGTTGAGGTAGTGATAACAAAAGATTACATAACTACCATAGCCATAATTTTCTTATTGGAGAAATTTATAAGTCACTATTGGTGACCACTTAGTTTGACTAGTGATAGAGGCACACACTTCATCAATGAAACTATATAGATGTTTCTAACATAATACATTGTGGCATGCCATAAGATAATGCATTATCATCTACAAGTGAATGGAACTACTAAGGCATTCAAAAAAATACTATGAAAATGCCTCATGAAGATATGTGACATTATTTTAAAATATTGGGATGATTGAGTTTCAATAGTACTATGGGCATATTTCATAACCTATAGGTACATGATCAAGGATACACCATTTCAATTAATTTTTGACACTGATGTTCTATCAATGGAATTCATGGTGCCATCATTATGCATTATGCATATTAGTCATTTATATGACTCAAAATCATTAAGTATGATGCTAGAGGACTTTGAATACTTGGATGAGGTGCATGCCCAAGTAAGGTGGAGCCAATAGATAGAAAATGCATGCCAAAATTTGTGGCATGACAAAAATATTAAGCACAAGGTACTAACTAAAGGAGCATTGGTATTTTTCTATGATACCAAGTACCTCAAACACCCAAGAAAGTTAAAAATTAGGTGGATGGGTCTATATGTCATCCAAAACATATTGAAAATTGGTGCATGCAAGTTATGCATGTTGTCAGGTGAAATACTCCCTGGGCATTTCAATGGAAACTAATTGAATCCTTATCGGTAATAAGATGGTGATATCACCATTAAACATCAATTTATTGTTCATAATTTAGTTATGTTATGTTGACTCAAATTATTTTTGGCACAAGCCAAACATTTCCTTTTATTATTTTGTATTGGTGATGAGGGAATAATCAAGGAACATTCAAGCCTAAAAGTGAACTATTATAGTGCTTCTACTTATAAATCTAGTCGAGTGAGTCAAGCACAAACTCTTTCTAAAGTGCTTGAGGCCAAGAACCTAAGTTTATAGGTGTATATATTTTATGAGACTTGCAAAAATTTGAGTACCAAGTGATGAAAATATGTGCACAAGATGCTAATGTGCATAATATGAGAGAGAGGCACACAAGATGCTCAGTGCACAAGACATCTAAAGAATGAAGTGTTGGAGGATCAATGCAAGGGATTTGTACGGGGTAGGATAGGCTAAGGCAAGAGATGAGAGCATTAAAAAAATAAACCAAGACAAGAAAACATGCTTGAAATGAAAATATAGTAGGAAGAGAAGATGGAACCATGAAGGATAAATCATGTGCATGTGAGGCACTAAACCTAGGTTTTATAAGGAAGGAGAAGGTCATGCCAAGTGAACAAAACACTGGAGAAAGATCATTAGGACAAGATGACGTCCACCCAAAGTGAGGTAGGAAGTGATAATATTAACTACACATCATTTCACCAAAAATACCATTAGGAGAATTTGTTGAGGTAATGTTATAGGTAAAAATATCCTTATTCAATGCATAGGTGGTAGCAATTTTTTGCATATTTCATGGGTTTTAGTGAATTCTAAGAAATCTAGGCACTACCATGCCATTAATCACCTATAATTGAGAATGTAGTTGAATTAGGGGTATAAATAAATAAAAGGCCAACTAGTTTAGGTTACAAACCTCAAGTTAATTTGAAATAAGAACATAGAGCATAAAACTAGAGCTGAACAAGAGCTGAAGCAAGAAAACACTACCACAGTGAAACCTTGATCACCCACAGATGCAAAAATATAATGATTGAATAGAGAAAGGAATTGTATTTCCTTTGAGATTGGCATAAATAAGTATGGGACATGAATTTTGTTAAACCTCAATAGCAAAAAACTGGAGTGACATTAAGGCCACCATTAATAGCAAGTAAAGCTTGAGAGCTTAATTCATAGTCATAGACCTCATGGTTATGAGGTATGCTAAAAAAAATTACAAGCTTAGATAATTTTCATAGACCTCATTACTATGAGGTATGCTAACAAAAAATACAGGCTTAGATAATTTAAATAAACCACACTTCAACTATAGTTGATTTAGGATGGGGGAAAAAATGAATGAGTTCTAGTCTACACCAGGTATAGAAGGATGCTAAGAGGGTGTAGACAATAGAAGACACCACCACTAAAAATAAGAAATTATAGCCAATGGAAGGAGTTAGCATCATTTTGGTTAATCTTGAAGCACTTACAAAGATGTTCTATTGAGAAATGAAGTTTGCTATGGAAGTATTGGTAGGAGAAAACTGGACATCTTTTGCTTAAACTTGCCAAATCAAATAATACAACCATTGTACCTCAATTAATGTGCAAGATCTAGTGCAATACTAGGTGGTTGATACAAGGGCCAAGATATAAGTAGGCATGGCATTGTTTAATGTCTCCATCTGAGATAGACTTAAAAACACTGGCACACCTTAGCTCTATGAGTTACCATGTTTTAAGAAGTTAGAGGAACTCATGAAATTCATCCTTTCACACATATATGGAGACAACTTATACTTTTTAAGGAGGTGCATGTGGTTATCAGTAAGCCTCATTATGAACCATTAGGCTTCCATACTCTAGAATAGACATCCATCAGATGATGGAAGATGATGATGAAGTTAAAAGGGTCATGAAACTCCTTGGGTACTACAAAGGAGGATTTATGTTCCCCATAAAAGATATAAAAGACCCTAATATTAGGGCATTTTCATGCCTCATAAGTTAAAATATATTCCCTAATGATCAGTAGATGAATGTCACCAAGGCCTACTTGTGCATCACTTACTGTATGGCATAGGGGTAAAATTTAACATTACTAAATTTATTACTAAAGAAATGACAAAGAATGTGCTTGAGTGTTATACGACATGAAATGCCTTCAAGTGGGGGTTGATGCTGATTTTAATTATGATATAAGATATTAGTGTGCCTGATGGTGATGAAGACAACCTTTGGGTCTTCCCAGTGCACAAAATCTCCCTGGTGCTAAACTACTAAGAGTTCACCTAGCCACCCACCTTCTCCCAAAAGTACAAAACCTGAGTGATGGGGTGGTGTGCACAGTACATAGAGATATTTGATATGGAATGGTGCATCCCTGAGGATCTACCTTAGAACATTTTTGTAATGGAAACCTTTACTATTATGTAACACTTCTATTTATTGCACTTGGAACTCATAGACAATAATTGATCAGGTTAGTTTAATCTCCCTTACACATTTTTTTCTAAGTACTTCAAGGATGTGATACAGATAATTCTAAACACATAATAGATGGGCATCTTGATGAAGGTCATGGATTTGTAAAGAATTAGGTTATGGAACCAATACATATCCTTAGGAGGAAAATATACCAAGGATGAGGAGGATGACTCAGATTTCACTAACATCCATCCCCTTTAGAATGAATTAATAGTCAAGCACATCCACATGCCATATTATGAGATGAAGTCAAGAAAGAAGGGTGCATGCCCCAAAAAGGATGATGGCCTCCCCCTCTATATCAGTGATTAAGGGAAGTTGGAAATAATAGCATAGTGAAAATCTCTTTATAAAAAGTGAGGAGAAACACTTGAAGAAATTCAAGAGAACCTATGGCTAAATACCACCTCTGATAATAAATCAAATCATTTCACCCCATGTAAGGGACTAATTCTCTTAGAAATAATGAGAATAAGAAGAATAAGTCTAAGGGGCCTATTATGATGCTAATAATAACCTTGGCAGAGATGGAGGTGCAAGAGGCACATGAATAAATAGAGGTGAAAAAGGCACATGAAGATATGGAAAAAGAGGAAGAAGAAGGAACAATGGTATCCATTATGAATGATGCAGTAGAAGAAGAGCCCAATACCAAAGAATTTTAGGAATCCCTCCAAATTAGCACTACTACTACACTTGGAGAAGTAGATAATCTAGCAAGTGCCTTACCAAAAAAACCACCACATAGTCTCTATAAATTAAGGAGGAAAAGAGAAAGGCATGGAGGAAATTGGGGATGAGTGAGGTAGAAATTTTGAAGGCACTAGTGCTAGAGAAGAAAAGGGATGCCATGAAGGAAAAATGCATGACCCAAGAGGAGATTGAGAAGATTGAGGCTAAGGAAATGAAGGCCAAGGAAGAAAAGGCCTTAACACTAGTAAATAAGAGGAAGGATGAGATAAATAAGGCATATGAATAAAAGGCTAAGAAAGAGAAGGAAGATAAATAGGTGGTCATGAGCATGGAACTTACTAAGGAAATGGTATAAAAGGAACCTAGCACATTGACTAGTATAGTAGATGAAACTAAACCACAGGTGTGCCCTAGTATCAAAGGGTTACTCAAAGATAAGGAAGGTGATATTAGCACCTTGAAAGAACAAATAGAGAGCATCAATGAGACCTAGTAGAACAAGGAGGGTGAATTTAGCACTAAGAAGAAGAAGTAGACAAAGGGGACAAGTTTGAAGAAGAACCCCTATAGGAGAAAGAAGAAGGAACCTTAGAGGAAAGTGTGAAAGAGAGTGGTAGCACCAATAAAGAAGAAGAAGATCAAATGGAGCTAGCCATCCTAGAAGAAGAAGGTGCAGAGCTAAGCCTAAGAGAAAAGGCACAAAAGGGATGGATATATGAGGATTTATAAATTTTTGAGTACATGTCCCCCATAGTTTCCACAATTAGGACATGTCAATAGTTGTCATTATTTTTTATAGTTATATTGATGAACCTCTTTTTGAAGTGCCATAGAAGGCCATACTAGGTGTAGAGAAATCAAAATAAGTGCATGATTTCCTTCTCATAAACCTCCATGTAATGAACCCAATCAGGTCAGTAAATGCACTCATCTAAATGGCATCTAAAGTAGCACATAAGAACATCATCAATGATGTTAGGGATTCAAAATGGAAGAAGATTTCACTAGATATAAAATAATAATCAAAGGCCATAAATTTTATCTTATAGTAACTCATTGAGTACATCAAAGTAGCCAATCTATCCATCCTGGAGGTTGACAAGGTATGCATTATAGTGGAATATATGTTCTTGAGGTTGAAGGTAGATTTAGCACCAGAAGAAGAGGTAGACCCATGCATCATGCTAAAATAAGAGCTAGTTACAAAGATTGAAGAGTTGGAAGACCTATTTTAAAAACTTTAATAGGGTATATATGCAACCAATTCCATCTTCTATAGCTTCTCTAACTAAGTGTTAGTCATAAATGTGCACATCAAGCAAGCTAAGGGGGAGAAAGAGGAGTCGATGTCATAAATATACATTGTAAGTAGGTTAGATAATAACCAAATAATGGGGAATGTCAATTCCTTAAGCACCGAATCAAAGACCAAGAAAAAATATTGGAATCATTATTTCATGCCTTGTAGACCAAGGCCTATGAATAAGGATAAATCTTGGATGGAGTGGAAAAAGCTAAAGCAAACCTTGATGCCTTCTATAATGAATTAGAGAAGTTAGATGTGCTCACATTTAGTTCCACATATATAGAGATAAATAGCATTGTTGAGGAGCTCAATCTCACCATAAAGGGCTTTGAGGACTTCATCAGTGAGCTAAAGGAGAGTGCACCTGAGTTCTACACTCTGAGAGCATTAAAATACTAGTCTAAGGGTAGAATAGTAATTTTTGATAGGGTAATGTTTGGACCCTAATTTGTCCAAGTATGGATCCATACCAAATCACCAAACACCTCAGTATGAGTTAATCACTTGGTATGATTTTTATTTTGGCACCATTTTCACCAACTGGAGGAATCATCATAGACTTAGCGCTAGCTAGCAAGTAGTTATCTGATGCCCAATTTTTTAAGGCATCTTCTTAAGTTGTATGTGGTCACCACAACACAAATGGTACAAGGTGATGGATCCAAAAAAATGATCAACCAAGTCTCTAACTTAGCACCCAACATATACCCTCCACCATGGTACAAAGATGCTCCTAAGTTCTATAAAGTCAAGGTCAATCTAGCTAGCAGAGAGATGATAATTGAAGTAATGAAGCTCTCTAGAATTGAATCTAGATATCATGGATGTCATTAGCATAATTTTTAGCATGGATGCCTCTAAGCATCCACATTATAGTTCCCAATCTCACTTATGAGCCTTTCGGCCATGTAGTAGCTTATTTAGACTTTACTTTGTTCTACATAACATATAATCTATTCTACATTTAAACTTTGAGTAATTCAAAAGATTAGTTAAAGTAATTCATGGTGTTCTTCGATTTAATGTCTTTAGCTTTATTATTAAAATGTGTAATGAATGTGATGTTTTTAGTATTATAAAATCCATTTAAATGTTAATAATGTTGTTTGTAAGCTTTTTATTCATGACATTCATGGTGTCTCTATAATTTATGATGATGTCAGCCTAATTTGTAGAAATGGCCTAAGTATAAATAAGAATTTGTGCCTAGTGATGTTACTCTTACACAAAGCACAAACTAGAATTAACTTGATCTAAGGTATTCTATTGACCCATCTTAGTGCTATATGGTTCTAAGCCTAGTAAAACAAAGGCATATGCCCTTGAGATAATAGAACCACCAAGTATAATCTTGTGCCCCTATAACCAAAATTAATTTCCTAAATAGGCTTTGTGCCTATAGACCATTATAATCCAACTAGAATGGCTTAGACCAATGAACCTTCTAACATATTTGTTGTAATAACTAAGTCATATGAAGAAAGAGTTTTACAATGGCACAACTAGCCCAACATGGGCCTCGGTTCTTTCTCTACTATGTTTTAGTGAATGCATAAGGTTTGTGTCTTATGTGTATTGATGTTTGTGCAATAGAGTGAGAAATTTTGAGTGCTATGAGATTATTATATGTTTGTGCCTAATCATAATAAGTAGAGAACTAACTTGGAACACCAGATAAGCATTAGATGAGTAAATGAATTGCAACCCCAACTTTTATACAACAGTTAAGACCATGAAGACTATAATGGAGAGTGCATTTCTTTGTCCCAAATAGTGGTGGGACCCATAGAAGATGGAAAAATGAAGATATTAGATTATTTCAAGGAAGCCAATATCTTGGTTTTATTCCATTTGGATGGCACTCTGTTGGATAGGGGTGAATTTTGGGTCCACTTGGGTCACTTCAACTAGGTCATGAAAGAAAGGGTATTTATTGGCTAGATATTTTTTAGGATATAAAAGTACCTAGGTATTCATGGTATTAAATCCCCTTCATTAAATAGTGAAGCTCTCATATTCTTATGTCTATTTACTTCTAATTATTCACAATTTATTCATAGTATATACCATCTTATTCTGGGGTATTACTTTAATCATAAATTTCATGAACCATAACAAAGTGATTTTGTATCAAGTAAGTAGCTATTTCAAACAATTTGTAAAGAAGTTTGGGGAAAATAGAATGAAAACACTAGAATATGTGAGAATAAATAAGGTGAAGTTCATAATAAGTAGTTTTACAGAGCTTATTGAATCCACACAAGTAAATAAGCATTCAGGAGATGATAATACTTTAGAAAATGATTAAGAAATATTCTAAATTATATTTATATTAAAAGATAACACAAAGTTAACCATTTTAATCTTCAAAAATGCATCAAATGATCTCCTTAGATGCAAATTTATATATAAATCAACTTCCTTCTTATTCACTTTGAACTAATACATATAAAAGAAAAACTCAAAAATCTAAACACAAATTTTTAGATTTATTAAATTCTTTTACTCTAGTTACAATTGCTTTCCAAAAATTACCATCCTTTGGCACGTAGGCCTTCACTAATCTTTATATTGAATCAGATGTCAAAATCAAATAGGAGACAACTCCTTGAATTCCCATGTGCTATGATAAAAATAAAACTATTGAGAAACATCCTCTTAGAATTTCTCTTGTGTTGCATGCAATAACTGATAACATGTAGCACTTGTTGGTTTCACTTTTTAGATCAAAAACAATCTCTTTACATGTAGTGCAAAGCTTGCTCAAGTAATTTTCTTTTAAAAAATAACTTCAAGTAATGGCGTGTAACCAAGTTACTTGAATCTTACATTTTTAAAACTAATTTAACTTGAAAATTAACTTCACTAAATGACTTTACTTACAAAGTAATTACTTATAACAAAGTTATTTCAAAAACATTACTTAAATAAAATAGAATAAAATGGAAGAAGAAAGAATAAGTTGTCAAGAAGAGGAGCAATAACAATCATTCCAAGTCATAGACTTTAGAACTGCACTTTTCTCTATATTTGATATGTTGGTACATCATGAACTAGATTTATAAATAATTTGATTTATAAAGGGATTGCCTTTTGGTTTCATATCTTAGCAACTCTCTTTCAAACTTCCTTCAATAAGTTTTCACTCTCTCAAGATGAGGTTCCATCCTCTTGACCTCTTGTTGACTTTTCATTAACTCCTTTATAGATTTTATGAGGCCTCTTTAATCAATTATTTGAATTATTGATGTAACTACTTAGACATCCTTAGAGTTTTCTCATACTAAACCTTAGTGAGAGTAAATATTTTATCCTCTAGATCCACTTTCTCATTGTGAGTATCTTCTTCTAAAGTCTTCATCTCTTTAAGAATTGCCCCAATAATATGCATGTAGAAAGACATGAGATGTTCCTCTTATTTTACCTTCTTTATTGACCCTTCAAAAATAATATGTTCTTAAATCAAAATTTTCACACTCAAATATTTTATTCTTTGAAGGCTTTCTTGTTACAATTTAGAGATTCCATTCTCATTTTTTATCTCCTTCATTACTATCTTTATTTGTGCCAATTTATTTTCAATATTAGCTAAAGTACCTGGGACATTAGAAAACCATTTTTGAGTAGTTTACATCTTTTCTATCCATTTATCAATGGCTTTGACCTTGTCTCCAATATCTTCTACCTCTATTATTGTTTGTTGATCAAATATACCTCTTAAAAGTAATGATTGTTGTGGAACAGATCTTACCACCTTGGAAATTATTTCACACAAATTTTTAATTTGTTATTTCAATTTATATTTTTTATCTTTCTCTTCATCAAGCTTCTTGAAAAGAGTGTTAATCAGAGTCTAGGTATCTTTCCTCAAGCTTTCTATAGTAAATTCTCTAAGGGATATTTTCATGACTATTAAGTCTTGTTCAGTGACCTCATCTTTACCTTTACCCTGAGGAGGAATGGATACCTCTACAAACTTCTACCTTGAAGGTTCAATTATCATCTTGGAAGTCACTTTACAAATTTAACAAATAAGTTCTCTTAGTAATAGTTTTAACTTGATTCTTACCAAAAATAATCTCTAGAATTGGAGCATTATCTCCTCTTACTGCATGATAAGCATCACTACTTACTATTTTATTAGCTTCCATGTCCTTAGGAATTTCTTCTAAATCAAAAGAATGAATCTATTCAATAGTCAATCTACTATTATCTCTTCTTCTTACTTCAAACTCATCCCTAAAATCAATCCAATGGTCTTTGAGTGTGGGAATATGCATATACTAAAGAGAAATGGTATTTTAAGTTATGCCTTTATGATCAAAATTTTCTCTAGATTTAAAGTGGGTTTGATTATAGTTTTGATACATCTTTATTTGCAAATTCTATTCTTTGTAGGTTCTTTCATAATGATATTTTCCAATAAAAATGGGAAAACTAACTGAGGAATGGTGAACCTTTGATTGTAGGTCATGTAATTCTTTTAGTTACCTACACAATTCCATGAGAATCCATTTGTCAATAGGATATCTTGGTAACTTGACTAGTGTACCTGAGAAACTATCAACTTTGATTTATTTAAATTTTTTTAATTAAATGAAGATGCATCCAAAATGGGAAACTACTTCCCAAGTTACATCAGACGCTCTCTTGTGATTTAGAGAAACATTAAACTTATAGAGGACTTCATAAAAGAATCCATCATTTACCCTCTTATAATTCTTAAAGTATTCTGAAAGAACCAGTTAGGGGTAATATTCATTAATGGGTTTTAATGCCAATGTCCCTTTTGCAGTCAATCTAGAAAATACTCCACTTGATGTTGTTGTATATACTAAGTATGAAGTCATCTTGAAATCTAGAGTTTACAAAATATTATTTAATTGTTGGTCAATGTTGTCACTTATCATCCTTGACCACTCAATCATTGCAAAACTCCTATTGACATCAATGGCCCTAATGTATGCATACATCTAGGTTGAAAATCACTTAGCATTATTCTCTCCATTTATTTTGCATAATAATTATGTGATATCATCCACTTCTTGAATAAATTCAAATCTTATTATCTATTTTAGGAACCTTGAGGGATAATTTACTTTCCTTAGATAGTTAGTGTTCAATACCTTGATATATTTTATATTTTGTCTTTCCTAGAGATTTTTGGCTTTCTCCATTAATAAATCTATTACTTTAGACCTTACTAGGATCTTTAAAAATTATTCAAAGTATTTAACATCAATCCTAATTACTACATTGCCTAAATTATCTTTCACTATTCTAGTGAGAGAGTCATAGTAATTGGCACATTCTAGGACAAACTAAGGTAGTTCTGTAGAACTTAGGAAAACTACAAATTGTAGGATTCCACTATTGGTCATTACTTACATGAGTGGAGTCTTGGTGATAGCCTTAGATCACTATAATAACTTTGTTATAGGCACATCCCCCATATCTATGTCACTAATTTCTAACACTTTGGATACAATACTAGACTCAATGGGATACCCATTATACTCATACTTCATTTTTGGTTCCTATGATTTCATAACTTTCTTTGCTTTTATCCTACCCTTCATACTTAGCCCTTGTATTTCCTCTAGTGCTAGCTCAATAACTTATTCAATAAGATTTATTCCTTCTTATACTTTTGCTTTAGTTGCTTCTTCCTCTAATCCTAACATGTATTGTGATTAACTCTAGAAAAACTTGATAAGTACTCTTGGAAACTTGGTGGTTGCTCCTACTAGTTTAGAAAAGGTTGAAAACCTAGATCAATTTCTTGTCTTGAATAAAAATCCTAAGTATCTTTAGGTATTAAGAACTTTCAACAGTAGTAAGCCTTAAAAACTCTAAGTGATAAGGTATGGTAATCCCAAGAAGGTCTAGAAAATATTCAAGTCTTTAACATTTAAGACTCTAAGTAAGTAGGAATGCAACTTTGGGTTTATCTCAGCAAGTTACTTGGGTTTTAGACTCCAAGTAAGTAGGAAGTTATGAGGATTGTGGGTTTCTATTGGGTAGTTTACCAAGTTTTTTAAGACTTATGACTTTGAGTTTCTTTAGATACGTTACTAAGGTTGAATATCCTGATGAAGTAGAAGTAAGGAGTAACTAGAATTCTAGGTAAGCAAAAAGTAATGGAAAGTTTGAGCAAGTGGTCTTTTGAGAGGTCCAGGTTCCTTGATACTAGTTACTTGGGTTCAGGAGCCTGAACAAGTATCAAGTTGTGGGAAGCCTAAGTAGCTAGGCTAGGTCAATAGTTGGGTTATTATTGTAGGAAGATTTAACCTTTTAGGATCTTGTGTGTGATTTTCACATGCTAAGTGCTTATGAGAGTTTTGACAAGGTTTTACACAACATTTTTCATGCAAAAATGTATTTTCAAATACAAGTAGAATGAGAAATGACAAAGAAAAACTAAAATGGTGAATGGAAACTAACCAACAAGAAAAATGTGATTTTCAACTAGAAATGGAACAATAAAACATGTGGAAAACAATTAAAATACCTCAAATTCAAATGGGTTGAGAAGAAATTACTCCAAAATCACTCCAAAGGCTCAAACTACATCGATTGGGATTTATAGGGGTAATAATTTAGTCAGACCATTTGAAAACTAGGTAGGAAATAAGGAGAAATTTTCACTATTGACTTTAACGCTTACATTTATGATAAATAGGTGACATGTGTGAGGGTAGCCATGCAAGCAATTAATTTTTTTTCAAGTTTCACAAACCATTTTGCTGACTATGGCCTTTGAAGTTAAGTATGTTCATAATCCTCATAAGGTCATGATTTTATAATACTTTGAAATTGCAAACCTTTATTACTTTTACTTGTGAGTAGATTCAAAGCTTCATTTTTCTCTAGTTAGTGCTCTATGGGTTTACAAAAGTACTTTTCTTAACTTTTGATATGAAGCAAAGTTATTTCTTAATTTTGATCTAAATTGGGTAATGCAACTCACATTTACAAGGATGACTTAATTTTTATTTAATAAGTGAAGTAACTTGGAGAACTTGAGTTTGCATAGAAATGAGCCCAAACACTTAGATTTTTGATCTTTTTGGGAAGATGGAAAAATGGGTTTTTCAATGATGGCTCAAGTATATATTTTCTCACCTTTTAGACCAATTTGAAGCAATTGGGAATGAAAGAAATCATAATGAAAAAAAATAAAGACTAAGTCTTATTGAGGGGACTGAGTCTCAACAAGAACAACTAACTTACAAAAGATAAAAGACAAAAATTAAATAGGGGTATCCCAAATTTCCATGTGTGAAATTTTATGTGACACCATCTGGCTCTGATTAGGGACATATTTGTTTCTATTATAAAGAAAGAAACAAGTACGAGATCCTATTATCTCTAGTTTTGAGTCTTGTCTATTGGGTATGGAGTCGTGTAAAAACTCAATCACAAAAAACTACAAAACAAACAAACTCGTAGAAAAATAAAAACAACTAAACAAAAGAAAGACTCAGCACTTATTTATATACATACATGTGTTACCCTACTACTCAATATTTGTAGAGATTTAAGTGCTACCCATTGTAACGTAGTGGTAGTTCACTTCCATCTTAATAAGCTAGGATGAAGCTATCTCTTCCAACAATATGTTTTATAGTGAAATGTCCTTTCCATAATGAGTTAAACTTTCCATGCTTCACTTTTTGTTCATTTTGTTTATCTCAAAAAAGGACCAAGTTACCAAATTCAAACTATCTTTCTTGAGACTTCTTATCAAATATCATCTTTAATTTCATCTAGTGATTAGTTAGCTAATCATCAACTTGAGTATGAATCTATTACAGTTCAGTGAGAAATATAATCCTCTTATCAAGTGAGTCTTGATAAGTCACATCTTCAATAGTTTTAGACAATTACAAAGTAGGAAAATCTATGATGATTGGTATCTCAAAATTTATTCCATATATTAGTTGAAAAGGTGACATACCAATGGCTTTCTTTGGAGTGATTATGTCAGCCAATAGTGCATCAAATAACTTCTTATGCCAGTTACATTGATTATCATCCACTAAATTTTGAATGATTGTCATCAAATTATTGGTATTTTACTTAGCTTGACCATTCCACTAAGGATAGTGATTTGAAGCATGAACTAGATCTATTATGTATGAGTAATAAAAATCAATTAGTTCCACTGAAGAAAAGTTAGCTTCATTATTAGTGACTATCTTGTGAGGAACACCAAACCTCACTATAATGTTTTCCTTGATAAAGTCACTTACAACTTCAAAAGTGGCATGCTTGACCAAAATGTATTTTACCCACTTTCTAAAGTAATTAGTTGTAGTTAGGACATAATAATTTCTAGCACTTAAAGAAGGATTCAACATGCCAATAAAATCTATGCCCCACTGGCAGAATGATTCATCAATAATGACTAGTTTTAGAGGCAATGTTGGAAACTTTGGGCATCCCATAATGTGTTGACATGCTTGACACTTAACCCAATCCAAAGTATCATGTAATAGAGTAGGCCAAAATTAACTTGCTCATAAGATCTTAGGTGTTGTAACTCATGTTGAGAAGTGACCTCCATAGAATTAGTCATGAAACTTCTCTAGAAGTCTCTATTGTTGTTCTTTTTCCACAAAATAAAGGAAAACAACATCAATTCCTCTTTTATACAAATCATTAATCCAAAGTATATAATCCTTTGAATTTAGTTTGATTGTCAATTTTTCGTTACATGTAAGATCAACTAGACATTTTTTATAAGTCAAGAAGTAATCAATCTTACTGTACCATTCATCAACAAGATCAATAAAAAACACCATGGGTAAATCTTCATCTGATTCATCTTAGAGTGAAAGCATCACTATATCTATGTCATCAATTTTTATATCTATCATCAGTTATCACAAGCTTCTTCCTCTTACCAGCTTTGTTGGTTTGATATCAAGATCAAATTCTTGTACCTTAGCTACCCATGTACCTGTTAGTAATCCTAAATCTTATTTTATTATAATATATTTGAGTGTAGTATTAGGTACATATACTTTAGTATGTGAAGACAAAATTTAATACCTAAAGATTTTGCATGCTTTAACTATAGTGAAGGCATGTTTTTCCATCTATGAATACTTTAGTTCAGAGCTTTTCAATGGCTAGCTCATGAAATATATAGGGGATTCAATACCTTCATCATTTTTATGAATAAGTATGGCTAACATGGTATGTTTAGAAGAGTAGAAATAAAGAATGAATTCTTTATTGAAATCTAGGGAAACCAGAATTGGAGCTTCAGCTATAGCTACTTTAATCCTTTCAAATGACAACTTACCTTTAGCATTCCACTTGAAGTCTTGATTTTTTTCATCATGTTAGAAATATGGTGAGTCAACTCAATAAATTTAGGAATGAATATTATAAGGAAGTTGACTTTACCAAAGAAGGAATGTACTCCTTTCTTGGATATAGGTATAGGTAAAATTTTAATAGATTTCATTCTTTTTGGATTAATTTTCATTCCCTCTTTTGAGATGATGTGACTAAGAAGCTTCCCTTAAATTATGGAAAATATTGATTTATTAGGATTAAAAGAGATCCCATGCTTCCTTCACTAGATGATAACCTCTTCCAAATCATCCATATGATTACTTCTTTACTTGGAGAAGACTGTTAAGTCATCAAGGTATACAACTATACTTTTGTTCTTCAGATGTGAAAATTCCAGATCCATTAGTCATTAAAAATTTACTCCAATATTAATTATCCCAAAGGGAATCTTTTGATAATAAAACATCCCCCATGGTGTTGTGAAATTTATCTTGTATTGATCTTCTTCAGCCACTTTTATCTGATTATATCCTAAAAATCCATCTAACATAGACAACATCTTTAAACCTATAGCTACTTACAAGGTGTGATCCATAATAGGCAATGGATAATTATCTTTCTAAGAAGCTTCATTGAGATTTTATAAATCAACACACAAGTGAATTTCTCCATTTTTATTTCTTACTAGAACAATATTAGCAACCACTCTAAATGATGAATGGGGTAAATGATTTTATCATCCAGTAGTTTCTAAATTTCAAAAAATATAGTACCTAAAATTTTTGGATTATGATGGTGAAGCTTTTGCCTGAAAGGCTTCACTTCTGGTTAAAGTGGAATATAATGCTACACCTCATCTGGCTAAAAAGTCTTCAAGTCTTTGTAGGACCAAGCAAACACATCTATGTATTTTCTAAGAAGCTTGATGAATGTCTCCTTTTCTTCTTAGAAGCAACATTTTCTAATGTTGACTATCTTGGGCTCTTCTTTAATACCCATATTATCTTGTTATACTTTTGGGAATGAACTATCACCATATTATTTTTTCTTCTTTAGAAATTGATCATGTTTATCAAATATTTATTCTACAAATACTAACCCTTTGGGTATTTCATTTCCCTTTAATTGAATAACATCTTCACTATCATTGAGCTATGGATCAGTGTTACCTTTTTTTGTTTAGTGTGGAAGTGAATTAATTATTTAAAAGTATAACTCCTCAAATTTATCATGTTACTCAACAAATGTAGTTATCTACTTGTTGTCATTAAAAACTTACCATTGATTGACATTGTCTAGAACTTTTGGATAGAAAACCATTTCTACTCTATAGTCACCTTCTCAAAAAAGTGTGCATAGATGATCTAGCCTAAGTAGAGTTACAGTGATTGAAAAATAATCAGTTCTAGATTTGTGATCATGAGGAATGGAATTGATTGAGAAATCCATAAAATCAAGTGTTGCACTCAGAACTCGATCATGACAGTGCCTCAACTTATCTTTATTCACATGGTATTGTCCATGAATTTGTATTGCTATTAACTTATAATCTCTTTGGGTTTTAATACGTCTCACTCCCTTTTCCTTTGCTTGTTTTGGTCCTAACAATAGTGCTTCATACTTTACTATGTTATTAGTAATTTCAAACATGAGTTTTTAGGAGTAAGGAAATACTTTACCATTAGGTGATATTAATACTACCCCAAAACCTAAACCAAGAAAACTATAGCTACCATCAAACTCTAGAGTCCATATATTTTGATCTTCTTATGTCTCTAGTTCTTGTATCTCCTTTCCTAATTAGAGGTAATAGAATCTATGGTTTGATTATTTAAAAATAATTTGTGATCTTGGATCATGATATTTGAAAACCATATACTTGGACTTATTTTTAGGTTCAAGTTTCTTATTTACTCCTTTGATTTGGATGTGAGAACATGACCAATCCATCTTGACTTCTCCACCCATATCTTTGCATAAGTTTATACTTAACAACATCCCATATGAAATAGGAATATATGCAACTAGAATTCTCATTTTGAGCTTTTTGTCTGGGAAAGCTGTTAGGATAGCTTGGGCATCATTGATTTGTCTAATAAAGGTAAATTGTCTCTCCATTGAATAACATCTCCCTATTATCTTAGTTAAAGTGAGACTAAGGGCATAAACTACTTTAACTAGAATAACATTATCCAAGGCTCTAGAATATAGGATATAGTTGCTTAACTTTAACCTATTGATCAAGAGAGACACATAGAGTGGATCTATCCTTTTAGATGTGGAAGCAGATGTGGGAGAAGTAGTTGTAGAATTTTTCTAAGAAGAAACCTATTTGGGATTAGGTAATATATCTTTGGAATTATTGGTTATATTACTTGATCCATTACTTTTTACATGCTTGACTAGTCTATTCAACTAATCTAAATAAGACCTCAAGTATTCAACTTCTAACATTTGAATTTGGGTTTTATTTATGTGATCAATTATGTCAAAAAAATGGATGGATTTAGACAAAGTAGGATTAGCTTTAGAAGTATGAGTAACTGGCTTATGAGGTTATGAAGAAGAGGATGTTGCATACTTATATTTTGGAGCAAGAGAAGAAGGTAGAGGACTACTTTTAAGAATGCTTACATCTAATCTAGAGTCTTATTTTTCTCTCTCTTGTTCCTTAGAATATTTCTAACCAGATTGTTGAGTTTTTGATCTTTTCAACACCACAAAAGAGTGACTATGATATCCAAATGCTTCTTCATAATCACTTTCTAATTTATATTCAAGGTAGCCTATGTTGGAGTTGTCAGCAGGATCTACAAAGTCATCTTCATCAATGAAACATTGATGAGTTTCATTAGTCATTTGGTCTTATTCATTCATCTCAACATGATTTTTGGGAGGATATTCAATTAACAGTCTTTGTGTAGGACTATTAATGTTGTTCCTATTCTGATTATTAAAATTGCATGTAGGTGCATTCTTAATAAGAATAACATGAGTACCTTGAGCAATTTGACTTTTAACTTTAAAAAAATAATTATTCAAGTTATGTAATAGGTTATAAATTGTCTATGATGATATTGAAGTATAATAATCCCCCTTAGAATTTGTTTTCTTAATCTTTCCCACCATTATCAATTCATCTTCAACCTCTGTAACAAGATTTTGAGCTACTACTAAATTAGCTAGACGTGCTTTACATAGTTGATAACTGGCCTTTGATAACTAGGTGAATAAAAATCACTTTTGATTATTTCTAATGGGTAGAAAATATTGATGGATTTTATAGATTAATCTATTAATCTTGGTAATGAAATCTTTCATGTGTTCATGTGGATCTTTTTCAAGCTGAGTCAGTTGGGTGAGCAATATATGTGAATCTTTTTCATCTTTAAATCTCTTTTCAAATTACTCATGCATGTGTCCCAACTAAATATAGTGCCAAAATTCAAATAGTAAAACCATTCTATAGCTAAGTTGTGCAAGGTCTCAATAAAGAGTCTAACTGAGACATCTTCATGGTCAATGCCAATTACTCCATAGGCTACAAAGAAGGTATCTAAGTTCTCATCTGGGCTTTATTTTCCATTACTTGTGAACTTTGGAAAAATATTTCTTGACCCCCTTTATAAATTCATGGAGAGGAGGGGTCAAATTCAATGGGCCAATCATTGGTCCCCAAGGAATAAATAATGGTAACACCATTCTTCCAGGAAAATGAAATTGAGGGTTTGTAGGTTGAATTATTCTTAAAGAGTTATCTTGTAAATAATTTATAGGAGTTTGTACTTGTATCATAGGTGAAAGTCTCACTCTTCTTATTTTGTCTTGGATAGGAAAGCTAAAATTAAACCATTCTTATAGTTCAAAAAAGTCATCGGTTTGGCCTTGAGTTCTCCTTACCCTGGTGAAAGGTCAATTTGCCAGATTAAAGTGAAAAAATTCTTTTGATTATTATTTTTATATTACTTAAATTTTATAATAAAATGATTGAGATGTAGTTACTTAACATGCAATATTTTAGTAAAAAAAAGGCGTAAAACAAAACCTTTCATGCAGTGATGCATTTGGACATGTAGTAATTCAAGAAAAATGACACGTATATTTTTAATAAGTCTAATTAACTTCAAAAAGGATGAATTTCAAATAGACAAGTGTACTATTCTTTTCATGCAACTTCTCAAACATTAGTTAAGAAAACTTGCATTTTTTGGAGAATAGAACATTGAAATGTGCTTATCTTGACTTGTGTGAGTAATCTAATTTTAGTCTTGGGAGTTAAGTTCATGGTTCCCCAATGGAGTTGCCAAAATATATTGGCTAGATATTTTGTAGGCTAGGAAAGTACCTAAGCAATCATGAGATTAAATCCCCTTCATTTAATGGTGGATCTCTTATATGCTTATGTCTATTTACTTCTAACTATTCATAATTTTAGTTATTCACTATTTATTCATATGATATACACAAGTCATCCTATTTTGGGGTATTAGTTTAATCACAGAGTTTATGAACCATAAAAAAGTGATTTTTTAGCAAGTAGGCAGCTATTTTAGAGAATGTGTGAAGAAGTTTGGAGAGAAATAGAATGAAAAGACAAGAATATATGAGAATAAAGAAGGTGCACTTCACATTAAGTAGTTTTATAGATCTTATTGAATCTGTACAAGTAAATAAACATTTAAGAGATGATAATCCTTTTATAAAATGATTAAGAAAGATGGGAAATCATATTCAATTTAAAGATAGAAAAAAATTTACCACTTTAATTTTCATAAATATGTCAAATGATCTCCTTAGATGTAAAGTTCTACAAAAATTAGCTTCCTTCTTATTCACTTTGAATTGATTTCATACAAAATAAAAACTTATAAATCTAAACACAAAGTTTTATATTTCTTAAACCCTCTTGCTTTAGTTATAATTTATTTCCAAAAATTACCATCGTTTGGTATGCAGGCCTTTACTATTCCTTGTACTAAATCAGATGTCAAAATAAAATAGGAGAAAACTCCTTGAATTCTCATATGTTGTGCTAAAAATTGAAACCATTGAGAATCATCCTCATAGAATTTATTTTGTGTGGCATTCAATATCCCATGACATGTATCACTTGTTAGTTTCACTATTTAAATAAAAAACAATCTCTTTGTATGTAGCGAAAAGCTTACTCAAGTACTTTACTTTTACAAAATAACTTCAAGTAATGGCATGTAACCAAGTTACTTGAATCTTACATTTTAAAAAATAATTTACTTTGATAAGTAACTTCACTAAATGACTTTAATTATAAATTAATTAATTATGACAAAGTTACTTCAAATGCATTACTTAAAAAAAATAGAATAAAATGGAAGAAGAAAGAAGAAATTATTGAGAAGAGGAGTAATAACAATCATTCCAAGTTGTGGACTTCAAATCTACACTTTTCTCTATAATTGATATGTTGGGAGATCATGAACTAGATTTTTGAATCATCTAATTTGTAAAGTGATTGTCTTTTATTGTTGTATCTCAACATCTCTCTTTCCATCTTCATGTAATAATCTTTCACTCTCTCAAGATGATGTTTTATCCTCTTGACCTCTTATTGAATTTTGATTAACTCCTTTATATATTGTGATATGAAAGGAGTTGAGGCCTCTTCAATCAATTACTTGAATTGTTAATGTAACTACTTAGACCTCTTTGGAGTTTTCTTAGAACAAACCTTAGTGAGATCAAAGATGCAATCCTCTAGATCCACTTTCTCATTGTGATCATCTTCTTCTAAAGTCTTCATCTCTACAAGCATTGTCCCAAGAATATTCATGCAAAAATATATGAGATGCTCCTCTTATTTTTCCTTCTTTTATAATGCTTTAATAAAAATCTATTCTTCAATCAAAACTTTCTCACTCAAAGTGTTTATTCTTTGAAGACTTTTTTATTACAATTCAGAGATTACATTCGCATTTTCTATCTCCTTCATTACTATCTTATTTATGCCAATTTATTTTCAATGTCAGCTAAAGTACCTAGGACTTTGGGAAACCATTTTTGAGTATTTTGAAACATCATTTCTATCCATTCATCAATGGTTTTAGATTTTTCCCAAGTCTCCTCTATATCTATTATTATTTGTTGATCAAATGTACCTCCTAAAATTAATGATTGTTATGGAGTAGATCTTACCACCTTCAAAATTATTTCACATAACTTTGAAATTTATTCCTTCAATTTAGCTTTCTCATCTTTCTCATCATCGAGCTTACTTAAAAGAGTGTTAATTAGAGTTGGAGTATATTATTTTGAGCCTTCTATAGTAGCTTCTCCAAGGGATAATTTTGTGACTATTAAGTCTTATTCAATGACTTCATCTTTACCTATACCCTGAGGATGAATGGATACCTCTATAAAATTCTACCCTAAAGGTTCAATTCTCATCTTGGAAGTCACTTTAGCACTTTTGGGCTTCTTTCTTTTTCGATAAAGACTCTTTAGTAGTTGTAAATCAATCTCCTCCAAATTTATCACTTATCTTATTTTAGGAACTATGTTCAATGATAACCATGGTGAGACGTCCATGTTTGTTGAAGTATATAAATGTAATACCATTTACTTCTAATTTTTAATTACTACTAATTCTTGGGAAGGAGATTTTTGTTCATCTAGAGTATTTTGGACAACATTGGAAATTACTTTCTCGTTCTTTTCTTTTTATTTCTTGAGTTATTTCTCTTTCTCCTTCTTCAATTTCTTATCATTTTCCCTCTCCTTTTCCGTATCCTTCTCCTTTTCCTTTTCCTTCTCCTTCTCCTTCTCCTTCTCCTTCTTCTCCTTTTCCTTCTCCTTCTCCTTTTCCTTTTCCTTCTCCTTTTCCTTCTCCTTCTCCCTTTCCTTCTCCTTTTCCTTTTCCTTCTAATTTTCCTTTATTTCCTCTACTACTTTCTCTAGTTCAACTATTTCCTTTTGCTTTTCCTGTGATACCTCCTAAGATGTGATCTATTTTTTAGTAGTTACATGTCCTAGCTCTTTTAGAGTGGTGGGTTGATCATCTAAAGGAGGTGAAGGTGGATTAGGAGTTGGAAAATATGGAGGAGGAGGAGGAACATCAATATCCTTTTGAATGGGTTTCTCTAGAGGTTTGATGCTATGAAATTTTGGAGGTGGCATGAGTGTTGATGGATCTATGGTAGGTATAGTAAAAGTAGGAATTATGGGAGGAAAATTATACGTAGAAGAGACTAGAGGGGGTGTAGTGATATATGGTTGAATTAGTTCCTTATCCTTCACCACAAATTAGGTGTCATCAGCATTCTTATTTAAATTTAATTTCTTATTAGGCACTTGACTACTTTCCCCTTGCAACACTTTTCTCTTCTAACTTAATTGAGTAGTTTCAATCATTAACTTCTTAATATAATATCCCTTATTGAGAAGCCATGTGAAACTCATGGAAATGACCAATGAAGTTATCTCAATAATATTTTTAACTTTATTCCTACCAAAAACAATATCTAGAAGTGGAACATTATCTCCTCATATTGCATGATAAGCATCACTAGTTACTATTCTATCATCTTCCATGTACTCAAGAATTATTGATAAATCTAAAGAATAAATTTTTTCAATATTCAATCTACTATTGTCTTTTTTTCTTACTTCAAATTCATCCCTACAATCAATCCAATAGTCTTCAAGTGTAATAATATGCATATACTCAATAAAAACTATATTTTGATCTAGGCATCTATAATCAAAATTTGTTCTAACTTCAAAGTGGGTTTGATTCTAGTTATGATACATCTTCATTTTCACATTACTTGCTTTTTAGATGATTTCACAATAATAGTTACCAATAAAAATGGGAAAACTAACTAAGGAATGGTGAACTTTTAATTGTAGGTCATGTAATTCTACTAGATAACTACATAATTCCATGAGAATCCATTTATCAGTAGGATATCTTGGCAACTTGACTGGTGTGCCTAAGAAACCACCAACTCTGATGTATGTAAAATTGAGGAAATGAATGAAGATGCATCCAAAATGGGAAATTGCTTCCCAAGATGCATTAGACACTCTCTTATGCTTTAGAGCAACATTCAACGTACATATGACTTCATAAAATAATCCATCATTTACCTTAATATTAATTCTTGAAGTATTTTAAAAGAACCAGTTGGGGGTAATATTCATAGATGGGTTCTGACACCAACATCCGTTTTACAATAAATCTAGAAAAATCTCCACTTGATGCTACTACATATACTAAGTATGAAGTCATCTTAAAATATAGAGTTTGTAAAACATTATTCAGGTATTGGTCAATGTTATCACTTATCATCCTAGATCACATAGTCATTATAGAACTTCTATTAACATCAATAGCCCTGATATATGTGTACATCTAGGTTGAAAAGCACTTAGATTTATTTTCTTCATTTATTCTACATAATAACTAGGTGATATCATCCACTTATTGGATAAAGTTAGATATTATTGTTTATTTTAGGAACTTCAAGGCTTGCTTTACTTTCTTTAGATAGTTAGTGTTCATTACCTTGATACACTCTGAAGTTTGTCTTTTTCATAGATTCTTGCCTTTCTCCATTAATAAATCTATTACTTTAGACCTTGATGGGATATTTAAATAGTATTAAAAGTATTGAGCATCAAGCCTAATTAACACATTTCCTAATGTGTCTTTCACTATTCTAGTGAGAGAGTCATAGTACTTGGCACATTCTAAGACAAACTCAAGTAGTTGCACAGAACTTGGGAAAGATGTAACTTGTAAGATTCCACTATTGGTCATTACTTTCATGAGTGAATTTTTGGTGATAGCCTTAGATATCTATAATAACTCAATTATGGACATGGCCCCCATATCTATGTCACTAATTTTTGACACTTTAGATACAATACTAGACTTAATGAGATACCCTTTATACTCGTACTTAATTTTTGGTTCCTATGATTTCTTAACTTTCTTTGATTTTTTCTTAACCTTCCAAATTGACTCTGGTATTTCCTCTAGTGATAGCTCAATAAATTATTCAATGAGATTTATTACTTATTTTACTTCTACTTTAATTACTTCTTCCTTTGATCTTGACATTTGTTGTGATTAACTCTAGAAAAACTTGATAAGTGCTCTTGGAAACTTAGTGGCTACTCCTACTGGTTTAGAAAAGGTTGAGCAACTAGATCATTTTTTTGTCTTCAATAATAATCCTAAGTAGATTCAGTTATTAATAAATTATAGTATTAGTAGTAAGCCTTAAAAACTCTAAGTAACTTAGTCTAAGTAATAAGGTATGGTAACCCCAAGAAGGTCTAGAAAATATTCAAGTCTTCAACATTTAAGACTCTAATTAAGTAGGAAGTATTTGTAAATTTAGGTTTATCTTAGCTCACAAATTTGGGTTTATCTTAAAAAATTAGTTGGGTTTGAGACTCTTAGTAAGTAAGAAGTTATGAGGAGTTTAGGATTATCTTAGGTAGTTTATAAGGTTTCTTAATATTTATGACTTTAGGTTTCTTTGGATAAGCTACTGAGGTTGAAAACCCCAATAAAGTATAAGTAAGGATTAATTGGGACTCTAGGTAAGTAATATGTAATGGGAAGTTTGAGAAAGTGGTATTTTGAGAGGTTTAGGTTCCTTGATACCAATTACTTGGGTTCAGGAGTCTGAACAAGTAACAAGTTGTGAGAAACCTAAGCAACTGGGCTAGGTCAACAGCTAGGTTTTTCTTGCATGAATATTTAACCCTTTAAGATTTTGTGTGTGATTTTCACATGCTAAGTGCTTATGATATTTTTTACAAGGTTTCAAAAAACATTTTGCATGTAAAAAATGGATTTTCAAATACAAGTAAAATGAGAAATGGCAAAGAAAAACCAAAATAGTGAATGAAAAATAACTAGTAGAAAAAACACAATTTTAAATAAAAAATGGAACAATAAAATAATTTTAATAACTTGAATTCAAATGGGTTGAGATTAAATTGCTCCAAAATCACTCTAAAGGTTCAAGCAGTGTCAATCAAGATTCATAGGGGTAGCAGCTTAGTTAGACAACTTAAAATCTAGGTAGGAAATGAGGTCAAATTTTCAATATTTATATTAAACCTTGTATTTATGATAAATAGGAAACACATGTGAGAGAATCCATGCAAGCAGTTAGCTTTTTATCAGGTTTCACAGACTACTTTACTTACTTTGGCCTTTAAAGTCATGATTTGTAAGTACTTAGGACTTGAAAACCTTTATTTCTTTTACTTGTGAATTTTATCAAGTAGATTCAAAACTCCATTTTTCTCTATTTATTGCTCTATGTGTTTATGTAAGTATTTTGATTAACTTTTGATATGAAGCAAAGTTATTTCTTAATTCTAGTTTGAATTGGGTAGTGCAACTCATGTTTGTAGGGATGACTTGATTTTTATTTAATAACTAAAGTAACTTGGAGAACCTGAGTTGGCTTGGAAATGATCCCAAACACTTAGTTTTGTATCTTCTTAGGAAGATTAGATATAATAGGTTTTTCAATGGTGGCTTAGGCAAACATTTTCTCACCTTGTAGAATAATTTGAAGCAATTGCAAATGAAATCAACCATAATGAAAACAACTAAATACTAATTCTTATTCAAGGTACTAAGTTTGAACCAGAACAAGTGACATATAAAAGACAAAAGACAAAAATTAAATAGGGGTATTCAAAAATTCCATGTGTGAAATTTTGTGTGACACCAGTATCCAAGGTAAATAAGTAGGGATTTTAGGTGGTTATCAAACTTTCAATGTAATCTATAGTTAGTATCATTTAGGTATTATAAGTCTAAGTATCAATGGAGGCTCCCCTTTGAGTGTACTAAATACTGGTATCCTGAGCCAAGCTAACCTTTAGCGAGACCTTGATGAACCTTGCCAAGCTATATTGAGATTTTGAATTTGTGGTAGCCATGCTAGAAGTTAGGGAGGTGAAGTCAAATTAGTTAGGTGTACACTCTTCCACATCACCTACACATCTCATTTGAGTGTTCTCCCATTGATATTTTTGGGATAGGATTAAGGGGATTTTATTTTATTTTAAATTATATGGTTTTAACCTCCATGATTGGCCATCATGGCCTAGGATAAAAATCTCACACTACTTAGGGATGAATCTCATATTTGTCTATAAAAGTGAAACCATGTTTTAATTTATAGGTTGGTAATTTTTATCTCAAATTTTATATTAGAATCCACTTAGGATTTCACCTATAGTTTCCTTCATCTCCTTTTAAATTTTAAGGAGATGGCCAAGATTTATCTTTGTAATAAAATTGGTTATATTAATAAAATATATTTTAGCTTTTTTCAAGTGACACATGTTATGTTTATCAAATCATCTTTCATTTCAATTATAAGTGAAGATTAGTCCCTAGATAATTAATTTAAGATTCTATTAATTTATGAATGAAATGATTATGATGTGCCTACTTATCATAAACTCTTTGTGAATTCCTCTCATTTTCTTCACAATATTTATAACTAGTGTTGTATCCTATAAGTTACTCTAGATGTTTATATGTGATACACTATAGACTTCTAGTATTATTATTTAGTGAGGAATTATAAATTAATATTTCTTATCTACTTCCCTAGACTCTTCCCATTATGTAGGGCATTAAAGCCTTTGGTGAGACTCAACACATAGTAGTATAATTGTGCAAAATGTGATCAACTCATTTGTTAAAGTATTAATTTCACTTGGATCTAGAAACTTTAATTATTTCCTTACCCTTCCATCATTTTGTGTTTATGTTTTAAATTAAACTAACCTTTCCTTTTTGTTTAAAAAATATTAGATCAAAATGCCTATATACCAATAATTGATTCAAATAATTCACTCATTAACTCTTGATTGTCAAGATTGAAACACCAGTGGTGATGTTACATCTCTTAGAGTTTATTCCATGTAGGTTACATTATGAAGCCAAATATCTATAGCCATGACCTAGATTGACTTTGAATGAATACTAAAATAGAGGACAAAATTCTAGCAATGTTCCCCATTATACTATTCGAAAATACTCAATCTCATGATTAATTTTGGAAAGGGATCTTGGACCAAATAATAGTTGGTGCTAGAAGGAGGTCCCATTTTCTTTTAAGAATAATTATCAGTAGTGACCCAAACCCTAAAGAGTGTTATATTGAATGAATCTTGTTTCCATTATTTTATTCTCTTTCCATTATTGTGTGCTTCAAACACACCTAACATTAACAGATGAAAGGGAAGGCACCGAGAATTTATATGTTGACTGTTGACTTATTTGAAATCATGCTTGTTGGTAATAAAAAACTAACTATTGTTTGTTTATGAATCATCCTAGAGATTAGTTCACCCATCAACAAAGCTAGGTCCCATCATGGTCAACTAGTGGTTTCCCCCTTATTATTCCATAAAATAATTAGGATAAATAAACTTAGACCTACCATTATTCTAACCATATTTTCCCCTCAACCTATCCTGAAAAAAATTTCCCATTATGGATTGGTTGGTTGGCTTAGCCATTAACATCCTAAGAGTTGTCAATTACTTACCCTAAAACCCTAAGAGGTATCTTCCACATTTCACTCCTGGTGTAAGATAGACTACCAAAGAGTATCTGACCTTCTATAAAACTACCATAATGATCTTGAATTTAGAACATGAGGATGGGATGTGTAGGCTTTTTCCCATTCATGTTGATGGAATTAACATATGATTGGTTCCTTAATCTCCCTCAAGATTTTATCCCCAATTGGGACCATTTCAATACTACCTTCTTCACCCAATTTGAGTAAGTAATAAACCCTAGTGTCTTTTACTAGTAATTTACTTGTATTAAATGGGATCCCAACAAGCCTATCAAGGACTTTAAAACTAGGTTTCAAAATGTGCACAGTTGGGTTATCATGTTCTACCAACACAACCCCCAATTAGCACTCAAAATGTATAATAATGCCTTGGACCCTTGGATGGTTATGTTTCTAAAAAGAGATCTGGTAATAGTGGACCTACCCCTAGCTTATGCAGGTGCCATCAAGGTAGATTTGCAGTTGAACCCATAAGTTTAGATGATTCCCCCATTCCTAATGTGTTACCATAGATACCTGCATTGGGCCTATTTCCCAATGCTAATTATAATATCCCCATACTTCATCTATTCCCTGTAACACATCAACTCCCACTAGGTCATCCTGACCAAACTAGCACTTCAGTTTTCTTAACCTATGTAACCATGAAAATGATCCTTAGTTATAACACTAGGTAATGTTCTCAACAATAAATAATACCTAGACCATACCACAGGAGTCCACAAAAAATGAGTTTGATGCTATTTAATGAATGGTACAAACAATCATCAATGATTTCCTTAGGCTAAAAAGGTAGATGAGAAAATATAATGCAAAGAGTTCTATTAAAAAATTCACATATCAAAAACCAAATAGGAACTCCAAGAATTCCCATAATCCTCCATAACCCTCACCCAATGGTTTACCAAAAATTAATATCTTTGAGATAGCCTTTCTTAATTAGTGTTGAGTAAACAACATGGTATCCTATGGGGAACTTGAATATACATAGTTATGTTTTTCCTTTGATATCTTCCAAAATGAAATGGAAGAATATGAGGTGGTTCATAATGACCTAGAATCAACCAGCATGGGAATAGCCCCTAACACTACCACTATACTAGAAACCATAGAATTCTTAAGCCAAGAAGAAAATGAGATGGATGAGGGTATTATTGAAATACATGCATTTTAATAGTTCCAAATTAGTAACTACACCCTTAGGAACATGAAAATGTAATAACCATTCACTACCTCGACTCCCCTAAATAATGGTACAACATCACCTAACCAGAATTCTATGAATGACCCACCACCTATGACACCTCAAGAACTTAAAGCTCCCATGGTAATCACACATATTTAGAGAAATTTAGGATAAAATATAATTAAGGACATGAATAATATCAAATCTAACATCTTGCTCCATGAACTTGCTCAGATCATAGAGCAATGTGATATTCTACTAAATTCCTTAACTAAGAAGATGGTTGAACCCACCCATGCAAAATATAAAGTAGCCCATACTAATGTGATCATTAAAAATAGTAATATGGAATTTCCTCCCTTATTTTTGACCATCATAATATTCAATAAAAACCTACACACTTTCCTAGTATACTTAGGATCTTTAGCCAACATGATACCAGTAAACATCTATGAAAAGTTAGGGTTGGTATTTATCAAGTTGGATAAGGTGGTAGTTCAACTAGACAAGTCTAAGGTTAGAGTGGTAGGCAAGCTTATAAATTTCCACATATAATTAGAATCATAACCTGGGATTTAACACTTCATGGACATCTAGGTGGTAGAGATTCATGAGGCCTATGTCATTCTCCTTGGTAAAGATTGGTCTAAAGCCCTAAATGGGTATATGGCCATAGACTTATCTCATATGTGGCTACCTTCGAAAGAGGTAGCCAATAAAATTAGGGTAGATAGAGAACCTCACATGAGGCACATGATAAATAATTACAATTTTTTCAATTCAAAAGTGAATCTGGCATCCTCAAACCTAGGAATCTATATGTTAAGTATGAGACCAACCAAAGATACAATTGATAACAAACCAAACTTGTCAAGTCTATGGTCTTTCTATGTAAACAAAACTCATTCTAAATAAGGTATTATAGCTATTTTTATATTAATATACCCCTAGGGGAATAATTATATAGCATCATATAAGATACAATTCCCATACATGGATAATATGGTAGAGTACAAAGTGTTAACCCTAAGATTACAATTCACATTGAAACACAATGCAAATGAACTTAGAGTAATCAGTGACTTAATTCTTTGTAGAACTTGTCATTTTCCCCTCTATACTTTATAATGTGATGAACTTTTAAGTCTTTGAATATGAATAGAAGATCATCCAATTCCTTAATAGCATAGGGATATTTGAAACCTAGATCATTCACTAATGAGTTAGATAGGGACAACCCTGGTAATGAACTAGACAAAGATGGGATCCTTAATATTCATAGGAAGTAGATCCTAAATGAGATGATATCATTAGAGAGAGTGTTTGAAAATTTATACCCACGTTATAAATAATGAGGCCTAGTTTAGAAGACTAAAAAGGTAATCTCATCAACCTCAGTTTGGTATAAAACCCCTAGATGGTCAATGTGAGCCCTGAATGGATAGACTATAAGCTAGAGTAGTTGTAAAAACTATTTATTAGATATAAATATATAATTTATTGGTCATATATAAACCTTAAAGTCTTTGACCTAAGAGTGATCACTCATACTATCCTTCTCAAGCCAGAATAAAGACCATCTGGATAGATCAAAGACCGATAAACCCAATTATGGAACCCTTTATTTTAACCTTTTAAGACTTAAATGAACGTAAATCCTATGTTTTTAAATGGTTGGGTATAGTAAAATAGTGTACAAATATGTAATAAATATATACACTAATCTATTATAGAATTAATTAAATTTGACCTTTCTAAAAATATCAATAAATAATGTAAATGAGAACTTAACTAGAAAATGACTAGGATAGATGATCTGGAGGCTAAAAATTAAGGTAGAGACTAATCTGAGTGTTGAAAACATGATCTAGGTGTCAAAACCTCTCCTACATAGTATATCCATAATTGGACAATAGTTTCATATGGTGATAGTGTCCATATTTTTATGTTAGTGTCCTTTATGTAGAACTATTCTTAACTTTTGGGTGCACTTGTGTCTGGGTATTTCAAGCCTATTCTTGTGTGCATGAGTTATATAACCCTAAATATGACCTCTTTTGATTTATTTTATGTTCAGACCCTAATATTCTATGTTTTTATGGTATCTAGTTGATATAAGTAGTAAATTGCATTTTTTAGTGGGGTAGGCCAGACATCCTCAACACCCCACTATGATGAGAGTTGCCTACATACCAATACTCTAAAGAGGGACCAATCCTAATGTAGTTATCCCCACCTAAGTTCTAGTGCAAGTGTAAGTTAATATAGTATGATTGTAGACCTAAGTGATTTGAATGTGCTTGATACTAGAAATTTGAGTAATCTAAGATTAGGAATGTTGTATATGGTTGTATGCAAAAGTAGGGCAGAATAGGGATTGATAACCTTAATTATGAATAAATTATTTTGAGTTTATATGTGTAATTTGCATCTGATTTCCATTTAATGGTTAGAGGGATAAAATTCATGTATATATAATATTTTAGTTATTGTGTGGGTGTTAAAAGAGGTCTATGCCAAACTTAGGTAGTCTAAGATTTGAAAATATATCCATTTATGAAAAGAGGATGGAAATAATAATAGCACCAACATTGAGGCACTAGCACCATGTGGTGTTATTGTCCCTATTATGGTGTTAGTGTCTAGGTGGTATAACTTGAGGCATGAAGGCCCATGAAGTAGGAATGAGGGTCTAAGAATGCTTTAGGAATGTCTAAGGTTGCTTGTGGCCGACACAAAGGCTGGATAAGTTTGAAAATAGGCCCTAAAATAGGTAGGTCTAATCTAGGGATAAGTGGTCTCAAGTAGCACTATTAGCACTCAAATGTCATTTTTATGTGATTATATTCCCCTTTTATTTTGTAAATGCAACAAAGGGAAATGACTAGGATAAATGAAAAAGAAGTGTACCTAGAATTACCAAAGAGGTGAAGCCCATGAATATAGATCTGAGTATATGAAGCAAGCTCCATTATGTGTCCTACAAATGAAACATGTATATATCAGTCCTTACTAAAGGGATATCAAAAGAAAAGATAAAATTGAGTAAAGAAGTAAAACTAAGTAAAGAACTAAAACTGAGTAAATAGATAAAATTGAGTAAATGCATGAGAGAGGAAAGGAATAAAAACATCTCACTAGGTACATGTACTAATTCATAAACCTAGTGACAACCTCTGTGTGTGTGTGTATAGTGATCAATCGATGAATAACATGGATTGAGTTGATGGATTTCTCAATCCTCATGTGTAGGTGGTTCAAGAACTCAATCTAATTTTAACTCCATTATTATCCACCCCTGCTTGGTAGACCATGACTTGTGAATAGCCTGGATTGGATTAATGGTGTGTTTAACCCTCTCAAGTAGGTGACTTAATAACTTAATTAGACTATGAATCCATGATTTATTACCCATGTTTAGTAGATGCATCTAAAATAAAAATTACATAATTTAATTCAAAATGTCTAACTAGAGATGTTGGCTCTACAACCACTCGAGTATATTAGGTGGCTCTAGGCCACTCAAGAATGCCAACCACTACATATGGAGTAAGTCATGAATCTAGTGTGTGACCTAGAATATGGTGTCTAATATATACAACATAGAGAATGACATGGATTTTTTCATTCCATCTAATCAATTGGTGTATAAGTGAGCATATGAAAATAATGTGCCATGCACATGCCCCACATCTAATATTTTATCATCTAGATTTTGAATTGAGTTTTAAAAATCTATATCTAAGTATCTGAACAATAAATGGGAATGGTCATGCTACACATTATGCCCCTAATCTAAGAAAATTGGTATGAATCTAAGCTAAACTAAGCCAAACTTGGGAAATCTATAACTAAACTTATGTAAACCTAGACTATACCTATTGTAGTTTTCTAGCCAATCTAGAATGTTCTAAAACTAGGGCTACTAGATAGTAGCACCATATCTTGATAGTAACATCATGTGATACTAATTTTCCAATTTGGGCACTAATGTCTAACTATTATAATTTTTGTGTAGCTATAACTCATCTTCATGTCACTATTTCTCACTATGTTTACCTGAGTTTGATTTTTGTAGTCTAAGCCTATGTGCTAGAAATTATATTCTAAGTGCATTTTAATAGCCTTATCTCTATGACAAACCCTTGTGATTTCCCCTATTTTGAAGGGAGTTATTGAAATTATATAATAATTATCATTAATGTAAAGAGTTCTATAAGAAGTGTGTTGGTTGAAGCATATATGATATGCTCATAAATCTAATAGAAATTTCATATATAACATCAGAAGGTAAGATAATTTGAGCATAAGTATGTAATGTGTGATGTATGCTATGTTTAGCATTCATAAAGCTATCAATATAGATAAAATGATGTATGTATAGTAAAATTGAGTAATAATTGAGTAGATACCTAGGGGAATGGGGCATGATGTCCATCGTGTCACTCAAGTAGGAAGGGGAGATGTGTAAGGTATCTCATGGCATCCAAAACTGGAGTGTGTAACAAGTAAAAGTCAAATGTCATGGCCATGACACATACAACACACATGAGGTACGTAAATTAGGCCAAGGTTCCATAATACAATGGACACGGTTACATGTCACTATATCTAAGAAAGCAAGACATACAAGGACATGTTCAAATTTTCACATATGTAAACAACAAGCAAGTTGTCTTAGAGCCACATAGAAGGACATGTTTAAATGTTTGCATACATAATTAGGAAAGCACACACAAGGACATGGTCACATGTCTAAAACATACATATAGTGAAAATAAGTGGTGTATATCCATAGATTAATGGCATATACAAATTCCCTCAAATAAAAGAAGCATAGAGACATAATCAAGTCTAAACTAGGAAAGCTAGAAATAGAAGTATGCATGAACATGTTTTAGACCAAATTTTAATTCTAATCAAATGAGGTCAACCCATATCCTTTTAAACTTTTTAATAAGGTTTACA
This sequence comes from Torreya grandis, assembly GCA_037957365.1. NCBI lineage: Eukaryota > Viridiplantae > Streptophyta > Pinopsida > Cupressales > Taxaceae > Torreya > Torreya grandis. Next base: position 1,101,510 of record JARHVA010004103.1, read on the forward strand.
TACATCCTATGGGGTCTCATATTATCCTATATATCTTGCTTGGTCTTGTCCTAGTCTTTGCCTAAGTTCATTCCCCTTGAATTGGCCTAGTCAACCATGGTCAACTATGGTCAAACCTTGGTAAAACTTAGTCAAAGGTCCATTTTATGTAAAATTGTCCTAATATGTCATTTACCTAGTTTCAATGTGATCACAAATCATAAACTAGTCATTTTTTAGGTCTCATCTGAAAAAGGGGGTCTTTGGTCACCTTTTAACCTATTAAACAACTTGTACTTACTTTTATGAAATAAAATTTGACACCAAGGTGATTTTTTATGTGTTTCATATTAGAATCATGTCATTGGATAGTTATAAGTCAGAATCATTAGTTAATAAGTAGTTTTCCCTATAAAATAGGCCTTTTATAACACTTGTATGGACTTCTCAAACTCCCTTGCAGAAAAAATGTGGTGGTGTGACTCTTCACCTCCCCATAGGTCATATCCACATTTTTTTTTCAAAAATTACATAAAAATTTCATTTGTAACTCATTTTTCTTCCTTTACCTCTTGGCATGTAAAGGAAGGTCAACTTCAAGCACTCACTATGGGCCATACAGTTTGAGTTTGAGGAAATGATCTTGGGGGTGGATAGTGCTCTAATTCTAATTCACATCCATAATAATATTTTAAAATTTTGTGCCTCTTTTATGAATCATGGCTAACACTCTAGGCATATTTTTATGCCTATTCAACCATGAGGGGGTCTCTTTTTGAATCTATTTCAACCTCTCTTTCTTTGGATTGATGTGATGGTCTATTTCAAGATCTTCCACATGTTTTTTAGGACATTATCAAGCTTCTTTGGGTGTTATAAACTTCAAATACTTCAAAAAGCCTCCTTTAGGCTTGTACATGCTTGTAAATGGCCTAGTTTGCATTGATAGTCAACTCAATTTCTTTGTGAGTGGTTTATCCACATTAGGAAAGGTGTTTTCTTGTTTTTTTTATGATTCTCCTAGTTTTTTTGGTGTTGAAATGGTTTCCAAGTGTTTTGTGGTGCTTGGAAGACCTTGTTTTACATGTTTTTGCCCTCTTGAGGGGTTGTCTCAGTCCACACAACCAAGATCTTCACCTATAGGAGCATGTTGACTTCATCATGAACAAAAAACAAACTCCACATGGTATTAATCCTTTAAATGTACTTGAAATTCATTTTGGAGAGGTCTAGGATTAATAGAGATTGATCACAAGGTTGTGATAAGTCAAGAGAAAGTGACTACAATTTTGGGCTCATAGTCCCTAAAAGTTCTGAATAGAGATTCTAAGGGTTCTTATGGTTTCCATAAAGTGAAGATGTGACTATTTTAGGAGATCATATAATTTTAATTTTTTAGTCCCACTTACAAATGACACCTCTACCAAGATGTAGCTTTAAAAGATAAGGATAATATGGATTTTGAAGCCGCCAAAAGTTGTTAAAACTCACTGAATTATGGCAATGATGTCTATAGGAGTTTGAATTTCAAATTGCACCATATGTGAAGTCCTAGACCTTGTCCAAATATAATAAACACTTCCAAGGGATATAATAATCAGTCTTAAGAACATAGGTGATGTATACGGAGGATATTACATGAAATGTCCCTTTAGGCCATCTCATGTCTATACATAGGGTAAAGAGGTAGTGAGGGTAGTGTTTCAAAGATTGGTACAAAAAATATGGTGTAAAGACTCCTAAATAAGAATCTAATTCTAATTTTGAGTCCTAAAAGGATAAATACAAGCTCAAAAATCCCTATAAAGAGTCAAACATATTCCAAATGCCCCTTGGCCAACCTGCAAGCCTAGAAACATGCATCCATAGTCAGGGTATTGAGAAAATTGATCTTAGTCAACGGTAAAGTGGTATTTAAACTCAATAAAGTATGAAATTAGGTGAAATTTAGTAAAATTATGATAAAAGGATAACCCCAAGGCTTTTTTATGCACTTTTGAGACCAAATACATGATCAAGATACACATTCAAGCATAAATAGGGTCTCATATCATACAGGTTTTGCTTTGATGAATGACACAAAGGATGGTGTTGAGGATTCAAAAGAATAAAATAACATAAATTTAAATTATATTTAGATAAATTAAATATAAAAAAAACCCTAGATAATCCTAACATGCTCCAATTTACCATTAACTAACCTACAAGCCTAGGAATATGTATCTACAGCCAAGGATAGTGGAAGTTTAGCTTAGTCAAGGTAAAATGGGTCCTTTATGCTAAACATGAAGCATGTAAATGGTGGATTAAGGATAATTAAGTGATAAGAGAATAATTTAAATTTTTTATACCCAATTTTTGGGATATATAACTATCAATATTCACCTACATGCCTATGAGTAAGTATATGCAGTCAGAGTATAAGGATTTCATGGCAGTTAAGGTGAAAAGGATATTTGGATCTCAAATGGAGCATAAAAATAAGGTATTATGATGTAAGTATGATGTTTTAAAGATAAAAAATACCTTACACACATTTTTTAGGTTATATTTAAAACATGAAATCCCACAATCCTAGAAAATTGTGTCTCAGTTCGTACAGGGAATATAGTGAAGCAATACATGAGATGGGGCTAGGAAAGCATGGGATAAAGTGTTTGAAAGGAAAATGAACTATAAGTGGTTAAAATAGGTTTTTTACATAAAAATTTTTCCTTCCATACTCTAATAAAAACTAAAACAATAAATTAGTCTTCTAAACACATTCCAAACCCTGCCTACCTTCAAACTATGTTTTTCTCAAATGTCTGTGTTACAAATTTGTTGAGTTGGGGGACCAAATGGAGGATTTAGGAGATAAAATTTGGTAAAGAGTACCATTATTAACTAAATAACACTCTAAAATCATAAATTTTCTAATTTATATATTTAAAACCCTCTCTATTTTGTTTCAGAGTAGGGTCATTTTTAGTGTGCATGGAAGTGCCAATTTTGGGAAAAGTGATGAAATGTTGAACTAGAAGGATATAAAAGAAAAATTTATGATTGAATAATCTATATAGGAAATAAATAAACCTATGAAACCTTACTATAAATTTTTTAATCGTACAAGTTGTCCCAACTTAGGAGGTTTGCAGTCAGGTGTGAAAGGAATCCTTAGGCCTAAAAGCCAAATTGAAGGTCATTTTAATATTTGGAATTTTAAATTTCTTAAAATTTATTTTAAAATATATTTATGGGTACATATGATGTTTTAAAACTGATATAATACTTTTTAAGTGAAAATGGAGCGTCATGTAGCTCAAAAATGCAAACTAGCTCATTGGCAAGGTCCAAGCCTTGTCCCAAACTAGGGGTCATTTCCATTTTTGGAATTTATCAATCCATTAAAGGTGTTTTATATGGTTTATGGGGTATATTAAAATATTATAAAACTTATATTTTTTGAAGGAAATCCATAGAAATCCATTTTTGATGTAAAGAATGTTCAGAACCCCCCATAAGAAGCGTAAAAGTAACTCAAAGGTCAACTTCCATCACTCATATATTTCATGAATGATTTCATGGGACCCCAATCCATTTGTATAAGTTATAGGAGGTTCTTAATATGCCACAAATGTAATTTTTATAGGGTTTTAATGTTTGATATTTATTAACAAAGGTTAAGAGTCCAAGCCACTCAAAACCCTTGTAAAACCCTTATAGAAACCCAATTGGAGAAATAAATCAAATGAGGTATCCAGATGAAATTTAATGTCCATGAAAAAAAATTGAAGTTTTATATTACTCTATTAGGATCCCACATATGTGATTAAATTGTATAGAACTATATGGATCAGAGGAAAATAGGCCTTGTTTTGATCATTTTGAGTGGGTTACAGGCTATAAAAGAATTTAGGAGATGAAAAAAAATTTAGAGGAATATTTACACTTGAGATAAATCCAAAAATTCACCTCATCTCATTAATAATAAGGTCCCCAACCAGGCCCTCATTTTCAACCAATCTAGTGAGCTAGCTAGTAAACACTTGGGGAAAATGGGAAATCTTTGTTTAGAGAGCCTTTTAAGGCCAATTTATTATATCTGATGGTATTATAAATCCTAACACATGTAATTTATCCTATTTTATGTATCATATTGTATATATGAATAGCTTTTAGATGCCAAGTGTGAAGGGTGAAGGGAAAAGAGTTATTTTGAGACTACTAAGTGTGATCATGCATGACCAAGATGATATAAAGGGTCAAGAGCCTCCAAAATTCATGTGAGGGATTATAAGTAACCCCTCCTACTTATATTCATCATAAAAATTTATCAAGTGTAGATTTTGGGTAGTTTTGTAAGACCAATCATAAGGGGTAGTTTTCTATGCATATAAAAGGAGTTTCTTGACTATTTATAGGTCTTGAATGATTCTAGATGATATTTTTAACTCCTAACATGGATTATCTCACCCATCCCTCTATCTCATTAAGTTTTAATTTATTTTATCAAGTGACACATGTCCAAGTGACTCTTGGACTTCCCTTCTCTCTACCTTCCCATTTCTTCTATAAATTCTAGCCTTTTGGCTATTATATGGATCTTTATGCCTAGGCATGGAAAATACCTACCAAAATTTTAACTTGAATCAATAAATAATTTTTTTTTACCTCATTAAAATATTTCACTAAGTGTGCAATGGATGTTAGTCTTATGCAAGTGTAAGTTTTGTCTACCTTCACATGTTTCTCTCCTTATTACCTTGTGTGTTTCTAATCTCCCACTTGTAGGCCAACAAGAAGTGTCAAAGTAGATTTTAGGTTTAGTGAATAGGATAATTAATTCAATTTATTTTAATTCCTATTATTTAGTTCCTCCTATCTTATTTCATCTCCAAGACCCCATGTTGAAGCATTGTTATGAGAGGGGAGATTGATGTTGAATGAAGTGTGTGTTATTTGTCCTTAGTTTCATGTGTATGTTAAAGGTATGAGTAGATAAAATATTTGGGTGTATCCCCTATAGTATAATATGTTTACTTTCAGTTGTTCTAACCCTGTTTATCCCCCCAAGTTGTTAGTAGTAGGAATATGAGCTTAAATGATGGATCAAGGGGAGATAGCCCCTAATCTAGAGATCCACCTCCTAATAGGGATACCCACATTCCTAAGGTGGTTCCATTGTTTCACTTGAATGAGGATAATATTTTCCCATCTCTTCATTGGGTTCAATTTCAAGTGAAAACACATGTAATATAAAACTATGTAATATCTAATAACTACATATGTTAAGTCTAAAGTATTAGTACTAGTAGCTAGTAAAAAATCTAAGTGTAGCATGATCAATATCAAGATATAACAATGTTAAATTTGTTATGTAGATTTTATAAATATGTAACCTTGTAGTAAAAACCATGTATAGGGTGGCCTAAAATGGGTGAATGTGTCAAATGAAAAACCCATATATTTGTTTATATGCCTTGAGTGGGTAGATAGTAATAAATCTAGATTGGTATAGTGGACTTGAGTCTTATATAACTATGCAATCACTCAAAAAGAACAAGTGAAGCATGTATGTATGATAAAAAATGACTATACTAATATATCTAACATATGTAGTGTCTAGAAAATATAAGAGATGTAAACATGGCAATTCACATAATCTAAATTTACATTTTCTTCATAAATATTTGAATGTTTTAGTGTTTCTAAAATATTAAATTATTTTTGTATTTTATGGATAAAATTTATGTATAAGAAACATGAAAATGAAACTATATACAAGGATAAATAAATAAGGACATTATATGTAATAAAATGTTTGAAATAAATGAGATATTGTATAATCAAAGTGTAATGTCTCTATAAACCCAAGAGTACATCCATAGGATGTGGATAATCAAATGGTGGATGAGGTGGGAGGTCATCTAATGTTGGATACTGGATCTATTTGAAATCAAATAAGTCTTCATCATCATGATCATTATACCATTTTATATGTATCATTGGAGCCTTATCCTTGGTGTTAGTCTAGATTATGTGCATCCAAATAGCATGATGCTCAATTGTGTAAGATGCTTCCCATGTAATCCTAGGGTAAATCACATTGGACCATGTAGTATCTATATGAAACATGTGGTTTTCATCTTTACCATCATGTAGAATAAAGACCATGTGTCCCTCATGACTAAATGTCAAACATCTATCTAATCGATCAATTATGGAATCCATCACTTTTAATAATGCACTACCAAGTGTAACCTATAGATGAGTTCCACTAATCATGATAAATAATAATATGGTTTCCACCTTGGGGTCACATACAACTAGTAGTGTGATATGTCCAATGGAATCCTGTTAATTTATAGCATGTTGTAGCTCATTTTAATGATAGCTTATGTGTTGTAAAAAGTCTAAAGTGTAATTATTAGGATTGAAATAATTATATAGAGCAACATAGGGGATGTATTTGTCTACAATAAAATTTGGATAGTTAATGGATCATTTTTTGAGTATCTATATTGATGACAATTATATCATGGTGCCTATAGCTATGGAAGTGGACGTTGTATAATCTAAATAGTGCCTTGAGCCTTAAAGTTATTAAAATTATGATATAATATTGAGCATGTATTAGTATCATGTCTTGTAAGCCTATGAAAATGACAAAATGGTTGACCTTCTTGCTATGATACTTTGTTGATGGATTAATGATAAATTATGGGTAATACTATCAATCCTCAGTCCAGTAATATATGTATAATTTGGTGTATTCTATCTTATGAACTACCTACTTAAACCTATATAATTGGGTCCATATCCATATATGTAACCATATGCACTGAGTCAATGGAGGGATCTTCAAATAACTATAATTGAGTAGGTGATCTTGAAGCTAGAAGATTATGAACTAGTGGTGTTTCTAGTGTATAAAAAAGGCATGAGTTCCTTAGAATCATCTCTATACTCTCTAAGTCCCATTAGTTTGAAACTAAATCTACATAAATAATCATCACTATCAATAGGTGTTGGATTATCTTTTGTGGTGGTCTAATAATCTATATCATAGTTATCAATGTATACTTCTTATGAGTTAACAAGTAATTGTAATTGTGTTATGAGTATCCCATCATCCACCCTGTGTGTAGATATTTCTACTATGGGAGTGTCCTCCTTTATCATGGGTGAAGGTAATTATGTTGTAGTATAATCTATAATAGGTATAGGAATATTATTTATTTATTCCCCAACCTCATATGTATGCATATGCTTAATTAAAATCTTGTGAGGTGGGGGCTCTATAAGAACATGAGGTGTCCCATCTAAATATGTACTCGGGGTGGTAGGATCGATGAATCTAAAATATTTGAATGTTTAATTATCTATTGGATAAGTGTATAAGTATTTTTCATGTAAAAACTTTATGCATCTATGCAAGGTAGAGGGTACAGCCTCCATAACATGTATCTTAGGTCTCCCAAGTAATAGTTTGTAGTGAAAATGATTAGGCATCACCTAAAATTATATAGGTAGGGTTTTTGGTCCACCCATAATATCTAATGTAATAGATCCCAATGTTTATCTAGGAATTTTATTAAAATATTTCATATTCTTATATGTTTTAAATGGATTTTATATCAACCCCCATAGTTTTTATAAATGTGAGATTGCATGTTCAGTCCTGAACCACTGTCAGTTAGAACTTGTTAATAGCAGTGGTATTGATTTGTGATTTAATAAAAAGTATTAAATTACAATAAAGAATTTATTGTGATGGAAAATCCTCATTGGAAAAATATATAACATCTTTAATGTCCTTAATAGTTTTCATGATAGATGCAAATTAAGATAGTTGTGTCTCACAAGGCAAAGATGCATGATTGAGTGTTTGAAATAGAATATCTTTAAAAAGAATTGCTTGTTGAAGTAATTCCAATATGGATATCTTATCTAGTGTGTTTCTTAATTGATCTATAATATTAAATGTTATGTGTTGATCTCTATGTCTTATTATAATGTGTTGGATATGAGGAGGGATGGTATGAATACACTGTTCTTGTATAGGATGAGGAGGGACCATGTTCTATGTAGTAACAAGTTGAACTTTAGGATCTAATATTTTCCAAAGGTGAGTAGTAAAGACAAGATGTGAGAAAAGATAAGTAACTAGTCTAGGTGGAGGTAGAACAAAAGGAGTCCTATGATACCTCTATCATCGAGTATTAATCAGAGGTAACTTAAAGTGAGCCACATAGTAGTGTTCCTCATAGGAATGGGACTCAAAGGAAGGAGGACCAATCTATAAAATAAATAGAGATCGGATAGTATCTATGAGAGGAGTGACATACATGTGTATTTTTCTATAAATGGTGGGTAATAAGCATGTTAGACAAACCATAAGAATTTGTACCAAAAAGTATAAAATGGTATATGCCATGATAATAATTATGATAGGCTATAAAATTAAAATTGATTAACTTCTAAAAACAAGAATGGAAACCCTAATGGTGCACTAGGGTTTTTAAATAAT
>JARHVA010004103.1:1112500-1127500 GCA_037957365.1 Torreya grandis
TATCATCATAAAATAAGGTATTTTTATTGATCGATAAATATTTTTTGTGATTTATAAATTATCTCTAATAATAGTTAGAAAGATTTAAAATCCTTCTTTGGAAAAATCAACTTCAATCATAGATTCAGTTCTAGATTTGTTGAATTTGTAAAATCCCATAATGCTATGTTGACATATGATGTAAATTTGTAATGGCACATAGAATAAAATAAGGATTTATAAGAAATCAAGGATGCTATTATCCAAGCCTTAGTCCTCATGAGCTCATAATATATGCAAGAATTTTATATCTACCCATTTGCTTCTGAACACACCATTGTTTCTTGCCTCACCCAGATATTGAATGGAGAAAATCTTGTCACTTTCATGGGAACCAACCTCATTGAAATGAAACTAAGATATTATACTCTTGATAAACATGCCTACACCTTGGTTAAAGTAGTGAATAAATTTAGGCATAATATTCTCATGAATAAGGTACACATTATCATCTTGGACCCAGCCATAAAGCAAATGTTGGGGAAGAATGAATTGGGTGAATGGAGAGGCTAATAGATGGTGAAGTTTTAGGACTATGACTTGGAGATTAAACTATCCAAATTATTTTGAGGACATGGCCTCACATATATAATAATTGAGATAGACTAGATAATAATTATATACCAAATAGATGAAGAGCTCAGGCTACAACTAGACTAGTATGTTTAGATCATGCATTTATTACTCTATAAGAATATACCACCCAAACTCACCCATATGTATAAGAGAGATATATGATTTAAATTTGAGAAATGTATTCTAAATAAGGGAATTCTCTTCAAAAAAAATCATGAGGGAATCTACCTCAGATGTTTGTCCCCAGATAAAGCAAAGGAAGTAATGGTAAGTTTCCATGAAAAATATGATACAATCACCCTATTATAAACATGATGGCACACAAGGTCCTTAAAGTAAGTTACTAATATCCTACATTATTCAAAGATATTCATGATCATGTCCATGTTTTTTATTAGTTCTATATATTTACAAAGAGGGAGGCCCAAGTAGAAATGCCACTTTAACTTGTGGTGGAGTCAACACCATTATCCCAATGGGGATTATATTTAGTTGGCGTCATCAACCCTAAGTCATCAAATGGCCACAAGTTTATTCTCATAGCCATAGATTATTACACAAGGTAGTTTGAGGTAGTTGATATGAAAATAAGCACCACTAACAAGGTCATCATATTCATGGAGAATGTTATAACCACCTAATTTGATGTCCCACTCTCTTTGGTATGTGATAATAGTTATACCTTCTAGTCCATAGAATTCATAGAATGGGCTTATGATAATGGTACCATGTTGAGGTTCTCATCTAATTACTATCACTAAGGAAATGGATTATCAAAATCTACCAATAAGAATCTAATAGATTCCATTAATAAATCTATAGGAGAGAAGCCTTAGGAGTGTCACTCATTACTAAGTTTTTCTCTATGGCCTAATTGCACTAGGTATATATAGGCCCTCAAGAGATCTCCTTTCCCTTTAGTCTATCAATTAGATCCAATAATGTTAGTCACACTCAAACTAATGACTTAAATATTCATACAACAATTCATGGAACAAGATGATAAAGTGAATTCTCATCTCTTGCATATCATTCAATTAGAAGAATCCTGGGATAAAGCTCTATTAATCTTTAGCAAGCACTAAGGTACCATCAAATAATAGTCTGATAAGAAGGATAAAATAAAGACTTTTTTAATCTTTGATCTAGTATTAATATGGGATAAATCCCACAAAAATAATTTCCAACACTCAAAATTTGATCCTCTCTAGATTGGCCCCTATCAGATAGTAAAAATCTTGGGTTAGAATGCCTTTTGCCTTAAGGACCTAGAATTCAATGACCTATCACTCTCAGTAAATAGATAATTCACAAAGCACTAATTTTCTACTGCTCTATCTAGTTTAATTTTATAATATCCTTGATAGGTAATGGTAATGTATATAGTAGGTTAGTTTATTTTAATCATGTGTTTGTTTTGCCTATTATGTGATTTCTTCCTTGTTTTTTTATTTTATTTGTTTGGTTGTGTCCAATTAGTATTCACCTACCCTAATTCAAACCCCTGATCAAAGTTTCAAATGAACCCCATAGAGAGGTCCTAGTCCTATTCTAATGTATATAATCCTAGAGTCCTACTTGGTGTTATAGAACTTAGTTGGCATCTAGGTGAGTTATTACATGCTAATTCTTCCTTTCAATTTTGATTAGTAATTTTCTATGTTTTCCATAAGTTTTTACATGTGTTAAAGTCTCAATTTTACATAATTTCAAGATATTAATCTAAGGGGTAATCAATTTTTTTTAGTAATAAAATGCCATGAAATCGGTGTCAGACATGTCAATATCCTAGTTTGGTAGAGATGTCAGATTCTAAGAGAGCCTGATGTAATCAATAAGTGCCATGAAGTTTATTATCATACATGTTAGTCTCTCAATCTTGATAAAGATGTAAAAACTTTAGAGATCTTGATGTAATCAAGAAGAACCACATATCCCCAAGTTAGACACCATCAATACTCTAGCCAATTTCCCCATGTTAAAGGTAAAATGGCTAGTCTCTTGGACCTAATAAATATGTCATATCTTGGGAGAGCCTAACCTAACTAATGAATGCCACAAAAACCAATAACAAAGGGATCAATCTCTTGGTTTTGATAAATATGTTAGAACCTAAGTGAGCCTAACTAAATTAAGAGAGGCCATATTCCCTAAAGGTTAGTAGTTCTTGAATTCAACCAATGAAGTTCTCACCATTATTACACTTGTCAGTCCCTTGGTTTAACAAAAATGTTAGAACCCTAAGGAGCTTGATGTAATAAGGGTGTACTATACAACATGAAGTTAGAGAAGTTATTATCCTGATTTGACAAGTATGTTAGACTTTGAGGGACCCCAATATATCATAGGGCAACATGTGGTGTAACCAAATAGTTTAGCAAGTGGGCCACCCTAAAAGCCTCAATATAGATAGAGAAAAATGAGTGAAACTATAAAGTATTATCAGATGATTCCTCATGTCAATAACTAACATCTCATCTTCACCTCAAAGGTATAGAAATGAAGTTTTGATATGTGTTTAGTTCTAGACCGTTCATGTGAAGACCAATTAGGATGTGACAAATGGTGTAAATTTTGAGCCCCTAGGAGGCTTTAAGGATGAGGTGGTTATGCACCCACCCCACTCTGGACATTGATGAAGTGGGGAACTAAACCCCAAGTGTAAAAGTTAGAATTCACATCACCTTTATTAAATTTGGTAAATGACACATAATCATATACTCCAAATTTAACTTTGGATTGGGAAATAAAGTTGAAAATTGAGCCACCAACTCAAATTTGAGTCCATGATAGATGAGCTACCAAAGTCCATTAATTTAGGGGGTGAATGTGAGTTTCTATAAGTGTCATAAGGAAATATATTTAGCCATTATATCTATGAGCTAACAAATTTTCCCTCCTTACTTTTTGATCCCACCTACTGCTTTCACTACCTTTGCTTTTAGCCTAAGATTTTTACCATTCCATCTTGTAGCAATGGTCACCTCCTCTCTAAACCCCAAGGTTGAGATTGAGTACAAGGACACTCTATTCCTAGATGGTTTGAGTCAACTTAATAACTATAATTAAACATTTGAGGCCATCAACATGATTCCTAAAGAGACAACTACTAATTATGATGATGAGGTTGAGTTTTAATATGCCCTATAAGCAAACATAAGTGTAACCTACACTGAATCACAAATAATCCTGAACTCCTCCCCTACACTGACTTATTTGGTAAGCTACTCCTTACTACCATATGGGTATAGGATAACATTCATGATCAATTCTTCTTATCCATCTCTAATCACCAAATTACCAACATCTTAGGTATGGATTACAAAGATGAATACAATATTTTAGACCCCATTTTTTCATATGACTCGATGGTGGTGAAGACCTAGACTGATACCTTCCAAATGTATGACATACTTAAGGACTAGGTAGATAACCTAAATGATAAATGGGTAAATAAATAAGATGTCAATGTATACATGGTTTTCACATTTAATGAGGGGGTTAAGATTAGTATGGTCCTACTAAACTAGTTATTTAGGGCCTTAGATTTTATTCACATCAATGAATAATGGGTGCCCCTACTTCATATGATCCTGGGTAGCTCTCAAGTCCCTAACTTAGGAGGATTAGTTAGTTCAACATGGTCAAATCCATAATAGATGCATGGGTAGGGGACATTTTTACATGAGGAGTTATCTCATAGACATAGTCTAAAGGACACTCACTTTCAAGCCGTCTACCTTTCCTACATGGGTTCTTAATATCCCTATGATCCATGTAGTTTTATATAAACTATATGGAAACCAATAAAAAAACAACATCTATTACATTTGTGAGTGTTTCTACCTAGTTGTATACAACATGATCAATGAGGCCCCTATGCCGCATATGTCTCAATAAATTATAGATTCACTAGCTCCCATTAGATAATATTGGTATCTTTAAGAGGACATAGTCATCTGGTTTATAGGCATCCTTAAGGAGTGAATATTATTACCATATCACATCCCAGATCATCTCATAGAGGTAAAAATTGCTTATTAATTAGTGGAAGGCATTTTTAGACATTGTATCAATTTATAATTGAAGATCTACACACCTCTCCCAATCATCATCAGGCATCATGTGTACCACTCTTTCCCTCCATTATAAAATATGGTAGTTGTATGGGAATATTTGGCATTAGGTATAGCCAAGACATGTAGGATCCAAAGGGTATGATCCAAGCTCATCTAGAGAGGTACTTGGATCATCTCACCCTTAATTATGGCCACTAGATGATAGATGATGATGAGTTATATCTAAATGTTTTGGATTACTAGGAGGTGCTCACAAGGATCAAATCCTATAAAAAATAGGAGTAATAAGGTCTAGTTCTCTAGGATATCTTAGACCTCCTCTACATCCAATCAATATTTAAGGGATGTCACATAGGTTCCCCATGTAATTTCTACAAGAATCCTATAGGTGATCCTACTACCTTCTCCCCCATGACCAATAGATCCCCCCACCATGGCTTCACCTCCTCTACCTCCAATAGCTTAGGCACCTTAGCCCCAACCAAGTTAAACTCATGTTACTCAATGACAAGTATCCCAATCATAGGTAGTTTCATAACAAGCACTTTGACCTTAGGCCACCTAAGATTTGAGATTTGACATTAGCATCATCACAAAAATGATCCTAAATAAGGATCAATAAAAGGCACCAGTACAAGTTCCTCCCCTCACTCTTTTCTCTTTCTAGTTTCCTCCTATATCACCACCCATTTTCCCTATTCCACCACCTTCACTCTTCACCCAAACATCCATGGTCTCTACTATTCCTAGCATTTTTCCTCCTTCATTTCCATCTATCCCTTCCATTATTGAACTTGGAACTTTCCAAGTTCCCCTATTGGCCATTCCTTATAATCAAGTGCCTATGAGTTCCCCATATCTACTAACCACCTTAGTTATTCTAGGAGAAATTTCACCTATGTGTGTATCTTTAGTGATTGGGGCCATCCCTATGATTCCTCAAAAAATGTAGCGTCTCCCATAGTCAACCCATATGGCCCTCACTACATTAGCTCTTTCCATAGTTTCATATAGAGATAACCTAGGTAAAAGGATAAATAAAAATCAAAATGTAATTTATGTTCATCTCATAATTCATATACTAGTTACTCCACTTCATCCTCCCCTACCAATCTCTTATGTTTCTCTAATACTTACCCCATTTGCTCCTCTCATATCTCCACATCCCTTTTTTCATCACCTTGACTACTTAAAGACTCAGATTTCATCAACTAATCCCATCCCTTCTACTAAACACCCCCCTCATGTGGATCATCACCCCTCAGGTGGGAATGACTGAGAGTCAACCATGGGTCTAGATGTTCCCTTGGGCCTCACCATTTATTTTCCCCCTTTTTCCCCATGTCTCTTCCTTCATTGTTTTCATCCTTCACTCCCTCCACTTATTCCATTTTTCCTCTACCTATCACTACCATGTTTTCCACCCCACTAACACCTCCTAAGACCCAAAGGATGGTCATGGTATCACATGTGCTATAAATGATGATGCATGGCACCCCAAAGGTATAATGGGATTTTGATCACACCATGGGGAGCATGTAGAGGATCCTTACCTAAAATATCTGGAAACCCTATGTTCTAGAAAACCCAATAAGACTTATTTTCTCTCACTAAGGTGAGGAATCCCAAAGGAGAAGATAAAATGGAAAAATACCCACTCTCAATTCTCTAGGTGATACATGATATTTTAGAGGAAATTTTTAAACAAATATAAAGCTAGGTCAAAAATATCAAGGCATAACTCAAGAGATATTTACCTCTTGGATTAATTGGGCACATCAAGGATGCCCTCCTACAAATTTTCTCCACTCTATGGAAGGTGGTAAGGACTATAGAGGATACCTAGGTGCTCATCTAGTGAACTCATGACTATCTAGATATGGTCACTATAATTGATGGGAAGTGTCAAAAGTTAACTATTGTGATTAATGAAGGCATGTTTCTAGATCTAAAATTGATACCCATTTTATATTTGGGTTTTTATCAAACCTACACTAGGACCATGAAGACCAAAATGGAAGAGTGGTTTTCTTTATCCCAAATAGTGGTGGGACCCCTAGAAGATGGAAAAAGGAAGATATTATCATATTTTAAAGAAGTAAATATCTTGGTATTGTTCCATCTAGATGGAACTTTAGTAAATAAGGGTGAATATAGGGTCCACCTAGGTCACTTTGACCAGGTCATGAGGGAAAAGGCATTAGAGTCAAATAAAGAGGGAGCTCAAGGAGTTTTCAATATTTCAACACAATCTATACAAGTATCAACCAAGTGTCAATAGAGGCTCACATCTAAGTGTACCAAAGACTAGCATCCTAAGATGAGATGGTATTTAAAGATCCCCTAATGAATCTCACCAAGTTAGATTAATAGTTTAACCTTATGTTAGCCATGTTGTAAGATAGGGAGGTGAAATAAAAGTATTTGCAAGATGGCTCTTCCATACCAACTCCATGTGTCAGTTCAGTGGTCCCTTGAAGATATTTTTAGGATGAGCTTAAGGGGGGTTTACCTATTTTTTGCATTATATTGTTTCAACCACCAAGAATGTCTATAATAGCCCAAGATGGGAATCTCATGCTACTTGGGGCTAAATCCCCTCATTACCTATAAAATTTCAACTACGTTGTAATTTGGAGGTCAGCAAGTTTTATCTCAAAAGTGTTGTTAGAATCAATCCTAGATTTCACCTATAGTTTCCTTCACCTCCTTTTGAATTTTATAGATTTTTCCAAGACCAATATTTTTAATAAAATTATTTGTATTAATTAATTTTATTTCATCTCTTTCAAGTGACACATGTTATGATTATCAAAGCATCTTTCATTTTAGTTCTAAGTGAAGACTAATACCCAGATAATTGTTTTAAGACTTTTTTAATTTATGAATGTAATGATTATGATGTGCCTTCCTATCATAAACTTTTTTGAATTCGTCTCATTTTATTCACAATACTAATAACTAGTGTGATATACTCCAAGTTATTTTGGAAGTTTATGTTTGATTTATTATAGACTTCTAGTATTGTTATTTAGTGAGGAATTATAAATCAAGAATTATTATCCACTTCCATAGACTGTTCTCATTATGTAGAATTGAAGTTAAAGCCATTGGTAAGACTCAACACATAGTGGTATAATTGTGGTAAATGTGATCAACTCAATTGTTAAAGCATTAATTTCACTTGGATCTAGAAAATTTCATTACTACCTTACCCTTCTCTAATTTTGTGTTTGTTTTGGAAATTGAACTACCCTTTCCTTTTTATTTAGGAAATATTGGAGTAAAATTCCTAAACACTAGTAATTTATTTTTAAAAATCACTGATTCACTCTACATCATCAAGATTGAACCATCAATAGTGAAATTGCATCTCTTAGATATTATTCCATGTAGGCTCTATTTTGAAGCCAAATATCTGTAACCATGCCCTCGGTTTATTTTGAATCAATCCTAGAATGGAGGATGAAAAACCATTGGTGTTCCCCACTATTCTATTTAAAAATAATTAATCTCATGATTATTTTTGGAAAGGGATCTTAGATCGAATAACATCTCGAATGTAATGGTCTCTCAAGTACTAGCTTCCTAGTAAAGGGTATTACCTATTTCTTACCTTTTATAGTGGATTAACCTTAGTAGGATTGATAGTTAGTTTATTGCGTATAAGTTTACCTTGTTTAAGAGTATGCTCATATGATATTTTTAAAATTATAATTACATGGTTGGAATGAATGTATGTAACATACCCATGTATTATATAAGGTACTATTTAAAGTGTATAGATCCAAGGTATTCCAAATAACATATCAAATATTCTTGTGGAAGGTATGATTGAAAATTTAGTGGCCACATGTGTGGTACTTACTTGTAAATGTAGGTTCATTGATTTAAAAGTGTGGAATACCAAATGAACCTCAAGACATATTCTTTGATAGGTTAATTTGTTCCTTGTTTTATTTTATAAATTTTATCATAGAAAACCTTTTCATTAATATTAATGGAAAAGTGTGAGAAAAATTTGATTTACAAGAATTTTGAATGTTTTCACATATTGGAGAGGTAATCATGGAACCACCTAAAATCATAGTCCTTGAGGCTGCTTGGAAATAATTTGGTCAAAATTTAATAATTGGAGGCATGTTCAAGGCATGTCACATAAAAGGCTCAAATATGTTGTTTAGGATCACCCTTTCCATCATAAAATGTAAACTTAGGTGCAACAAAACAATTGGGTAAAGTGTGTAAAGATATCTGAAGTGTAAGAGGGTTATGTAAAACATCTTAGAAATCAATAACATGAAGAGACTTTACAGCATTTTATTTGATATTTGTGACCTTGTCCTCTAAGGTCCTTATAACTTGAAAGAGTGTTTGAAATTTAGACCCATTGGGATTTAGATTATACATCTGAGTAGTCATCAAAGGGGATGTAATCATGGTTTGAGTAGTAATAGGCATTTAAAATGATATTTGAGTTGAAATTACTGGTAATTCCATTATATATGTAGCAATAATGTATTGATCTTTAGGAAATAAAGGTTTAAAATCATAATCCCCTATTATAAGTATTGAGTGGTAATGTGTTCAAGGGGAGGGATATTTAAACTATACCTTTGGAACTTTTTGTTTCCAATATAGTTTTTATGATCTCATCAATATCTTTAGGGTTTTGATGAATAAACTTGTGAAACAATGCAATTTATTACAATTGATCATGGTCTATTTGTTCATGTTCATTGGTTTCATTAGACTTGTGATTTTTATATCAAAATCTTATTTTATGATAACCTCATCAATATGTTTTTCATTCTCAACATTGGTATCATTATGATCTAAATAATTAGATCCCTCATTGGTTTAAGACATCTTATGTGGTAGGAATGGAATCTTAATGTTTTCAATAGGCACACCTCCTAATCTAGGGTTATGCCTAGGTTGCATGTAAAATAATAAAAAGAGGAAATGAAAAAGTACTTCAATCTAAAACCTTATCTGACTAAAAACCCTAAGAATTAGAAATGTTTGCATTCATATGAATTAGGTAAACCACCTTATTTAATCCTAGATTGGATATGGAATCCTTCTTAGGTACATAGGGTTAATAATATGTAAATGACAATACACAAGGGTGATGATCAAATATACATCATGTTGATTGGGTGATTAACATAGATATAAACATATACTAAATTTATTAAATAGATAAGCTAAAAATCATAAGTACAACTATGCTAGATATGGAAATGACAAAGAATTAATGTAATTAGCTTGTTTTAATGCTAATATAGCTATATCTATTTAATAGGTAGGAAGAAAATTAGAAGAATATTCTATAAGAATCATTAAAATCTAGATTTGATGTTTCTAGAGCTAGGGACACTAACGTCAGCTTGGGATGGTTACATTGACACTATTATCTAACCTTGACATAAGTGTCATATATGAAATACCTACTAAAAAAGGATGTGACCACCCAGATGATTTTGAATTTGAATTGACCTTCACTCTGGTACATTCAGATCTTAGTCATGGACTATCTCTCCTCATGAATTTGTAAAACCCTAGTTCTTCATATTCATATTGACCCTAGGGAAAAATGTTTTAGTGGCCACATGGTGTCGAGCTAATCCTAAATACCCCTCTATCAATGAACATTTTCTATTTTGACAATAATCAAAATTGGACCTCAAACTAATGTAGTTCTCCCCTATGTGTACAAATAAAGTACAATAGTGACTTGGCTTGTAACTTGGAAAATATAGTTATTAGGTTATTCCTTCAGTACTTCATACCTATATATTCTTTGTCCCTATGACTAATATAAAATAAGATAAAATAGGGAAGCTTTGCTCTCTTGAGTACTTGATTGAATGTTTTTTTTAAGTTTCCTAGTTAGAGGAAAGAAGTTTATAGGTGAGTAATGAATGAGGTTTGATATTGTATTTATATCAACCCCTTTGGATAAGTAATTTTCATTAAAAACTTAGGTTGACCATTATGATACATTTAATTTGTAAATTAGATGACTTTATAGCACTAGAAACTTACATTAGTGTAGGACACTATCATTGACATAGGTGTCTATCCCAGATACTAATGTCTAATAAGTAGGAAATTAGGTACAAACTTTGAACTTGTAAAGGTGGAATATAAGAATGTTTTAATCATTATTTTCAATATATAAGGTCTAGGTCATCAAGATAAAACTAGTCAGACTAAGAGATAGGCTAAGGGGAAAAACATAGATTAGATGAGAGACTTGAAAAAGTGGGAAATGTATAGAACTAAGAAGAACATCCAAGGTCTAATTTTTCAAAATATATAAGATTGACATGCTATATAATCCATAAAATATTGTCTACATATACTCTGATATCAATTCCCACCAATAAAACCCCTTTTTTGAGGTCTTAGACTCAAATAAAGAATAAAATGAGGTAAAATCTAAGGTGAATTCATATGAACTTGATTTTTTCTATGATTCTCATAGTGTTTACAAATAATATGTGGATTTAATGAAGCATAAACCTCCAATGTTGGCAAAACAATATTTGGGGGAAGCAATTAAAGCTAAGTTAAAGGTGAAAAAGAGAATTGGGGAGTTTAATGATGATGATATCTAGAATAAGATTAGATATCTCACTATTTATATGGACCTCCTATTGGTAATTTTTCCTTTCAAGGCCAAATACCAACCCTTATAATCTAAAAAATTTTAGTATAATATCAATAGCCTCTTTATGATGATCAATTGTTTATATTTTGGCCTAAAAAGATA
This sequence comes from Torreya grandis, assembly GCA_037957365.1. Taxonomy (NCBI): domain Eukaryota; kingdom Viridiplantae; phylum Streptophyta; class Pinopsida; order Cupressales; family Taxaceae; genus Torreya; species Torreya grandis. Next base: position 1,123,976 of record JARHVA010004103.1, read on the forward strand.
AATATCAGTCTTCAAATGATTAAATTATATGGAAAAAATTCATTAAAATGTCCAAAATACCTTCATATATTTTAAAATACATTGCATTATCCTTATTCCAAAGTTTCATGTCTTAAAAAAGTGATTTAATATAATTTTAAGCAAAAAGGGGGTCAAACAAAGCTCCCACATGCTAATATGGCCTATTAAAAGTTTTAAAAGGTTAATTATTTGTAATACCACGTAAAAATACTCTTTTTCATCCTAAAATTCATTAAATCTGGTGGTGTAAAGCTTTGAATATCAATAAAAAGAAAGAAAATACCCATTTTCATGCATATTAACAAGAATAATATGGATCTGTATGGATAACTAGATAGGTGAATATTGAAATAAGATAAATATGATATGAAAGGTCTCATATAATAATTTCATGGCATTAATATTCAATCTATTCTTAAGACCATCACCTCCATTCAATTGGCTTCTTTGCACATAGAGACAGGCTTCTAGGTTTGTTGATCATATGGCCATTAGAGAGAGACTCCAGGTCTAAATTATTGGTCAAATAAAGTAGATTAATAAGTATTAATACTAGATCAATTATTTTTTTTTAATTTTTTATCCTCTCCCTCATGAACCATCCCTTTGAATTTAAGGTATAATTATGTAGTCTTGAATCTAAGAAGGAAATTAGTTTTCTACAATTTATCTTCACCAAGGCATCATTTAAAGAAAATTAAAGTTTTAAAATATTCTTTGGAATATGATCCACCCTTTAATTTAATTATTAAGGTCCTTTTCACACTTTTTATGGTCATATGGATATCAAGTATAGGTCAATAATGGAATTTTGCAGTCGACATGCTTCTAAAAGAGTTTGTATTGTTCAAGAGAGAGAAGTATTTTCAAATTTTCTTATTTTATTATTTGAAGAGGCCTTCACCATGTTCATATGTTTTAAAATCAATATTATCAAGGTTTAATATCTAATAATACCATTCTTATTATCTCAAGCATCTCAAAAGTCTTAGTTTAGCAATGTTTAAGGAAAATTAGCATATTTTAAGGTTTTTGTAGACCCTTATGTTTAATTTTTACCTCTTTATCCTCCTATAATGGCCTAAAAGTTGGTATATTATGTATATCATGGTTTCATTCTTATATTTTACTCTTAATTTTTTCTTGGCATGATCCTATTGTCTCCTTTCCACCTCCATTTTGTTCATCTCCATTACCACTATCATAACACAACCATTATCACTATGTTCATGTTTCTTTCCACCCTCCATCATGTTTCCATTCACATCACCATATCTCACCACCATTACAACATCCTCCATCCCATTAAATTAATATTAATAAGGATTTGGTATCATCTAGAGACCATCATGAATATGAAGGACTGTAAGGATTTTGAAAAACTCTACTACATTATCATAAAATCATGACCTACAACCAACAACAAGGTGCAGTCAAAGGATCTCATGAAGATAAATGTTCAATAGGTATTATATAAGGTGTTTTGTTTAATTTATTTTCTCAAATAAATCATATAAATCCATATAAGGATCAGATTTGTGTTTTGAGCCTACCTTAGTGCCTAACTAAAAATTTGTTCATATAAGAGGGATATATAAAGTTATATGTAGTGAAGAAGGATTTAGACATTTGTGAAGATTTTCATCATGTTATGAGTATATGTGTGAGGATGAACTATCATGGATCATCTTTTTCACTTGATTATATATTCATTTATGATAAAGTCTAATATGCATCCTTTGAGCAAACAACCAAGTATCCTTGAGACCACCTATAGGCTTATCCCATCTCAAGGAAGGCCTACTTGATAGTCTTAGGACTCTTATAGGTCTAAAGGAGACTAATTTGAATCACATAAATTCATGAATAATAAACTATTACATAGTAATATATATATATATATATATATATATATATATATATATATTCAAGAATAATACTTGTCAACTTCAATAGGGATTAAGAAGCATCAGAACAATAACCTACATCTAGCTCAAGAACATACCTACATCTAAGAAGGTAGACTACGATTTTAAGGAGACCTAAAGATATTCAAACCTTATAATAAGTTATTTAGTTGTTAATAAATTATCACTAAGATATCACTTGATAACCCTTTGTGTACTGTCATATCTCTCTAGGCATCTAAAGACCTTGTTCTCAATCTGTACAACATGTTACAGTCATCATGTACTATCATCAAAGTGGTATAAAGGAAAAAAACTCTCCATAGTGATGTCATGGTAGTTTTTTTTTAAGGAAGGTATAGTTTTCCAAGGGAATAAATTAATATTTATGACCTTAAAGGAGACAAAAATAAATAACTCAGTTGAATACCTCTCCAAACCCTCACCTACATCCATCATAAGGATAAAGGCATCCTTCAAGCTAGCATACAAGTTGAAAGAAAATAATTAATAAGTAATTTAGTGTTCAAGAGATATTAAAGGAGTGATGGAATTAAGATAGGTTATAGGATCAATTGAAATATCACTTCACACACTTAAAGGCACATTCGAGGCCTTTTAAAACACTTAGTTATAGCCTTCAAAATCACTACTATAGCCAAAGGGTTTCAAGCTATGAAAGATTTTTCAAGGTTTAAGACCTTCAAGGAGGTTATTGTGAATACAAAGGTCAATTAATAAAGTGAAGGGATTTTGATAATTTTTTACTTGTTTATAAACTCTCTAAGAATCCTAGGGTCTATCATTGTCCATACACTCACCTACAAACCATAAGCATACAATTATGTTAAGAGTGATAGAGGAGTTTGTTCTCAAACTAGAATAGTAATTATGTGAGTGATATTGTTTCAAGGTTATGTTATAGAAGTTAACATAAAAACAAACCCTTGAAGGTGTCAAGATATAATAACCCTCATTTTCATGTAAACACTCACCTATAACCATCTTTAAGGGTAGTCAAACTTTCAAGTTGTAGGGGTTAACAACCGCACTGGCCTAATAGATAGTCATGCTAAAATAGAAGTTTCATGTGGGCGATGAGGTATGAAATGGATAAAGACTATAAGGAGGTATTAAATACACATTTACACTCAATTAACATCTCTTTTAAAAAACTAACCTATATCCATATAAAGGTTGTTAGTATACAATCATCCCTTTAATTTCTTAAAAGATGAGGTCAGATTGATCTTAGGTGAAGTATTCATGTTATGAAAGTTTCTTAGAACATGATGATTTAGGAATAGATAAAAGGATTAAATTAGAGACTGTATAATGTTTTAGTATACAATTATACACCTTAAACCTCACCTACAATAGGGATAGAGTCATTTTAGAGCATGATAATCTTTTACCTACTTCTAAATCATGAGACGGATCTTATTGTGAATTAATAATCAATGAGGTCAATGATAAGTTTTAAGATAATTTTGAAATTCTGTCAAGTTTGTTTTAAGGCATAAGGTTCAACACAAATATAACACTATCGTTGACCCTTTAATAGACACCTATAGCCATAGGGCTAATGGTTCATCAA